>JAVJIF010002100.1:0-422219 GCA_038442645.1 Agave tequilana | reverse complement strand
AGGAGTTTACCTTGATTCAGTTTTTAAAATGCTTAGATGTCAACTCATAGGCCACTTGATCTCTGTAGTTTTGGTAATTAGAAAACTGAATTCTGGATAACTGGATTCAGCAAGTGTGATGGCTATAATTGCGACATGGTGGTGAATTTGGTTACAGTGTTGGAGGATATATATTTCCTTAAACTTCTGCAGTAAGCACAAAGCAAGTGTTGGCTGGTAAATGTGCGATAACAAGATAACTGTAACAACCATACCGCAAAACTTGAAACCATCATATGAATCATATTAAGTGCATGGATTGTGTATCTTAGGAGATTCTGGAGCTCAATACTATTCAATACAACTCATTTTGGATATTGGAAAAAGCAGCACATGTTGTTCAATAGTTGTGTTTGTACATGTTAATCATTATCGGTAAGCATTTGCATGTCTATCTGGTTCTTTCAAATAAGGTGAAAAATGGGAATATTTACAGTGGGGTCACCCACCAGTGACCACATCAGCCATTTGAAATGACATGCAAGCAAGGGCATGATCCACAACGAGTAAATTTCTGAAGTTCTGTGAAGTATTCCGAGGTTTTGATTTCTAGGACCAGATTCAGAGGAAGCAATTCTGAAAGAAGTCTTGAAGGGAGTTGGTTCATGAGAAGATCTACAAATGGCAGGAGGCTTTCCGCATAATATTCAAGGAAGGAGATGGTCACAAGTTGCCAACATGGAGTTTTGTAGTTTCCACCGTCTTGTGTATTCTAAGTATTAAGTTTGCCTCGTACATGCGATTTTGGGGCATGTCGTGTCTTTAGAATCGTGTCTCTGACTTCAGCTTGACATGGTCATCCAACAAATGTTAACTCAAATAACAGAGGAGGTCATATTCACAGTGATGCATGTATATCATTATCAGTACCATTAGTTTCTTGGAAGCACCATCTACCAACTGAACTGATTTGAGAAGCCCCCATGGTCTCATTCTATTCCATAATTATTGTTTTAATTGCAGGTAAAACTGATTGACAATTTTACTAACGAAAAAGGAATGACAAGCCACTGCTACAGGATTGCATACCGATCAATGGAACGATCGCTTACTGATGAAGAGATAAACCAGCTACAGGTATATACAATTTTCTTAGCTAGAAAGTGGTTTCTGGGATTCCTTAGTCTGGTCTTAATAGCTAATTTACTCTTACATGTTGGATGCAGTGGGATGTCAGAAAAGCTGTGGAGAGTAAATTAAACGTCACATTAAGATAAAAAGAGTTGTCACTCTTAGAAAGGAGAAGAAGTCTCCCAATTTTGTGACATGCACGGGGCAGAAGTCAAATGATGAAGGAGAAAAGGCAAAATTATTTCAAAATTTAAATGACTCGGT
This sequence comes from Agave tequilana, assembly GCA_038442645.1. Classification (NCBI taxonomy): domain Eukaryota; kingdom Viridiplantae; phylum Streptophyta; class Magnoliopsida; order Asparagales; family Asparagaceae; genus Agave; species Agave tequilana. The sequence continues at coordinate 420,845 of JAVJIF010002100.1, read as the reverse complement.
CATGGATATTTTCTCGATATGAGTTCTTACATTCCTCGTTTCTGTTCAAATAATTTCCATCATGTACACATGTGTAACTAATCCTTATTATAAATACAAGTTTTGGGGATATCATGGTCTCTGCTTTTACATGTATCAAAATCATAGACTATGCGCGAAGTGGAAAAGGGAAAAAAAAAACATTGACCAATTGTATGGTATTTTACTGAAAGTTGCATCATTTGATCTCTATTACTTTTCTGTAATGCACCAATATGTGCATGGATGGGAACTGAAATATTTTTGTTTACATGTCTAATAATATGCACACTGCATTCTGACAAGGATATTTCTCCTTTTGCTAATTGCCAAGCAGCATTGCAGATTATATATATTTTGCTCTTCAGGTCTGCCATGATGCACTTGTTCTCCCACAATCATTGTATGTGAGAAAGCCTGCATCCTGTTGCTGATATTGGATCTATGTTATTCTTGTTTGTTCTCCCACAATCATTGTATGTGAGAAAGCCTGCATCCTGTTGCTGATATTGGATCTATGTTACTCTTGTTTAATCAAATCTGGAGTGCTATACATCCAACAATTATTTTGGATACCGTCGAGATGTACATGAAACGCTTACAGGCCATGCAATTAACGCTGTGAAGTTCTACGACTAAAATCACACTTCTTTCATTTTCCGAAACTTTAACTGATGCATTGCAGCATGCTACACTGGACCATTAGAGGTGTTAAATATAAATATCTCATCACTCATCTTAACTTCGAAATTTTGATATAGTGGTCGAGACTTTAATATAGTATGATAGCGACCTAAGTAGAAATCTCACTGGCCGCACATTTAAAGTGGATTAAAAATAAAATGTTGCTGTGCCAAAAAAAGCCAGGTTCTAACTCAAAAAAAAGACGCTTGACCTCGGAGTGCGTGTTAAATATAAAATATCTCAATCCTCACCTTCACTTTAAAGTTTTAGTGTAGCGGTCGAGACTTTAACAAGAAGCACTGAAATATTTGCAGTGTGTCAGGATGATTACATGCCTAAATGGGCATACTCCACTTGATGAACAATGTATGCAACAGCTCATCTCCAGTAACACAAGCATTCCGTGAATTGCTTTAAAGCAAGCTGCAGTTGGTGAACTACACCTACCTAATAATGTGATGAATTAATTCATCGACAGATCTGTGATCTGTCCATAAGCCCAAGTTGAGCCCCTTGGCAAAACAAGGCATCAGCATAATGAGCCAACCCAAGATGATCCTGTCACTCAGCTCACAAAACCACAAGCATTGCCATGTTTGTGTGAAACTAGTTACTTTGATGCTGGTTATTGTTTAATGGTGGTGTTTTTTGTTAGTTGGCTTGTTTGGAAAAAGGGAGGAAAAAAAACAAAAAGAATTAATGAAATCTGTAGATGGCTAAGAGTCTACATCACATTGCTGTATATTAATGTCTCAATGAAAATTATCTACACTCTCAACAGTGAACTCTACCCAAGAATAGCTTGCTATCAAAATTCTGAAACCAATAATGGGGTCCTCAACAGTCAATACAAAAGCTTCCAATGGGAACACAAGCTCCAGTGAATATTCTTAGTGTACTTGTTTCTGACATCAGTTAGCAGTGAGTGCTAGAATTGATGGAATCTGGAGTTAAAAAAAATTGAGTATGTTCAGTTTTCACAGAGTGTTGTCATTGGCTTTGCCAAGATGAAGAGATTCAGCGGCGGAGCCAGGGGTCAAGGGGAGTTAATCTCCCTACCCCACTCAAAAATACATTTGTTTGTGTAATTTGTGTCCCCCATCACGGGGTTCGGTTTATGTGTGTGAGCCACACATACATATAATAAGAGGGCCAATCAAGTATTGACACTCGTACTGATCCTCTTATAATATGTTATGTGTGTGGGCCTCACACACATATTATAGGAGTGAAAAGTCACCTAGAGGGGGGGTGAATAGGTGACTATGCTAATCAAAGGCAATAAAAAATTTAAAGCTACAACAATCACAAGATGAATGCTAGCAAGTAAGTATGACAATGAATATGATGAGTAAATAATAAGAGCAAGCAAAATAGAGTAAGAATTGCAAGAATGTAAACCAATCGCAAACACAAAGATATGTTATCGAGGTTTCGAGCACCCAGCTCTACTCCCCGCCTTCCCCAGAAGGATTCTAGCTACTTCCACTATCACAAAGATCTCAATTACAATGGAGTACCCAACTCCACAATCTCAGTACAAGAAAATTCCTTGGTAGTCAAAAGACCACAAACTCTCTCTTTCAAGTATCTCTTCCCTTACAAAGGTCCTTAGAGAATATTGTGTAGGAATGAAGCTCTTTTGTGTGTAAGGAAAAGAATTTGAAATCAGAGAAAAACTTTTGAAAACCCTTCAGAAATTGAGAGAATTTAGCTCAAAAAACCAAGAACTTTGAAAGCCTTAAACTTTTGAATTTTTGCAAAGATTGTTGTTGTAACCAATCTCTCCCCAAAACACCCCTATTTATAGGAGAGGGCTAGGTTTAGGGATAAAACATATTTACTGATGTTTAGGAGGTAATTAGATCAAAATATATCCTTAAACGGATTTTTAAATACAAAAGACAAAAATAAACAGCACTTAAAAATCTGCCCGTTACTGTTCAAACGGTCGGATCGGTCGACCGGCCGGTCGACGGTAGTATAAAAATTTGACCGTTACAGGCTATCGGTCGACCGACCCGGTCGACTGATACAAACTGTGACAAAAATAAATAGTCCGGTCGACCGCCCGGTCGACCGACAGACGTGCACACGGATACATGCATCTGCCAGGACTTCGGTCGACTGGTCGGTCGGTCGGTCGACCGGACCAGACTGACATAGGCTCGTTCGACCGACCCGGTCGACCGGATCAGGTCAAAAAGCCAAATTTAAAAAGAAATAAAAGAGGATTTTGATTTTATCAAAAATACTTTTGAACAGGGATTAGTATAAAACACAAACATATATCTGTAGGCAAAATCTTGTATGCAAAATATTTTTGTATAATTTATAAGAAATTATTTTGGAATGAGCATGTGCGCAAAAACGTGTGTGATAGAGCTTCAAACCTATCCACTATTCTTTAACAAACTATAAACTGAAAAACAAGTTACATGAAGACTTCTTGTGCTATCTTCAAGTCTTTGAGCCATCCAATGCCTTGCTAGTGCCTTCTCTTCTATGATCCTTCCTTGATGTGCAATTTGCCTTCCTTACTTTGTGGAACTTAGAAGTTCTTGCAATAGCTAAGCGAATGGTCTCTAAACATGGTACAAACCTGAAACTTATCTTAACAAACTTGTTAGTACCAAATAGCTCATATTTGGTTTGTCATCATCAAAACACAAAATAATTGGAGAGTGTAACCTCTTGGGCCAACAATCTCCCCTTTTTGATGATGACAAAACAAATAGGCTATTAACAAAAATATAGGGTAGGAGAAAACTCCCCCTCAAATTATGCTATACTTAAAACACAAGAGTATGCTCTAGATGCCAATAATGAAATGATGCACCAATTATTGAAACCAATTAAAACAAATATATATAAAAACACAAAAATTGCTCTTGATACAAAAATACCAAAAACAACTAAAACACAAGAATTATTTAAAACACAAAAACTCATAAAAACAAAACAAAACAACAAAAATATAAAATTCATATGGAACCAAGACCAAATGAACTTATTTTTGTCCATTGAAACTTATTCTCCCCCTTTTTGTCATACATCAAAAAGGGTTATGAAAAACATGTTATTCAATAATACAAACATTAAGTTCTCCACAAATAAACGAAAATCTAGCAAAATCAAGAGGTTTAGTGAAAATATCGGCTAGTTGTAAATCCGTGAAACATAATCAATATCTATATCACCTTTCTCAAAATGATCTCTAAGAAAGTGATATCTAATCTCAATGTGCTTGGTCTTACTATGTTGATTTGCATTTTTGGTCATGTGTATAGTACTAGTATTATCACAAAATATTTTTATATGATCAAAGTGCAAATCAAAATCAAGGAGAGTATGTTTCATCCAAAGGACTTGTGCACAACAAGCCCCCGCGGCAACATACTCCGCCTCGGCGGTTGAGAGAGCTACGGAATTTTGTTTCCTAGAGGACCATGAAACAAGAATTACCAAGAAATTGACATGTCCCACTAGTACTCTTTCTATCTACTCTACAACCCGCATAATCGGCATCCGAATAACTAGTCATTGAAAAATCTATAGTTTTTGGATACCAAAGACCCATTCCAATTGTGCCCTTAATATAACGAATAATGCGTTTTACCGCAATAAGATGAGACTCTTTAGGACACGATTGAAATCTAGCACAAAGACACACACTAAACATGATATCCGGCCTACTTGCCGTTAAATATAAAGACTTCCTATCATGCTTCTATATAATTTAATATCAACATTTTTACCTTGTTCGTCCTTATCAAGCTTGGTTGTAGTTGCCATTGGAGTGTTGCAAGCCTTTGATCCTTCAAGCCCAAACTTCTTTACTAGCTCCTTTGCGTACTTGGCTTGGTTAATGAAGGTTCCGTCTTGCAATTGCTTGATTTGGAGTCCAAGGAAGAAATTGAGCTCACCCATGAAAGACATTTCAAATTCTAGTTGCATTACCTTCTCAAAATCCTTGCATAAAAGCTCATTAGTAGATCCAAAAATTATATCATCAACATAAATTTGCACAATTAAAATATCATTCTCAACATGCTTAGTAAAGAGAGTTGTATCTACTTTGCCTTTAATAAAATCATTTGAAATGAGAAAACTAGAAAGCCTTTCATACCAAGCTCTTGGAGCTTGTTTCAATCCATACAAAGCTTTATCAAGTTTAAAAACAAAATCGGGATGAACATGATCAATAAAACCGGGAGGTTGAGAAACATAAACTTCTTCATTAATAAAACCATTTAAAAATGCACTTTTTACATCCATTTGAAAAAGTTTAAAATTTTTAAAACATGCAAAAGCTAGTGTCATCCGTATGGCTTCAAGCCGTGCTACGGGTGCAAAGGTCTCCTCAAAGTCAATTCCCTCAACTTGAGTGTAACCTTGGGCCACTAACCTAGCTTTATTCCTAATGACATTTCGGACTCATCCATCTTGTTTCTAAAGATCCACTTAGTACCAATTATTGGTCTATCGTGGGGCTAGGAACAAGGTGCCAAACTTGGTTGCGCTCAAATTGATTGAGTTCCTCTTGCATGGCAAGCAACCAATATGGGTCCGTCTCGGCTTCGAGAATGCCTTTGGGTTCAAAATGAGAAATAAAAGCAAAGTTACCACATATGTCATGAGTTTGGAGCGCGTTGTGACTCCTTTAGATGCATCACCCAAGATGAGCTCCTTAGGATGATTTGTAGCGTATCTCCAAGCTTTAGGAAGCGGTTGAGTGCTTTCCTCCTTATCCTCTTGAACTTCACCAATAGGATCTAGTTTTTCTTCTTGAGTGGGTGAGTCCTTCAAGGATAGTCTCTCCATGTCTTCACCTAGTGGTTCAATCTCTACAACATTCTCAACAACCACATTAGATTCTTCAAATTTAACATGCATGGATTCTTCAATGGTTAGTGTAGATCTATTGAAAACTCTATATGCTTTGCTAGTAGAGGAATATCCAATAAAGATAGCCTCATAAGCCTTAGCATCAAATTTACCCAAATTATCCTTAGTATTTAAAACAAAACACTTGCATCCAAAAACTTTAAATATGCAACATTTGGTTTTTAGAATGATACATTTCAAATGAGTTTTTGAAGAATTTTTGCACAAATAAATACGATTCGATATATAGCATTCGGTGTTTACGGCCTCGCCCCATAAATATTGAGGAAGGTCATATTCACTTATCATTGTCCTAGCCATCTCTTGAAGTGTTCTATTTTCCTTTCTACAACTCCATTTTGTTGTGGAGTTCTAGGACAAGACGTTTCATGCTTAATTCCCTTTTCATCACAATAAGTCATGAAAGAGTTGGTTAATAAACTCACCACCTCTATCACTTCTTATTCTTAAAATCGGAAAAACCCTTTTCTTTTTCAACTCTTTTTTCGAAAATCTTAAAATGAGAAAAAGTTTGATCTTTATTTTGCAAAAAGAAAACCCAAGTAAAACGGGAGAAATCATCAACCAAAACAAATGCAAATCTACTTCCATTTAAACTTTTAGTTTAGTTGGTCCAAAAAGATCCATATGAATTAATTCTAAAGGCCTAGTGACATGATATCCTTGATTGGTTTAAAGGAAGACTTGGTTTGTTTCCCAAGTTGGCACGCACTACAAATGCGGTCTTTCTCAAAATCCAAGCAAGGTATACCCTTCACCAATTCTTTGAATTAATCCTAGAGATATGGTCAAAAGATGCATGTCCTAATCTTCTATGCCAAAGCCAAGAATTTTCATCAAAAGCATTTAAGCATTTAGTAGAACAATCTAAATTAAGCATGTCAATAATATAAACATTATTATCACGAAAACCGGTAAGAATACAAACATCGGATTTAACATCAAGAATCTTGCATGAGGAATCATCAAAAACAACTTTAAGTCACGATCACAAAGTGGCTAATGCTAAGCAAATTATGTTTTAAACCATCTACTAAAACAACATTCTCTATAATAGGAGATGAACCAATTTGAATATTACCGATACCGATGATGGGCCTTTGGAATCATCCCCGAAGGTGACGGAGCCACCTTCCATGTACCTTGATAGGGTTGTGAAGTTGTTGATATCCCACGTCATGTGTCTCGAACAACCACTATCAAGGTACTACCGCTCCCTACGTCTTGGAGCCTTGGTGTGTACCTACATCAAACATTTTAGGACTTGATTTTGGTACCCACATTTTCTTGGGTCCATGAGGGTTAGAGCCATTAACCCAAACAAGATTATTTGAACTATGCAATTTATCACAAAATTTAGCTAAATGTCCATTTTTGCCACAATATGTGCATCTATACACTCTACCATATCTAAAAGCATAGTGAGTGTGTGATTTGTGAGCATGGGCATTGTGAGCATGAAAAGATTTAGCATGAGAAGTATTATTTGAAGTGTGAGCATGTGAAGTGGGCTTCTTAGAAAACATGTTCTCAAGTTTCTTGGTATTAAAAGCACAATCATTTAACACTTTTTCAAAATCATTCATTTTGGATTTAAAAGAAGAAATTTCTTTTTCATCAATAATAGGAGATTTTGCTTACAAGCACTCTTGTAGGCACAAAATTCTTTTTGCATGGAAATGAAATTAGAAGAAATGTCATCTTTTTCTTTTGAAACAAAAGCAAGTTGATTTTAAGAAAAGCAACTTCTTTTTGTAATTTTAAGCATTCAAGTTTCTTATTATCATAAGTTTCAGAAAGTTCTACAAATGCATGTACTAGAACTTCCTTACTTAGTTCATCATCTTCATCATCATGGGATTGAGGGGTTACCTTAGGTGTGTTTGCCATGAAACACATATTAGCTTGATCCACCTCCTCTTCGGACTCGCTTTCCGAATCCATGTTGCTTTGTAGGCTTTCTTTTCCTCCGGTTCTTTGGCTTGAAGGAGGAGGAAGTCATTTCTTCTGAACTCCGGACAATCCGCCATGATATGTCCGGGTTTTGCGGCAATTATGGCAAATGATTTCCGCTCCTCTTTGCCTTCGAATCTTCTCCGAAAGTTGAACTTGTTCTTTCGGTACAACCTCTTGACATTCCGCACAAGTAGGGTTAGCTCCTCATCTTCTTCTTCGTCTTCATCATCGTCATCATTGTGGATGAAGTCTTAAAGGCAATGGATTTCTTCTTTGAAGTAGTGCCTCATCTCTTGCTTTCTTCTCCATCTCATGGGTCTTTAGGTTCCCAATGAGACTAATGATGTCCATCTCGTCCTTGTCGTTCAACTCCTTTAAGGTGGTGGCCTTGATCTCCCAAGATGGTGGAAGAGCCCGTATCACTTTGCCCACTTTTGATCATTGGAGATGACGTCACCTAATGAAGAAAGACCATTTGTAATTTTAGTGAAACGAGTAATCATACAATCAATGGATTCTTCATCAAGCATTTTGAATGATTCATATTGAGACCTCAAGAGATCTATCTTAACTCTCTTGACTTGTGAAGTCCCTTCATGTGTGACCAATAAGTGTTGCCAAATCTCATAGGCGGATTGGCAATGAATTACCCGTGTGGTCATCCTCATTCAAGGCGGTTAAAAGGGAGTTTTGGCTTTTGAGTTAGCCTCATATTCTCTAAAGTTGAAGTCGGTCCAAGTGCTCTCATCTTCATTGGGTGCTACATAGGGTTTGGTCAAAGACTTAGCCACTAAACTACCTAGTTATTGCAAAAAGATAGTCATCCTAACCTTCCAAATAGGGAAGTTGAGTCCATCAAATTTAGGTGGGGTTTTAATGTTGTCGGCCATGTTTACTAGTGTATGAATGTATGAATGGAAATGTTGATTAGCAAATTTTAAGGATCTCTCTATGGATGTTAAGCCAAACCTAGAGTCCAAGCTCTGATACCAATTGAAAAGTCACCTAGAGGGGGGGTGAATAGGTGACAATGCTAATCAAAGGCAAATAAAAAATTTAAAGCTACAACAATCACAAGATGAATGCTAGCAAGTAAGTATGACAATGAATATGATGAGTAAATAATAAGAGCAAGCAAAATAGAGTAAGAATTGCAAGAATGTAAACCAATCGCAAACACAAAGATATGTTATCGAGGTTCGAGCACCCAGCTCTACTCCCCGCCTTCCCCAGAAGGATTCTAGCTACTTCTACTATCACAAAGATCTCAATTACAATGGAGTACCCAACTCCACAATCTCAGTATAAGAAATTTCCTTGGTAGTCAAAAGACCACAAACTCTCTCTTTCAAGTATCTCTTCCCTTACAAAGGTCCTTAGAGAATATTGAGTAGGAATGAAGCTCTTTTGTGTGTAAGGAAAAGAATTGAAATCAGAGAAAAACTTTTGAAAACCCTTCAGAAATTGAGAGAATTTAGCTCAAAAACCAAGAACTTTGAAAGCCTTAAACTTTTGAATTTTTGCAAAGATTGTTGTTATAACCAATCTCTCCCCAAACACCCCTATTTATAGGAGAGGGCTAGGGTTTAGGATAAAACATATTTACTGATGTTTAGGAGGTAATTAGATCAAAATATATCCTTAAACGGATTTTTAAATACAAAAGACAAAAATAAACAGCACTTAAAAATCTGCCCGTTACTGTTCAACGGTCGGATTGGTCGACGGGGCGGTCGACCGGTAGTATAAAAATTTGACCGTTACAGGCTATCGGTCGACCGACCCGGTCGACTGATACAAACTGTGACAAAAATAAATAGTCCGGTCGACCGCCCGGTCGACCGACAGACGTGCACACGGATACGTGCATCTGCTAGGACTTCGGTCGACTGGTCCGGTCGACCGGACCAGACTGACATAGGCTCGGTCGACCGACCCGGTCGACCGGATCAGGTCAAAAAGCCAAATTTAAAAAGAAATAAAAGAGGATTTTGATTTTATCAAAAATACTTTTGAACAGGGATTAGTATAAAACACAAACATATATCTGTAGGCAAAATCTTGTATGCAAAATTATTTTTGTATAATTTAATAAAATTATTTTGGAATGAGCATGTGCGCAAAAACGTGTGTGATAGAGCTTCAAACCTATCCACTATTCTTTAACAAACTATAAACTGAAAAACAAGTTACATGAAGACTTCTTGTGCTATCTTCAAGTCTTTGAGCCATCCAATGCCTTGCTAGTGCCTTCTCTTCTATGATCCTTCCTTGATGTGCAATTTGCCTTCCTTGCTTTGTGGAACTTAGAAGTTCTTGCAATAGCTAAGCGAATGGTCTCTAAACATGGTACAAACCTGAAACTTATCTTAACAAACTGTTAGTACCAAATAGCTCATATTTGGTTTGTCATCATCAAAACACAAAATAATTGGAGAGTGTAACCTCTTGGCCAACAAGGAGATTATAAGAGTTCCAAGTCACGTGTCAATACCGGATTGGTTCTCTTATTGTATGTGTGTATAGCTCACACACATGAACCGAATCCCCCATCACGGACCCGAGGCCTTCGCTCTCCTTTCTTTCTCGGGCCCGCATTAGTGCACACCCACTCTCATTTAATTTCAACTCATTCCCAAAACTCTCTTTCTCTCTCTCTCTCTCTCTCTGCGAGTTCCAAGACTCCCAAGTCTCGAGTCGATGCCCTCTCTCTCTCTCTCTCTCCTCTCTCTCTCTCTCAAATCTCTAGATCTTCAATTTTCAAATTCTTCTTTTGGACCATCCTCGAGCAACTCTAGGACTTCACTCTTTTGTCTAACGCTTTACGACGATGACTACAGTCAATTGACGACATTACTCAGTCACTTCGAGAAAACAAAAAGATTCCTTTTTCTAACTTTTTTAACAAATCCTTGATGATTAAGTAATCATAAAAACCTTTTACATCACAACTTGCGTGGAATAATGATTTGGATCGTGCTTGGTGATTGTTGAATTTTTATAGGATGTTTTATCTCGAATGACAAATTTTAATTATTTTTTTGAATTATAGTAATCTCTTGGTGTTAATACGATCCAAAAATGAAGAGTTCATAAGGTGGAATTATATAAATTTGTGAAGAATGGAAAGTACAATAAACGTTGATTGAGGAATACTTTTTGGGAAGCATGGCAATCTTCTTTTGATTTAGTTAATCGATCAGAATGATTTAGACTATTTTAAAGAATTTAATTAAAGTTGGTGGTAGAATTGAAACCTTTTAATATGAAAAATGAATATAAATTGAAATTTACTATCAATGTTCAAGTAACCAGCTATCTTTAATCTTGGGACTAACTTTTAATTTTATTTAAATTGCTTCTTGTTGTGTCAACAAGGGTTTGTAACATTCAGTTTATAAAGTAGAATATTCATTGAGGGTTTTCGAGTCTGAGACTTATAGTTCTTCATGCAGTCTCTAAGCAAGAAAATTATTACTGTCATTATTAAATATTATTTATAATTCTAATATTATTATATATTGAATGTTATTTGTGCCCCCTGCTTCGAAGTCCTCGTGCCACTGAAGAGATCCATGGCTGAGGTGGTGAATCAGAAGCTAGAAATTATGAGGAAGAAAAGGAAACTAAATGAAGACAACGAGAGCATTAAATGAGGCAACTGCAAAGCCGGTGGCAAATGGAGCTTCATCTCTTGGCGACATGTGAGGGATTTGAGAGCTTCTTTTTTTTATATAAGAGGAAAGGAAAGAGAGGTGAGAGTCTCGGCATCCATCAAGAACAACTTCTTCTTCCTCGCCTCGAGTCCAACATGGGACTCGCCTGCTGTTGGGCTTACTGGCCTTGTTGCTGGCAGCCAGCTTCTGCTGCTCGAGCGCAGAGTTGCAGGCTGAGAAGTCTGTGTTCGTGTCAGGCAAAAGCGAGTGTCTGGACTGTGCAGAGAAGAATGTCAGCACTGAACTTGCGTACAAGGGTATTGATAGAACAAATCTTTTTCTCTTGTGATTATTGTTATATGTCATGCAAATCTAGACGCAGGTAGTGGTCATTATTTGTTTGACCTAAAACTAGTTTCAAACTTCATCACTATTTAAAGATCAGTGCATTATTACGAAAAGAAAATGATAATGCGCCTGTTCAAAATTTAATTGTTTGTTTACATTTCTCTGAGAGGGTTAGGGCCAAGATTGAGCTTAAATTTGCAGGGTTCAGAGGTTGCCTATTATAAAACAATCATAATTTTACTATGACTGCTTGTTTAAATTTGTTTGTTGAGCTTAACTTTGAGCAGAACAAGTTCAAGCTAATGGAAATCAACTCAATGCTTAATTGAACTCAGGGTGCCAAAATTCTGTACTTGAGCTTTTAAATTCTTCTGAAAAACAGCTTTAACTATGAAGCACTAGTTGGTAACCATTTTGGTGAAATTCTTTGCCGCAGGGCTTCAAGTGGCCATCAAATGCAAGACCAGCAACGGCGACTATAAGATCAGAGGCACCGGAGAACTCGACAAGAACGGCGGCTACAAGGTGCAGCTCCCCACCGAACTCATCGGAGACGACGGAGAACTGAAGCAGGAGTGCTTTGCGCAGCTCCACAGTGTTTCCAACGCCCCTTGCCCTGACAAGAACGGACTCAACCCCTCGAAACTAGCCTTGAAATTCAAGAAAGACGGCATCCACACCTTTCCCCGGATTTCAAAGCTCCCATTCTCATCTGCAACCTGCACTTCAGCCTTCTTTGGCCTCACTTCCAGTTCCCCCCACTTCCAAAGTGCATCCATTCCACAAGCCCTTGCCCAAGTTCCCACTTCCACATTACAAATTTCTCCCAAGCCTACTTCCCTCCAATTTACAAGAAGCCATGTCCTCCCCCAGTTCCCATCTACAAACCACCAGTTCCAGTTTACAAGCCCCCGACTCCGGTCTATAAACCACCTACACCGACTCCGGTCTATAAACCACCTACACCGGTCTACAAGCCCCCGACTCCGGTCTACAAACCACCAACTCCGGTCTACAAACCACCAGTTCCAGTTTACAAGCCCCCGACTCCGGTCTATAAACCACCTACACCGACTCCGGTCTATAAACCACCTACACGGTCTACAAAGCCCCCGACTCCGGTCTACAAACCACCAACTCCGGTCTACAAACCACCAGTGCCAATCAAGAAGCCATGCCCACCAATTGTGAAGCCACTTCCCCCGCCATGAGTCCGATCGTGAAACCACTTCCCCACCAGTTCCAATTGTGAAGCCACTTCCACCACCTGTACCCACTTACAAACCCCCTATCTACAAAAAGCCATGTCCTCCAATATTCAAGAAGCCATTTCCTCCACTTCCCAAGTTCCCACCAATCTACCACAAGCCATTGCCTCATCTACCTAAATTCCCTCCTATCTTCAAGAAACCATACATCACTTTCAAAGTACCTCCAATGTATAAGAAGCCTCATCAACCTTAGTTCCTATTATCTGTTTCTTGCAATGATTTCCTTGAAAGCTGAAGCATCATGTCTTTAACTATGAGAGTGCAATATAATGGGAGCAAAAGTTTTCTTCAGAGTATTACTATCATCACTCATGCTGTAATAAAAGTCTGTTGTGTAAAGATGTGATTGATAGCTTTAGGGTTCAAGTGTGAGTTTGCTTCGATTGTATCTGCTATGTATTTGCTATTCAGTTCAATAAGATTTATTTACTGAAACATGAGCAAAATTGTGCCATTGTTTTTAAGTGTAATGAGAGAAAAAAATTAATCTAGTTCATTTCATTGAGCAATTGAAGCTATTTCATTTAATGAGAGAAAAAAATTATGTCATCTATATGTGGTGGAGATTTTCTGTCACGAAGGATCGAACGGTCAATTCACACCACAAGCGAGAATAGGGATGGGGGTTAAAACGCACGTAAGCAAAGCACAGTGCAAACACAGAGAATTTTACATAGAAACTCTTAACTGGAAAAAGTCACAGGAGGGAAGAGGAACTTCAGTATAGTTCTCTGGTTAGAGTAAGTACAATAATTTAGAAGGAGTGTACAGATCTCAGATTTTCCAATGTTTCTTTTTTTCGTTGAGAGAAGAGGTCTATTTATTCTCAATTGAGGTGTTGGACTGCAGGTCCATAATCGTCAGTGAGATCTGAATGTTTTGCATGTTGTAATGGCAGCGATCAGTGGTGCTGATTGTTGGGGTTGCATGCCGAGCAATCCGCCACTATCTATAATTGTCCGCACTGAGGGGCGTTCAATATTATGAACAGAAAGGATCGAACTGCGTAACTGACGACAGAATGAAGATGATATGTCGCTGGAGCTCGGATTGAAGGGGCTCAGGAGTTTCAGGAACAGAAGGAGATCCGGGATGCCCCATTGGCAAAATCTTTCGGGATAGTCTTGAGTGACGGAAATTGCTGGATAGATTGTATGTGAAAATCTCGAAGGGGATGGTCAGTGATGCGGGTCAATTTTTAACCACTACATCACCATATTTTTAAATTGCTGCCGCCAATTGATTGAGCAGCCAACAGAGGCAATATTTTTTTGATCAGAGTATTTTTGTTTCTAAAATTTTTAAATTGAAAAGTCAAATTAATTAGAGGCATCAAACTAATTTTCCAATTTTAGCTCAGGAATTGATTTGTTATCGGACGTTAATCAATGATTAAAGTGTGTATTAGTTGGTCATTATTTCCCAGGATCAGAAGAATAAAAGAGAGATGAATCGTCTCTAAACTTGGCTTGAACAAAACTCTAAGCTTCCAAAAACCATCTCACCTATCATAAGCAAACTCGAGTGATTAACAATGAAATAAATTACTCAAAAAACAAATGCATTTGTGTGTCACAAATTTACACACGTCTTATGTCTCATGGCCTCACGTTTTAAAGAAATACCATGTTCTCCAAGCTTGTTGTCAAGGTTTGGAGTCGAAAAGTAAGGAGCAAAGTGTTGGAATTGAAGAATATGAAAGGCGAATCTTCGAGATGAATTATGGCGAGATCCGTTGATCGAATCAACTGGATGATGGTGGAGTGTGTTCTCCTTCCATTGGTGATGAACGTGGTATATTCACATGTTCAATCCGACTTCGAATGAATGAGATATTCAAGTCCAAAGATTGCCTAATTCAAAACCAAACGGGACTAAAGGTAGCTTAAAGCATTTAGTCCCACATTGGCCGGTGGGATGGAAGTTTATGGTGTATAAATAAAGAAAATTGAGAACAAAGGGCATGCCCTTTGGGTACTTGGAGTTTTCGTGCGCGATTGGGAGGGATCTATGCCCGCACATGCGCGCGTGCGCCGCCGCTGGCGGCGGCGGCCGGCCGGCGCCCGGGCTGGGTTCGGGTTCGGGTTCGGGTTCCCTACCCGGCCTGGTTCTTTTTGAATCGGGTCTGCGGGTATGGGTATCCGGATCCGAACCAACCCGCTCCAAGACTGTTGGAATACCAACAGTTGCAACTGTTGGACTGCCAACAGTTGGACTGTTGGGTGCATCTTTTGGGCAGCCAACAGACACGACTGCTGGGTCGAAAGGGTGCAACCTTTCATTGGGTTTGAACCCGTTTGCCCCTCCTGCAGGCTATATAAAGCCCTCCTGACTCTCAATTGAAACACACCAAGACAACAACAACTTCTCTTCTCTCTCTCTGAATTCTGAACTGCGAACTAAGTTTTGCATTCTGAATTGGAAAGTGGAGTTCTGAAGTGACTTCTCAAAAGGGAAGTGGGAAATCAGTGACTCGGTTTCCGAAGCAACTTCAACGGAGATTCTGAAAAAATTGTTCTGAAAGAGGAATCAGAAAATTTAACATATTCTTTTATAAGAATTGTTGTCTGAATCTGGTACTTCTGAAGAAAGATATTCTTCAACCTTCCTTCGTCCTCAACAGTGGGTGCTCTCCAGAAGAGTAAAGGCAAATATTCGTTTGAAATTTGTCCTTGTACCGCGTGCTTCAACGATCCTGTGAAGGTACTGGTTGACTACGGTTCGACCGTACGGTGATTTGGTAGTGCTATCCAAATACCGTGAAAGAGTGTTGTATCTTGGGAGACCAGCGTCCATTATCCCGTTAGCACCAGTGCGGGGGACGTAATTGTCTTAAGAAGATTCGCTATAAGCGTACCTCACTCTAAATACTGTATAAGTGGATTAAGTCCTTTATACAGGGGATATACTTTATAGTATATCGAGACTGACTTGGATTCAGTCTAATTGGTGCTTTAACCAAGGAAGGAAATTGAAAGGTGGTTCTTAAATTAAGGAACGTTCTATTGAACGGAAACCTCCCACCTGATATTTGCCGACCTGGCAATTAGATTGTTGATATCTCAGTGATCTCTATTAGTTGTCAGATTGATTCGTGTTAAGCAGAATACCCAACAATCTTAAGACAATTATCGTTTCTTACTTCTGTTCTGCTTGAACTTGCAGAAGATGTCTGAGACTAATCAAGATAGCTCAAGTAAGGCACCAAACATGCTACAAGCATTGATGCCTACTCCACTTCCTAACCTGAAGCCGGAGAAGCCAGGAAAGTTTGATGGCACAGAATTCAAGAGGTGGCAACAGAAGATGCTCTTCTACTTGACCACTCTTCATCTGGCCAAATTCCTGCAGGAGGATCCACCAGAACCCGGAACTGATCGGGACTCAGTCCTTGCAGTCGATGCTTGGACACAAGGTGACTTCCTTTGCCGAAATTATGTTCTTAATGGACTGGATGACTCTCTTTACAATGTCTACAGTCCGATCACTACGGCAAAGAAGTTATGGCCAGTCTTGACAAGAAGTACAAGACTGAAGATGCTGGTACCAAGAAGTTCGTCGTAGGACGATTTCTGGAGTACAAAATGGTGGATAGCAAGACTGTAATCAGTCAGGTGCAAGAGTTCCAACTTATCTTGCACGAGATAGAAGCCGAAGGTATGATCCTACCTGAAACTTTTCAGGTGGCTATTATCGTGGAGAAACTCCCACCTGCGTGGAGAGATTTCAAGAACTACCTTAAGCACAAGCGAAAGGAGTTAAAGTTGGAAGATCTCATTGTGAGGCTTCATATCGAGGAGGACACCGCAAGTCCGAGAAAAGGAGCAGTAAGAACTCCTACGAAGCAAAAAGCAATGTGATCGAAGACTCAAAGGGGAAAGGTCTACTTCCAAAGGCTTAAAGCGGAAGAAGACTTCCCAGGGGTACAAAGGTAAGGTCCAATAAGGCAAGAACATGCGCTTCAAGGAATCTGCTACATCTGCAACAAAGAAGGGCATAAGGCGAATGAATGTCGCAGCCTTCTCAAAAAGAACAAGAAAAGCCACCCACAGGCAAACTTAACCGACCATGAGTCTCCAAGCCTTTCAGCTGTGGCGTCAGAAGTAAATCTGACAACCAACAATAAGGATTGGTGGGTAGACACTGGGGCTACTCGGCACATCTGCTCTGAGAAATTGTTATTCTCAGAATATCAAATACTAGAGCAAGATGAGCAACTATTCATGGGGAATTCAGCTGTCTCAAAGGTTGAAGGAAAGGGCAAGGTCATCCTGAAGTGGACATCGGGGAAAGAGCTTACTCTTAACGATGTGCTTCATGTTCCAGACATCCGCAAGAATTGATCTCCGGATCAATACTTAGTAAGAAAGGATTAGAATGGTTTTTGAATCTGATAAATTTGTACTTACTAAGGGAGGGATGTATGTGGGAAATGGTTATCTTGTTGATGGACTTTTTAAAGCCAATGTTGCAGTGGTAGATAAAAAGTCTATGTATTTGTACCCGAAGCTTATAAATAAAGAAAATTCTTCTGTTTATTTGCTTGAGTCTCCTAATTTGTGGCATGTAAATTACAAGTCTTTGAAAAACTTGTCTAATCTGGGATATATTCCTAAACTCAACTTGGAAGAAATTCGCAAGTGTGAGATTTGTGTTGAGGCAAGTTGGCAAAAAATTCATTTCACTCAATAGATCGAAATACAGAACCTTTAGGGTTAATTCATAGCGATCTATGTGACTTGAAGTTTATGCCAACTAGAGGCGGTAAAAAGTATTTTATTACTTTTATTGATGACTGTACAAGATACTGTTATGTGTATTTTAAACAGTAAGGATGAGGCAATAAATATGTTTACAAACATATAAAGCCGAAGTTGAGAATCAACTCAACAAGAAAATCAAGATTCTAAAATCCGATAGAGGCGGAGAATATGAATCAAATGATTTTAGTGAGTTATGTGCTAGTTTTGGTATAATACATCAAACTACAGCACCATATACTCCTCAGCAGAATGGAATTGCTGAACGGAAGAACAGAACTTTGAAGGAGATGGTTAATTCCATGCTCGTAAGTTCTGGAGCTCCGCAGAACTTGTGGGGGAAGCTCTATTAACTGCAAATCATATTCTAAATAGAGTACCCCACAAGAAACTTGGTCTAATACCATTCGAGTTATGGCATGGAAGGACACCTTCCTACCATTACCTCAAAATGTGGGGGTGCCTTGCAAAGATGCTGGCACCATTACCAAAAAGACTAAGTTGGAGCAAAAAACTATGGACTGCATATTCATAGGCTATGCCTTGAATAATAGTGCCTACAGATTTCTGGTTATAAATCAGAAATACCAGATATTCATGTAAACATGATTATCGAATCTCGAGATGCTGTGTTCTTTGAAGACATCTTTCCGTACAAACGGGAAGCAGATAAGACTTCTGGAAAAGAACACACGAGATGGCGTTCAGGGACGAAAGTTCCGAGGAACCGAATGTTAATGCGGAAATTGAACCAAGAAGAAGTCAGAGATCTAGAATCTCAAAATCTTTTGGTCCAGATTTCATAGCATACGCTATTGAGAGCGAGCCTCAAACATTTAAAGAGGCTATGTCAACCCCAGAAGCACAAATGTGGAAAGAAGTTATAAATAGCGAAATAGAATCCATACTAAGTAATCATACTGGGAATTGGTAAACTTGCCTCCTAAAAGTAAACCAATTGGGTGTAAGTGGATTTTCAAATGAAAATTAAAACCCGATGGATCTATCGATAAGTACAAGGCTAGATTAGTAGCCAAGGGTTATCGACAAAAAGAAGGACTTGACTACTTCGATACTTATTCACCAGTAACAAGAATAATGTCCATACGGATGTGATTGCGATTGCAGTATTGACAACTTAGATATCCATCAAATGGATGTCAAGACTGCATTCTTAAATGGTGAATTAAGTGAAGAGATATATATGGAGCAACCTGAAGGATTTAAAGTCAAGGGCCAAGAAAACAAGGTGTGTAAATTGGTAAAATCCTTATACGGTTTAAAACAGGCTCCAAAACAATGGCATGAGAAATTTGCTAGTGTCATGATCAAAGATGGATCACTATCAATGAATGCGATAAGTGTGTTTACACGAAACAGTTGGAGATGCATGTATCATTGTTTGTCTTTATGTAGACGACATGTGATACTTGGGACTAATATTGAGATTATTAAGTCCACTAAAAGAATGTTATCCAACAGTTTGATATGAAGGATCTGGGGGTTGCTGATGTAATTTTAGGAATAAAATTACTAGAACACCAGATGGAATCAGTCTATCTCAATCTCACTACGTGGATAAGATGATAGAAAGATTCAATGATCATGGGATTAAAGAGAATACAAATCCTTTTCTCCCACACGTCCACCTTCATAAGAATACAGGAACTGGAATACGCCAGTTGGAGTATTCTCAGGTTATCGGAAGTCTAATGTATTTAATGAATTGCACTAGACCCGATATTGCTACGCTGTAAGCAAGTTAAGTAGATACACTAGCAATCCTAGTGATCTACATTGGACCGCTCTACTACGAGTATTGGGTTACGTATCACATACCAAGGAATATGCCTTGAGATATGGACAGTATCCACCTGTACTTGAAGGATACAGTGATGCTAATGGATTGCAGATTCTGGGAATCAAAATCAACTAGCGGATACGTATTTACTCTAGCAGGAGCAGCGGTATCGTGGAAATCTTCTAAGCAAACATGTATTGCCTGTTCCACTATGGAATCGGAATTCATAGCCTTAGATAAGGCTGGAGAAGAAGCAGAATGGCTTCGACAATTCTTAGAAGATATACCATTATGGCAAAAGCCAGTGCCGCTATATGTATACACTGCGATAATCAAGCAGCTATATCTAGGCACAAAATGTTATATACAACGGTAAGTCTAGACATATTCGTCGTAGACATAATACCGTGAAGCAGTGCTCTCAATGGAATTATCTCTATTGACTTTGTATCGTCAAAGGATAACTTAGCGGATCCGCTTACTAAAGGTTTAAGTGGAGAGCGTATAAACTGCGCATCGAGGGGAATGGGTCTAAAAGCCTAACCTTACACGAGTCAGCTTAATGGAAACCTCACTTAGCGACTGGAGATCCCACGGACTAAGTTCAAGAGGAAAAACTAGTTATGATTGACTCAGCAAGTAAGCACTTGGGAGCTTGACTCCAATCCATTCCTAAGGTGCACATAAGTGCTTTTCTACAAGTGGATTAAGGATAAGCTTAAATGCTTTTAATGATGCCTATATCTTGTTACTAAACAAGTGGAGTAGAGTAGACTACTCTTAATAGGTCCATCACCTATGTGAGTATAGAGTTGGGTCGGCTCTTTGGGAATCTCTATGGAGGCTGTTATTCCCTAAAGATACTCTCTGAAACCAAGAATGTCCAGGGCCAAACGGACACAACCGAGAACCAAAGTTGATTTGGAAAGTCACTGTGTGTGAAGCTTGTTGACTTGGCTTACACTAACGGCTAACAGTTCAAGACCTAGTTCACTGATTAGCCATTAAGTCCGATAAAGCTTTCGCTATGGAAGGTTCAAGACCTAGTTCACCTATCCTTATGCAGTTCTTTTCTCAAGTACCTTTCACAATAGAGTCAGTCTCTTTGTGTGTCATTTTCTTGAATCTCCATTCATTGTGGGGGATTGTGGAATTGAAGAATATGAAAGGCGAATCTTCGAGATGAATTATGGCGAGATCCGTTGATCGAATCAACTGGATGATGGTTGGAGTGTGTTCTCCTTCCATTGGTGATGAACGTGGTATACACATGTTCAATTCCGACTTCGAATGAATGAGATATTCAAGTCCAAAGATTGCCTAATTCAAAGCCAAAACGGGACTAAAGGTAGCTTAAAGCATTTAGTCCCACATTGGCCGTGGGATGGAAGTTTATGGTGTATAAATAAAGAAAATTGGAACAAAGGGCGTGCCTTTGGGTACTTGGAGTTTTCGCGCGCGATTGATTGGGAGGGATCTATGCCCGCACATGCGCGCGTGCGCGCCGCTGGCGGCGGCGGCCGGCGGGCCGGCGCCGTGCCGGGCCGGGCTCGGGTTCGGGTTCCCTACCCGGCCTGGTTCTTTTTGAATCGGGTCTGCGGGTATGGTATCCGGATCCGAACCAACCCGCTCCAAGACTGTTGGAATACCAACAGTTGCAACTGTTGGACTGCCAACAGTTGTGACTGTGGGTGCATCTTTTGGCAGCCAACAGACACGACTGCTGGGTCGAAAGGGTGCAACCTTTCATTGGGTTTGAACCCGTTGGCCCCTCCTGCAGGCTATATAAAGCCCTCCTGACTCTCAATTGAAATACACAAAGACAACAACTTCTTTCTCTCTCTCTCTGAATTCTGAACTGCGAACTAAGTTTTGCATTCTGAATTGGAAAGTGGAGTTCTGAAGTGACTTCTCAAAAGGGAAGTGGGAAATCAGTGACTCGGTTTCCGAAAGCAACTTCCAACGGAGATTCTGAAAAATTGTTCTGAAAGAGGAATCAGAAAATTCAACATATTCTTTTATAAGAATTGTTGTCTGAATCTGGTACTTCTGAAGAAAGATATTCTTCAACCTTCCTTCGTCCTCAACAGTGGGTGCTCCTCCAGAAGAGTAAAGGCAAATATTCGTTTGAAATTTGTCCTTGTACCGCTGCTTCAACGATCCTGTGAAGGTACTGGTTGACTACGGTTCGACCGTACGGTGATTTGGTAGTGCTATCCAAATACCGTGAAAGAGTGTTGTATCTTGGGAGACCAGCGTCCATTATCCCGTTAGCACCAGTGCGGGGACGTAATTGTCTTAAGGAGATTCGCTATAAGCGTACCTCACTCTAAATACTGTATAAGTGGATTAAGTCCTTTATACAGGGGATATACTTTATAGTATATCGAGACTGACTTGGATTCAGTCTAATTGGTGCTTTAACCAAGGAAGGAAATTGAAAGGTGGTTCTTAAATTAAGGAACGTTCTATTGAACGGAAAACCTCCCACCTGATATTTGCCGACCTGGCCAATTAGATTGTTGATATCTCAGTGATCTTGATTAGTTGTCAGATTGATTCTTGTTAAGCAGAATACCCAACAAAGTCGATACGAAGGCTTACGTATTGGCCCCCTACATATCACTAGTATCGAGGTGATATAGGTCTCACTTGCTTTTGGTGCTGGGTATGTCACCGGTGGGTAAGCTAAAATGTGGATATGAAAAGTATTACTCTATATCGGAAGGGAAGTAACCGGAAAAAGATTGATTTGATTTGCGTAGGGAGTGGAAAAGGCACGAAGGAGGTTTAGTGTGATGTAGGAGAAGGCTCAGTGATGATGATGATATGATCGGAGAAGGCTACTTTTCTCCAAAGAGATAGTGCCATTGTTTCTTCTCTCCTCGTTCTTCATCCTCATGTGCCCCCGTCTGCATACTTTCTCTAAAATTGCTAAATTGCTATCAAAATTTGCTTTGGAGACTCGTATTATTACTTAAGATATTGTGAATTCGTTGACTTACATTAGCAACATTTGTGAGTATTTTTTTTCTTTTCAGAACAAGCGTAAGGTTACCCTCAAGTCTACACATACACATCACAAATGTTCACAAGAAGGGATTTGAGCCGGTGACCTCTGGGGAGCAATACCAGGGCTTGACCAGCGGACCAACTTTGGGAGACATCATCTGAGATGTTTTATTTGGATCATTATCAGTACAAATGATATCTAGTTCAATTCAGTGCTCTCCCTCTATGTTTTCTTGATCACCATTTCCCTCACAAATCCAAATCCTTGTCCATTTCACCACAAAGCATGATTTCTACAACTCGAACACCAACCTGCGAAACTAAAACCTACCCGTTTTCATCTCACAACATTTATCAATGATTCACATCCAAAATCCAGATCTTCTCGAGTCACCACAGACATGATTTCTACATCTTGGCCTGTGAACTAAAATCTAACTAATTTTCCATCTCATAGACATTTATCAATGCTTAGCAGAGCATAAAAGCTAGTAGTGACAGAATAAATACACATCTCCTGTTGGATTGAGTTCTTTACTACTGCAGAATCTCAGTATCTTGTAGTTAGTAATATTGAGGACATACTGTAGATATATCACATATTCTTGATTTACTACAATAAAGGAGCAAGAAAGAGTTTCATCATTCGTCAACAACTTGTTCTTCTCTTCATCTTCATCTTCATCATCTTCTTCTTCTCTGTTGGTTGAGTCCAATATGGGGATTCGACTGCTGCTGCGTTTACTGGCAACCGGCTTCAGTTGCTCCACTGCTGATCCGCGGCCTGAGATTATGGTCTCTGTGTCGGGCCAAAGTGAATGTGTAGACTGCGCAGAGAAAGAACGTTGAGGCTGAAGTCGCGTACCAAGGTAACAATAGATACTTGCAGATCTTTTTCACTTACGCTGACAGTCGTACTAGCCTCTTGTAATTGTTGCACAGACATGATCCTGGCACAGACTTACAAAATTGCAGTGTTGAGAGCTCAATTTGTAACTGTTCGAGCACCTTGATTAAGCTTAAGCTTGTCTTTAAGAAAACAATCCTAATTCTATGTCTGCTAGTTAAATTTTTTTTGTTGAGCTTAACTTTGAGCTGAACAAGTTTAAGCTTATTTAATGTAACTCGATGCTTAATTTGACCTTAGGGTGCCAAGATTCAGGACTTGAAATTTCAGGACCTAAGCTTTTAAAGTCTTCTGAAAATGAGTTTAACTGTTGGTAACCATTTTGGTGAAATTCTTTGCCCAGGACTTCAAGTGGCCATCAAATGCAAGACTAACAATAGCGACTACAGGATCAAAGGTGCCAGAAAACTTGAAAAGAACGGTGGTTACAACGTACAACTTCCCACCGAACTCATTGGAAATAACAGAGAACTGAAGCAGGAATGCTTTGCCCAGCTCCAAACTGTTTCCGATGCCCCTTGCTGTGACAAGAATGGACCCAAAAGACGGTATCCGCACCTTCTCCACCGCTGCAAATCTGCCGCTTCTCATCTGCAAGTGTATGCCTTCTTTTCACCACACTTCCGAGTTCCCTCCACTTCCTAAATGGTATCCATTCAATAAGGCTATGGCCAAGTTTCATCCACCGGCATTTAGATTTCCCCCAAGCCTTACTTTCCTCCGATTATAAGAAGCCACTTCCACCTTCAGTTCCGATTTACAAACCTCCAATACCAATCAAGAAGCCAAGCTCACCAACTGTGAACCCTCATCCCCCACCAGTTTCCATTGTGAAGCCGTTTCATCCACCTGTTCCGACTGTGAAGACACCTGCCCCACCAGTTTGGACCAAAAAGCCACGTCCCCCACCAGTTCCGATTGTCAAGCCACTTCCACCTCCTGAACCTACTTACCAGCCTCCTGTCTACGAAAAGCCGTGTCTTCCTCTTCCTAAATTCCTCCTATCTACAAGAAGCCTTTGCCTCCTCTTACCAAGTTCCCTCCTATCTACAAGAAGCAGCCTTTGCCTCCTGTGCCAAAGTTCCCACCAATTAACCATAAGCCATTGACTCCCAAGTTCCCTCCTATCTTCAAGAAAGAAGCCATAACATTATTTTCCTGAGCATAAGCCTCCTCACACTTGGTTCATATTATCTATTCCCTGCAATGCTATAGATTGCTCCTAAGTATGAGCTCTCTCTTGGCCTCATTTCCCCCTTTCATTCTTTAATCCACTCTCTCAGCTAAAGCATCCATGTCTTTACCTATCAAATGCAATCTAAAATATTTTTTTCTATTGCTTGATGGGTGGTGGTAAGAGTTCTTCTTCTTCAGAAGATTACTGTCATCATCATGTTATTTCAGACGATATCTAACTGAAGAGTGAGCTTGCTGCACCTGCATCAGCTATGTATTTGTCATTCTGTTAGCGAGATCTATTCAGTGAAACACTAACAATTCTCAGTTAGCTATTGCAATAGCAAATGCGCATTCTTCTCTTATCAACGCCATTGCTTCAAGCGCAATGAACAGTGATATTAGGCTATTCCATTTATATACCATACCTATACATGTAATGAAAGATTAAAGCTTATTTGAAACGTCCTAAACTCCTATTCCATCTCCTCAAATGATTTGAGAAACAAGACTCCGATCAGGCATTCAATTCCCAGAAGAAATTGTAGCAGCAGGAAAACTTTAAGCACATATGGCATAGCTCAGTAAAAACGTTTGTGCGCGTGCGCGCGCAGAGACAGGCAAGACTTGAACCTAGACCCCCCACAGCCTACTCTCACCCTTTCACAAGTGAACCAGGCTCTTACAATTATATACAAGTGACTCTTCATGGTACTCCATGAGCTAAGACATAGTTGGGTGTCTTATTAGTAGTTAATTGGAGTTGGAGCAGTCGTAGGTTTGTGAGGGGGGATGAGATGAGCATTTCTATATGTACATTCACCATGTCATGTATAACAGGACAGACTAATATTGCATGTGGCAGGGCAGGTCACAGTTCACTGGCATAGACATTGCACAGAAAGACAAATCCACATGACCTAGATTAGTTGCCTTTAGTAATCAGTGTCATAGCCTTTAGAGAGTAGACCAGTCATGGGGGAAAAAAATCATATCGGATATAATTCAGAAACATGGAGCCATTTGAATAGTTTCAACTTCAATATACATGTATCTCATAAATATACACACACAAATTGTATGCGTTGCTAACTAAATGAAATATCAGAAAGGAAGAGTCCTTTGTGCTAACATTGATATCAGGAGGTGCGCAGCATAAGTGAGAACTCGAACAAAATTCTTTTGCTAGGAAAAGACTGATACTTGGTGTCGCTAATTCCAGAGCTGAGATCAAGTATTACATGAGAAGAAGAAACTATCAAGTATCAACTCAGATTGGCATTATCCTCACCTAAGACGTAATCCACTTGTGCCAACAGAAAACTCTTCGTCTTCCACCTCTGTAATAACTTGAATTGTAGTTTACAAGCTACAGCATGTTAGCCCTCATTCACAAAGGACAGCCGAATCTACTTCTTCTTCTTTAATTTGCTTGACAGAGACTGAGCATATGCAGTTCCCTGCAATAGAATAAAAACCAAAAAACAAAATTTCAATTAGGCTCTCAGTCTTTCTAGGGGTGGTGCATCATTAACATATTTTGGATCTATTCAAATATCTTTTGACAGACATGGAAATAATTAACTGATAATATACCTGCAACCACTCATCCATATTAGCTTCTGTGGTCCTGGTGCCTACTTCCACCTTTGGGGCCCTCTTTGTTTTCTGGGAAGTCAACATGCAAACATAAGAATCCTCTTTGCTTTTTTCTTTTTTTTCCCGTATTTTTTAAATAACAACACAAAGCTGCAGTATTTATTTCATTATTTATTTATTGTGAAAGAAGTCCGTAACCAAAATTTATTGCTTGCAAAGACAACACCCAGAATTTGAGGGGGGGCCACTGTAAATTCCCATTTCCCAAAGAAATACCCAAAATCGGCTCCAAGAGCAACAGAATGAACTGACTGCTAAGGAATTTCGCTTCCATGAAACGCGGTCGATGGTACAGTAAACATTTATGAGCTGTTAAATTTTTAAATGTTCAGAGTGTTGTGCCTTTTACCAAGCATAATAAATTTCAACAGTATGTAGATATACACCAAATACCCTGCTGATTCATTCATTCAAATCTCAACAAAGCTACGACAATATCGTACCAAAAGTTTGATCAGCTAGAAATCATATGAAAAAAAATTTACAGAGTTCCCGGACATAAATTCCAAAGGAACTACTCAGAGAATTTGATACTCTACAAAGTTCTTTATGTGGTAAACCTAATTACTTAATTTAGAGATGATAAATTCCACAAGAAGTTTTGAAATAGAAGACTGAGTTTCTTTAATCACTTAAATGTAAAGGATATCTCTTTCCTTGATTTATCATGCGACTCTCATTCAATATTGATCCTTGCAAACATGTACTGCCTACAATCAGTCTGTTTAAAAGGGCAAAAAAAAGAAGAAGAAGAAGAAGACGACCCATCAATTATTGTTTAGAATAGTTTACCATAATTCTTTGCCTTTGCTCTTATTCTCCAATCAGCAATCATTAGTTCGTTGTTATGTTTTAGCAAAAGGGATTCGTGACTTAGCTTACCTCATCTCAGTGCATCTCAATTACCAAATAAGAAAACAGCAAGAAAAACTGTTAGTCCCAACTTTTTAAATTTTCTTTCGAATATATGTTAAGTATTTCTTGCCACTGTCTCATTAAAACTCAACACGGTGTCACTACATGATATACTCAGAAGGGTTTACAGCACTAAGCTCAGCTAATACTTAAACCTACACAGTGTTGTCTGGATATGATCTGATTCCACCTCTTGCCTCCATTGCAGTTCCATGGATCCATCCATGCCCTCCCTCTGAGCCATGAAGGAGTTTGATCTTTGCATGTCCACATGTTGTTTAATTCCTTCTTGGAGCTTTTCCGTGATGGGATTAAGAGTTTATATGATCCTTTTCTTTAGATGTTCATGTTCATGTACAGAGTTCCAAGAACGGACCGCCGGTGATGAGCAAGCTTTTTTAAGAGATTTTTCACTGTAATAATCAAAGAATCATTTTGAATGGCTAAGCTTTTCGAGATGGGTTGTTTGAACTCTAAAATGGAGATTCTCTAGCTCTTCGAGTTCTTGACACTCTTTTGTGAGCATTCCTGCACCTAAAATAGGTTTAACCGTTGAGCGGCTACTCTATAGCTTATAAAGGGGATGCTTTCTTTGAAGGAGCTTTTGAATGAGTCTCCAATGAGAATGCTGCTTTTGTGCAACAGCCTTGGACTTCTATGAGATGGGTTCCACCTTTCTAGATTCAGTTTAAAAATAACCCCAAAAGCTCTAACTGAAAAATCTACCTAATGTAATATAATTCTCAAAAAATTGAAATGAAATTCTTGTTCCAAAAGTTTTGCACGAGAATCAACAACTGTTTATCTGTGATAGTTTGGGATTTTTCATTCTTGGAGCTTTTGAATGACTTTGTATGTGCCTTCAATCACACCCCTTGACCAAGCCCTTGGAGTATCATATCCTAAACGGCTAGACCTCCAAATTTGGTTGGCAATAGAGTTTTCAAGGTAAGGTTCTCTGCACCATTGACTGAGTCCATCCCAATTCCTTCCAGTTTGAAAACCCCAAGAATTATTTACTAAAACTATGGCTTCTTCTATACAACTAAACCAACACCTTTCCTGCAAATCAATTGATTACTATAGCCTATACCATCCACTAAACTCATACCAAAGTTTAAGTCGAGTTCATGTGTCTATGTGAACCATCAAGTAGACCTTAGTAGAACCTAAATCAACTGAGGAGGCTGCAGTTCTCTCACAGCTTGCAATGAATAGTCAAGAAACGGTCAAAAGTTAACGCAAAGCCTACTTTGATATCCAAATAGATCGACAATAGTCAGCATCCTCACATAAGACCTCACTCTAAATAAACAGCAACATGCAGTATATAATCATGCTGCACAATTAGAGAGAGTTAAGACCGACAAATACTAGTTAATTTAAGCTTTAAGAATTAGACTCCAGGATGACAAAATAATACGGAGGAAGGGAGGAATTAAGCACTTCATTTACACTGGACGACCAGTTGTGACATTAAATTTGACTAAATAAACGTTAAGTAAAACGTACTTTGAGGCGTCGAGGGGGGGGGGGGGGGGGGGGGGGGGGGGTATATATGCAGTTAAATTGCAAGGTAAAACATGAATTGTTTTAACATGCACTCAATAGAGTAACAGAATCTTTGGATTAGAAGTTGAACATAAATTTTGGTTAATAAAAAAAATTTGTTCAATCAGGGCAAATATATCACATAAAAAATCCACATGAACGAGTATCTGGGTTGTTACCTTTGAGAAGTGTTGAATCTGACCATAGGCCCACAGTCCAAGAAGGCCAAGAAGGGCAACACCAAGAGTTACAAGAAAAACAGATTCAACACTGAGAAACCCTCCAGCCTCAACAACTTCAATGGTACCATTATAAAAGACACTCTGATATGGATGCTGGTCAATCTCATAAATTATGGTACCAACTAAATCAAATGAGCCAGGCTGCATTTAAAACAAATCAATACTCTTGAAATATACAAATGCATCCCTACAGTTGCAGTAGTTTGCAATAAGCATGAATATTATGCTACTTCAACACATCATGATTGATTTAAAATAAAATAATACCTGCAAATATTTGCTAACAGCAAAAATATATGGAAATGTTGCTTGAGCAGATAATGGCACGGTGGCATTGTAGAATTCCTGCATTAACAATTGAAAATTCTTGTCATTAAAAAACAAGGGAGAAAGGAAAAAACATTTACACTGAGCAGAAGACTTGAAAAAAGACACAAATAACAGTAACAGGACACTCTATTTCTTAAAATGACTTGAAAAACCAACACAAGCACAAATTCCAGCACACGTGAGCTCCAACAGCACATGTGACCTCTGAAATTTGGATTTGCAAAAGGAAGAAAGTCATGCAATAACCTTTTTTGCACTTTTGGCAGAACATAATTAATATTATTAGATTAGCTGCAAGATGTAGAATTGGTATCTTCATGAACCCTTTTCCATATGGAATTGTACTCCTTAGCTGATCCATTTTTAAGGTAAAATCCTAGACGATTGCTGATGACGCAACTGTTAGGCCCATCCCACCTCTAACTTTACTCCCATGCTAGATGCTTGTTTGATGTAGAAGAAACACAGTCCTCACATTCAGGTGCAAGAAATTCCACCAAGAGAAGTTGATTACTTTCATATTCACATAAAGGGGCCCTTAAAAAATGCCTTCTACTTTCTTTTCCGGACCATTTAAGCACCATCATGCAAGAGAGCTAAGCAAAATGCATAGTTAGATTGGATAAGTATTATTCTGAAAAACAACATCCCTTTGGGAAAAAAGATTTTACTTATTTTGTTAAGCTAGTTATAAACCAAGCTTTAGATGTTTTGTAAGATAATTCTAATGGAATGGTTTAGAATAGGTAAATGTCAAAATTACAAAGCAAACAAAAGAACTAAAATTAGAAAATGCAAACTAACCTGCACAGTAAGATTTGAACCAGCATGTGATGGTCAAAAGAAAAGTGAAGGCTGGCTCTCATAGCCAGGACATTCAAAGTAGACTCACCTGCATATATCCAACAGATTCACAAGATAACCAGTTAAATGCGACAACAGCTAGGAGTTACGAAATAGTAACAAAATCAATAACATAGAAAGAGTGATTGGAACTCATTTTATCATTGCTCATGCCAGGTTGACTAAGTGATATGATCTCAAAGATGAACGTTACAAATCCAAATTATAAGACAAACCATAAAACAAGTACATATAAGTCATCCAGATAGACAATCACAATATAAACTACTTTCTTAATTAGAGGGCTCTCTTTCACATCTATCTATTATACTAAGCAGGAAGGAGAGAGAAAGGCCTCTGGTGTGAGGCGCGGGGGGGCACGGTTTTGTTGAGAAAGCTATATTTTGATGGGAGAGAGTGCTCACATTTTGGATAGAAATAGGGGAATTAGGGATTATGATGAGAGATAACTTTTTGCAATTGGAACCCAGGGGCCAGGATGTCAGTGAAAAGGGTCACTTGGGCCCAAAAAAAGAGTGATTTTTTCCTTTTTTTTTAATAGCGTTAGACGAGTTGATAATGAATACGAACAATTTTGTTTTTCCAATATTTGCAATTGCAGAGGGTTCAAACTAGTTATGATAAAAGCAAAAGGCAAAAGGCTCACATTTTCATTTTTGTAGGAGCATATTGGAAACAAAAATATGGGCAAACTTACAGACTTCTTGAGTTTATATCATGGTTTAACGTTATTTTATTTTAACTCTTAGTTTTTGACTTTAGTGTAATGTTTGCTTTTATTTTGGGTTCTCAGATGTTGATTTTTTTCCAAGCTTTAATGCAAAGAGGAGGTAAGGTAAATAATTAATTGTTCGAATATATATTTTCCACCTACTATGAGGATTTAATTCCAAAAAGAGCGGCCTATATGATTATTTTAATTACTTTGACATAGGACTGCATTCAAGAAGATTGACATCAAATTGAGTAAAAAATGGGATTCCCTCGGTGATTGGCTGGATAAAGGTAGAGGATGCCAGGAGATTGACTACGCGCGCTGCCACATTTCAAATTTTTCAATCAGAATTCAGAAAACTGACTATGCTCCTCTTTTGTGCCTTAAATAACCTCATATTCCCGTGCGCCAACCCTGTGAAGCCTGCCACCTGCGGAGCATAGATGCTTCAAAATGTGTCCAATATCCATGTTACACAGAGTGAGATTGACTAGGCGCTGCCGCATTTCAAAATTTCTCAATCAGAATTCAGAAAACTGACTATGCTCCTCTTTTGTGCCTTAAAATAACTCATATTCCCGTGCGCAAACCCTGTGAAGCCTGCCACCTGCGGAGCATAGATGCTTCAAAATGTGTCCAATATCCATGTTACACAGAGTGAGATTGACTAGGCGCTGCCGCATTTCAAATTTCTCAATCAGAATTCAGAAACTTGACTATGCTCCTCTTTTGTGTCTTAAATAACCTCACATTCCTGTGTGCAACCCTGTGAGGCCTGCCACCTACGGAGCATAGATGCTTTAAAGTGAGTCCAATATCCATGTTAAACAAGTGTCGGTGATAACACTTGTGTAACACATAATGAACCCACCAAAATGTGTACCTTAAAAATTAAAAATAAAAATAATATGTTGTTTATCAGCTTGCTGGAGCTGTAAGCAGCTAATATAACATTAAAAAGGACCCTTTGACTCAGATACTGACCTGAAACCCTAAGCATGAATGGCATCATGAAATGGTGGTGCAACTCTGGCGTGACAATAAACCAGCCAGAAGTTAGCAGGTCTTAATCAGCCTTGAGCTGTTTGGGTCATAAATGGGTTGATCCAGCTAACACATTTAATAACAGATGGAGAGTTCACGCGCCTAGTTTATGTCTGATCCATTGATCCGACCCAACCAGATAACAAGTATGTTAGCTATTTGTTGTGTGCTGCCAGAAGATCATCATCCACAGTGGTTAGTGTGTGCAGTATAGGTTTGAAATGGAACTGGGTTAAGTATGAAATGGAACTGGGTTCAATACTTAGGCAGCAGCAAATATTTATTTTAAACTCCCTGTTAATATGATTATTGGAAAATGAATCACCAATAAAATGCATTACTGGTTTGAATTGGGGTTTTGTTCATTCCTGGCCATTGCTAAGAGTTTAATTGTGTGTCTGGTTGGGGTGGGTGGGGATATGTGTATGTTGGGGACTCAAACCCCTAAATAGATAAAAATCATTCATCGAAAACTAATTCTTTAGTAAATCCTAAATAGAACTAAAGAAACAAAAATAGATGGCCTAAAGAATAAAAGACTAAACTATAAAACCTAACAACATAAAACTGAAATTCAAATAAAAGTTTCTACAGAAAGTGTGCATATGAGTGCATTTTCTTCGACATTAAATCTTCCATACTGCTGAAATTGGACCATTTTTTTTTTTTTTGGGAATTTGTTCCACACAAAAAGCGAAACAGTATGAAAGAGGCATAGCCCATGACATGAGAGAAGTTATCTTTTAGATATATGAATCACAATAGAGATGACAGTTAACTACCAGTTTTTATCCTTGTACAAACATATTAACTATCAGTTAAGGAGTGCTGGGAGCCTGGGATCTAGATACAAGGTCATAGCAACCGATGTGTTTCATTGAGCAACACAGGCGGACGCGCAAAGTAAATTAATATTGTACAAAAAGGAGACAAATAGTGAACAGAGTACTAAATAACTGTTTCCAAACCCTCAATAAACTTCAGCTTAAGCATTTGCCGCAAGTAAAAGAAGATGAATACATTTTTAGTATCAAAACAGGGACCCAAATCATTATCACACATATCATAAGACTAGCATCTCAGGAGAATAGAAAAATAAAAGAACTTGAGTTGGACGACCACAACACAGGGCAGGCATCAAAGGTTATTCTATTGATAAGGTTAATTGATGATAATCAAATGTAGAACATCATTAAGAAAGTAAAAAAAAGGAGCAAGGAGAGTACCCTCGTTATGCACTCCAACTAGCAATTCACTTTCCTCCCCAGCTGGAACCACTGCAGTATAGAAGAGAGTTATAAATAATTCAGAAATACATAAAACAAAAGCAGAAGAGACAACATAGAGAATACATACGTCGTGTTGGGTTCTTAGGGAAAACACATATAGTATCCACTCCAGGAGCTGAAGTAAGGGAACCATCACTGAAGTCTTGGGCCTCATCACCAACTATGCCAAGTTCACCTCCATCTTCAGCTACTACCTCACTTGCATCCGTCTCACATTTAACAACTATAATAGAAAAGAGCCATGCACATATATTCAAGATTTAGAGCAGTTAAATAACAGCTTAATGCAGAAACAGATGGATACTAATTTAATTACTTAATCAGTAACAGTTTAAAAGTGCAATAGATAACATATGCTAAAATTAAATTCTTAAGACGTGCAAAGTAAATATCATGAAATTTTGCGTAAAAGTCTTCTATAGTCAAAGAGAAGACTCCAAAAAAAACTGTATCAGAGATTAACTTGGAATTTAAACTGGATTCATCACTTGTGGATACTTCTAGTAATTATGACATAAACTCCAAAATTTTTAATTAAATGCATGTATCTACAGCAGTGTAGAAGAGATAGGCTATGTCCATCGATATGTCTATATATAATTTGTATATGTATCAGTTTGTACTGAATATTGCCAGTGTTATATCCAGTATGATTTATATCCATTTTTACCGGATATGGATACTATATTTCCTCTCTGAAAATTATATGCATCAGAATTCATATTCGATAAATAATTTTGGATGCAAATATGGTAAAATCCATACTAATTTGTTGGTGTCCCTTACTGGTTGGCCCAAGTAAGGGGTGATGGCTTGATCTCTTAACCAATAAACTCTACCTAGAAAGGTTTATGCAAAAAGCTGGATAAGATATTCACGGTCCAGATGTCCCCAAACAATCCAGGTCTGACCATAAAACAAAGTCATGCAACTAGGTAGAGAAGATCTAATTTGGAAAAAAGTATAATACATATCAACAAGCTCACCATGCCTTCAAACATCATACCTTCAGTTTTAATTTTCAATTTATTTAATTCATTTCTCTCAACAACACAATTCCACCACTGTTGTGTTTAATATCTTATTTACCTGCCTGTCCAGAATCAGGATGAAAAGGGCTTGCGCTAGATAGCAGTCCACAGAATCTCTATGAAATGAACCCTAAAGAACGCACATAGGGATGCCCATACTGTGACGGCTAATTAAACAGAGGTGATAACCCTTAACAGAGCTGAATGGAGAAAAATTACTCATGTAGCCACCGCAAAGATTTGGAACAGGCTTGTTTTCAAACTTGTCAAGAATTTAAATGGAAATTCAAATGAATCTTTATAACTTTTAATACAACAAGCTGCAAATCAAAGGCAGTCGTGAGAACCAATTCATTTAAACAAAAAAAGGGAAAAATGGTAATTAAGCACAAAGGAATTCTACTCGATTTGAGTTACGTGATACAGATAGGAGTCTGTACATGCTTAAGGAAAGTTCTTGTAAGAGCCTAAAAAGATCCAACTCCAAATATTCCTATTTATCTAATATAGCTCAAAAAATCCCATTTAAAACATGGGTGAATATCATGTTTCACTGAAACAAACATCTCTAATTAACACTTTAGGCCATTGGTTCTCATCAGCAGAGTTTTTCCATACAACTTCATTCACCACAGCATAAGATGAAGCAAATCATAAACACCCTCTGCTGGATTGATTACCATTTGAAGTATGTTTGCATTTTCCATGTACCAAACATCTCTAATTAACAGTTCAGGTCACTGGTTTCCATCAGCGGATTTTTCCAAATAAGTAGGCGTTCCTGCAGAGAGATAAAGCAAATCACAAACATCCCCGCTGCTTTGATTAACATTTGAAGCAATTTGCATTCTCTTTGAATCAAACATATGTGGCTCATCTTCGCATGATTGTTCTCGATAACTTCAAGATTTACAACAGTTTACTTAGCTTCAAAAAAGGCTCTTGGATCGTTCTTAAATGCTAACTGGATGTAGTTCAAAATGACCACTTCATTTAAACTGCTACCATATTTACTGACATTTGGGGCACAGCTTCTAAATTTGGTCTTAGTCAAATATACACACAACTTCGCCATGTTTCCATCAATATTTTCAACCATAAACAAATCATATGCGGACTATCTGACGTCAGGTGACGTAATATTAGCAAACAGGTCAATATTTGCAACCAAACACAGTCATCTGCCCGCTACTTGATGTAAAGTGAGTACTAAAAGAAACCAAATTAAGGTGACATAATGCTCTCAATCAGAAGTATTAGTAAAGGAAATGGCTGACGGGAAGTATATCAGTGACCTCTTTCCAAATAAGCTAAACAACTAATGGAATATTAAACACAGAATTCACAATATTGGAAAGATAG
Source organism: Agave tequilana (assembly GCA_038442645.1). NCBI lineage: Eukaryota > Viridiplantae > Streptophyta > Magnoliopsida > Asparagales > Asparagaceae > Agave > Agave tequilana. The sequence goes on along the minus strand of JAVJIF010002100.1, from coordinate 385,346 downwards.
ATTTGTGTATATCTACAGATCAAGCACAACAGCATAATTACTTCGGCACGGCTGATCAAGTAATTATCGACACATATGTGTAAAAAAATTAAGTCAACAAGCATTCATCACTTAAACAAGAAATCTCCCATTATTTTCCACTTAAAAAAACGATCTAGTCATTCTTCAGATTCATTTAAGATTCAATCAACTAATTCATAGATTAAGTTCGATCCATCAAACTAAAGCACCATGCAAATCACAGCAGCAGATTAAAACACTTCTTTACATCTCCACAAACAGTCGAGCACCACTAATGAATTCAAGTAAATGAAGTTCTTGATAAATTAAACTCGATCGGATCCATTGCATGCGGATTCTAAGTAAGCCTGCGAGCAAATCCTAGCAGATAGAACTCGAAAATCCATTTCGATCCGACAGACCGAGATGAATCTGGTTCACAGCAGAACTAAGAGAGGGAGACTAGACTGAGTTTGATTACCTTGGACGAGTGGAGAGGCGACGAGGAGGAACGCTAAGAGGAAGGAGAAAACCCTAATCCCCATGGCGAGAAGAAAGAGGAGTAGAAAGAGAAAGGCTGGATGCGTGGAGAACGAGACTATGGATCTGAGAGACCGAGGACTGACGAGCCCCCAAATAACAGCGCAAGGGGTTTGAGCCCCGAATTTCGGTGTTATACCCACGGCTACAGTAGCCGGTGGCAATTGACCTAGGACCCGGTTCGGTTTTGCGGGTCGATAAGGTTCAACCCGTTTTGGTACTCGGCTCTGGCTCGACGAGTAAGAGGGGACTTGTAGGTTTTGTTAGTTCTAGGATCAATCTGACAACTAATCAATGTCACCGATCTAATTGGTCAGGTCGGTGAATACCAGGTGGGAGGTTTTCTGTTCAATAGAACGTTTCTTAATTACAGAACCACCTTTCAATTACCTTCCTTGGTTAAACACCAATTAGAGTGGTATATGTCAGTCTTAATATATTGAATATCAATATAACCCCTGTATAAAGAAAATTAATTCACTTATACAGTACTTGGAATGAGGTACGCTTATAGCGAATCTCCTTAAGACAATTACGTCCCCAGCTACGGTGCTAACGGGTTACTGGACGCTGGTCTCCCAAGATACAACACTTCTTCACGGTATTTGGATAGCACTACTAAATCACCGTACGGTCGAACCGTAGTTAACCAGTACCTTTACAGGATTATCAAAGCAGCAGGACTAAGACAAATTTCAGGGAGAATATTTGTCTTTACTTTAGAGAAATACCTACTGTAAAGAAAGGAGGGAGATAGAAGATTATTCTTCTTTAGAAGTCACAGATTCAGACAACAATTCTATTAAAGAATCTGTTGAATTTTCTGAGCCTTCTTTCAGAACAAATTTTCAGAATCTGTTGGAAGTCACTTCAGAATCCGAGTTGCAGAATTTCCGCTTCGGAATCTGAGTTATAGAAAAAGGAATTTGTTCTGCGTTGCTTTGCTGTGTGTTAAAATGGGAGAAAATAAGCGTTAGCGCTCCGGGAAGGGCAAATCCGTCCGAACTGTTGCAACGGTTCGGTCTGAACTGTTGCAATGGTTCGTTCCAAACAGAAACCGCACAACCGTTGTAACAGTTCGTGGCGGTTGCGTGTCAGCCGTTGCGCTGTTGCGGGTCCGGATAGTGGAGCGGGTGCAATCCGTTGTAACCCATACCCGTGAAACCCGGTTCAAAAAGAACCGGACCGGGTAGGGAACACGAACCCGAACCCGGGCTCCGGCACCGGCGCGCGCGCGTGTCGGCATGGTTTCTCCCTAATTGCGCACGAAAACTCCAAGTACCCAAAAGGCACACCCTTTGTTCCCATTTTTCTCTATTTAAATACTTTAAACTTCCATCTCATGGCCAGTGTGAGACTAAATGCTTTTAGCTACCTTTAGTCCCCTTTTGGCTTTTGAATTAGGCAAGCTTTAAACTTGAATATCTTATTCATTCGAAGTCGGAATTGAACATGTCAATATACCACGTTTATCCCCAATGGAAGGACAAAACACTCCAACCATTATCCAATTGATTCTATCAACGGATCTCGCCGTAGTTCAACTCAAAGATTCACATTTAATTCTTCATATTTTCCAACAATCTCCCACAATGAACCAAGATTCAAGGAATTGACACACAAAGAGACTGACTCTATAGTGAAAGGTACTTTTAGAAAAGAAACTGCATCAGGATAGGTGAACTAGGTCTTGAACCTTCCATAGCGAAAGCTTTATCAGGCTTACTAACTAATTAGTGAATTAAGTCTTGAACTGTTAGCTGTTAGTGTAAGCCAAGTCAACAAGCTTCACACAGTAACTTTCCAAATCAACTTTGGTTCTCGGCTGTATCCAGTTTGGCCCTGGACATTCTTAATTTCAGAGAGTATCTTTAGGGAATAACAGCCTCCATAGAAATTCCCAAAGAGCCAACCCAGCTCTATACTCACATAGGTGATCATCCTATTAAGAGTAGTCTACTCTACTCCACTTGTTTTAATAACAAGATATAGGCATCATTAAAAGTGTTAAACTTATCCTTAATCCACTTGTAGAAAGCACTTATGTGCACCTTAAGAATGGATTGGAGTCAAACTCCTAAGTGCTTACTTGCTGAGTCAATCATAATTAGTTTTTCCTCTTGAATTTAGTCCGTGGGATCTCCAGTCGCTAAGTGAGGTTTCCATTAAGCTGACTCGGTAAGGTTAGACTTTTATACCCATTCCCCTCGATGCGCAGTTTATATGCTCTCCACTTAAACCTTTAGTAAATGGATCCGCTAAATTATATTTTGACGATACAAAGTCAATAGAGATAATTCTATTTGAGAGCAACTGCTTAACGATATTATATTTACGACGAATATGAGTAGACTTACTGTTATATATAAAATTTTGTGCCCTAGATATAGCGGCTTGATTATCGCAGTGAATGCATATAGCAGGTACTGACTTTGGCCATAATGGCATATCTTTAAAAAATTATCGAAACCATTCTGCTTCTTCTTTGGCCTTATCTAAGGCTATGAATTCTGATTCCATAGTGGCACGGATAATACATATTTGTTTGGAAGATTTTCAAGATACTGCTGCTCCTCCTAGAGTAAATACGTATCCGCTAGTTGATTTTGATTTCTCAGAACCTGCACTCTAATTAGCATCACTGTCTCCTTCAAGTACAAGTAGATATTGTCCATATCTCAAGACATATTCCTTGGTATGTGATTCGTAACCTAATACTCGTAGTAGAGCAGTCTAATAATCATCACTTGGATTACTAGTGTATCTGCTTAACTTGCTTACAGCGTAAGCAATATCGGGTTTAGTGCAATTCATTAAATACATTAAACTTCCGATAATCTGAAAATACTCCAACTGGCGTACTCCAGTTCCTATATTCTTACAAAGTGGATGTGTGGAAGAAAATGATTTGTATTCTCCTTTATCCCATGATCCTTGAATCTTTCTATCACCTTATCCACGTAGTGAGATTGGTCCATCTGATGTTCTTATGATTTTAATTCCTAAAATTATATCAGCAACCCCCAGATCCTTCATGTCAAAATTATTGGATAACATTCTTTTAGTGGACTTAATAATTTCAATATTAGTTCTAAGTATCAACATGTCGTCTACATAAAAACAAACAATAATACATGCATTTTCAATTGTTGTAGTGTAAACACACTTATCGCATTCATTGATAGTGAATGCATCGTTGATAATGACACTATCGAATTTCTCATGTCATTGTTTTGGAGCCTGCTTTAAACCGTATAAGGATTTTTCAATTTACCCACTTTGTGTTCTTGGCCCTTAACTATAAATCCTTCATGTTGCTCTTTATATAATTCTTCATTTAATTCACTGTTTAAGAATACAGTCTTAACATTCATTTGATGGATATCTAAGTTATGCAATACTGCAATTGCAATTAACATCTGAATGGAGGTTATTCTTCTTACTGGTGAATAAGTATCGAAGTAGTCCAGTCCTTCCTTTTGTCGACATTTCTTGGCTACTAATCTAGCCTTCTACTTATCGATAGATCCATCAGTTTTTAATTTTCTTTTGAAAATCCACTTACATCCAATTGGTTTACTGTCAGGAAGTAAGTTTACTAATTCTCAAGTATGATTGCTTAGTATGGATTCTATTTCGCTATTTATAGCTTATTTCCACATTTGTGCTTATGGGGTAGAGATAACCTCTTTAAATGTTTGAGGCTCTCTTTCAATAGCATATGCTATGAAATTTGAACCAAAAGATTTTGAGATTCTAGATCTCTGACTTCTTCTTTGTTCAATTTCCGTATTAACAATTGGTTCCTCGGGGCTTTCATCCCTGAACGCCATCTCATATGTTCTTTTCCCAGAAGTCTTATCTGTTTCCCGTTTGTATGGAAAGATGTCTTCAAAGAACACAATATCTCTAGATTCGATAATCAAGTTTACATGAATATCTGGTATTTTTGATTTATGAACCAGAAATCTATAGGCACTACTATTCAAGGCATGGCCTATGAATATGCAATCCATAGTTCTTACTCTCAACTTAGTTTTTTTTAGGTAATGGTGCTAGTACCTTTGCAAGGCACCCCCACATTTTGAGATAATGGTAGGAAGGCGTCCTTCCATGCCACAACTCAAATGGTATAACACCAAGTTTCTTGTGGGGTACTCTATTTAGAATATAATTTGCAGTTAACAGAGCTTTCCCCCATAAGTTCTGCGGAGCTCCAGAACTTACGAGCATGGAATTGACCATCTCCTTTAAAGTTCTGTTCTTCTCTTCAGTAATTCTATTTTGTTGAGGAGTATATGGTGCTGTTGTTTGATGGATTATACTAAATTTAGCATATAACTCACTAAAATCATTTGATTCATATTCTCCGCCTCATCGGATTTTAGAATCCTGATATCTTGTTGAGTTGATTCTCAACTTCGGCTTTATATGTTATAAACATATTCATTGCCTCATCCTTACTGTTTAGAAGATACACATAACAGTATCTTGTACAGTTATTAATAAAAGTAATAAAATATTTTTTCTCGCCTCTAGTTGTCGTAAACTTCAAATCACACAAATCGCTATGAATTAACCCTAGAGGTTCTATATTTCGATCACTTGAGTGAAATGAATTTTTCGCGAACTTGGCCTCAACACAAATCTCACACTTGTGAATTTCTTCCAAGTTGAGTTTGGAATATATCCTAAATTAGACAAGTTTTTTGAAGACTTGTAATTTATATACCCTAATCTAGCATGTTATAAAATAGGAGACTCAAGTAAATAAATAGAAGATTTTTCTTTATCTATAAGTTTAGGGTACAAATACACAGACTTTTTGTCCACCACTGCAACATTGGCCTTAAAAAGGCCATCAACAAGATAACCCTATCCCACATACATCTCACCCTTAGTAAGTATAAATTTATCTGATTCGAAAACTATTCTAAATCCTTTCTTACTAAGTATTGATCCAGAGATCAGATTCTTGCAGATATCTAGAACATGTAGCACATCGTTCAGAGTAAGCTCTTTCCCAGATGTCCACTTCAGGATGACCTTTCCTTTTCCCTCAACCTTAGAGACGGCTTAGTTTTCCATAAAGAGTTGCTCATCTTGTTCTAGTTTTTGATATTCAGAGAATAATAATTTCTCAGTGCAGATGTGCCGAGTAGCCCTAGTGTCTACCCACCAATCCTTATTGTTGGTCATCAGAGTTACTTCTGACACCACAGCTGAAAGGCTTGGCGACGCATGGTCGGTCAAGTTTGCCTGTGGATGGTTCTTCTTGTTTTTTTTGAGACGGCTGCGACATTCATTCGCCTTATGCCCATCTTTGTTGCAGATGTAGCAAGTTCCCTTGAAGCACAAGTTCTTGCCTTTTTAGACCTTGCCTTTGTACCCTTGGGCAATCTTCTTCCGCTTTAAGCCTTTGGAAGTAGACGCTTTCCCCTTTGAGTCTTCGATCACGTTGGCCTTGGCTTCATAGGAGTTCTTATTGCTCCTTTTCTCAGACTTTCGGTAGTTCTTCTCAATTTGAAGCCTCATAATGAGATCTTCCAACTTCAGCTCCTTGTGTTTGTGCTTCAGGTAGTTCTTGAAATCTCTCCACGCAGGTGGGAGTTTCTCCACAATAGTAGCAACCTGAAAAGTTTCAGATAAATTCATACCTTCAACCTCTGCAAGATAAGTTAAAACTCTTGCACCTGATTGATCACAATCTTGTTTTCTACCACCTTATACTCCAGAAATCGTCCTACGATGAACTTTTTGGTACCAGCATCCTCAGTCTTGTACTTCTTATCAAGACTGGCTCATAACTTCTTTGCTGTTGTGATTGGACTGTAGACATTGTAAATAGAGTTATCCAGTCCATTTAAAATATAGTTTTGGCACAGGAAGTCACATTGCGTCCATGCATCGACTGCAAGGACTGAGTCACGATCAGTTCCAGGTTATGGTGGATCCTCCTGCAGGAATTTGGCCAAACGCAGAGTGGTCAAGTAGAAGAGCATCTTCTGTTTTCACCTCTTGAATTCTGTACCATCGAATTTTTCTGGCTTCTCCGGCTTCGAGTTAGAAAGTTGAGCAGGCATCAAAATTTGAATCTGCATGTTTGCTGTCTTACTTGAGCTGTCTTGATTAGTCTCAAACATTTTCTACAATTTCAAGCAGAATAGAAGTAAGTAACTTCAATATAATTGTCTTAAGAATGTTAGTTCTAGGATCAATCTGACAACTAATCAATGTCACTGATCTAATTGGCCAGGTCGGTGAATATCAATTGGGAGGTTTTCCGTTCAATAAAACGTTCCTTAATTACAAAATCACCTTTCAATTACCTTCTTTGGTTAAACACCAATTAGACTGGTATAAGTCAGTCTCAATATACTGAATATCAGTATAAACCCTGTATAAAGAAAATTAATTTACTTATATAATACTTGGAGTGAGGAACGTTTACAGCGAATCTCCTAAAGATAATTACGTCCCCCGCTACGGTGCTAACGGGTTGCTGGACGCTGGTCTCCCAAGATACAACACTCCTTCATGGTATTTGGATAGCACTACCAAATCACCGTACAGTCGAACCGTAGTTAACCAGTATCTTCACAGGATTATCAAAGCAGCATGACCAAGACAAATTTCAGGGAGAATATTTGTTTTTACTTTGGAGGAATACTCGTTGTAAAGAAATGAGGGAGATAGAAGAATATTCTTCTTTGGAAGTCACAGATTCAGACAACAATTCTATTAAAGAATCTGTTAGATTTTCTGAGCCTTCTTTCAGAATGAATCTTCAGAATCTGTTGGAAGTCACTTCGGAATCCGAGTTGCAGAATTTTCGCTTTGAAATCTGAGTTGCAGAAGAAGAAATTTGTTCTGCATTGCTTTGTTGTGTGTTAAAATGGGAGAAAAGGAGCGCTATTTATAGCGCTCCGGGAAGGGCAAATCCGTCCGAACTATTGCAACGGTTCGTTCCAAACAGAAACCGCACAACCGTTGTAACGGTTCGCGGCGGTTTCCTGTTAGCCGTTGCGCTGTTGCGGGTCCGGATAGCGGAGCGGGTGCGATCCGCTGTAAGCCATACCCGTGAGACCCGGTTTAAAAGGAACCGAACAGGGTGGGGAACCCGAGCCCTAGCCCGAGCACCGGCACCGGCTGGCCGCCGCCGGCAGCGCACGCGTGCGTATGGGCATGGTTTCCCCCTAATCACGCACGAAAACTCCAAGTACCCAAAGGGCACACCCTTTGTTCCATTTTTCTCTATTTAAACACTTCAAACTTTCATCTCATGGCCAATGTGGGAGTAAATGCTTTTAGTTACCTTTAGTCCCCTTTTGGCTTTTGAATTAGGTAAACTTTAGACTTGAATTTCTCATTCATTCGAAGTCGGAATTGAACATGTGAATATACCACATGCATCGCCAATGGAAGGAGAACACACTCCAACCATTATCCAATTGATTCTATCAACGGATCTCGCCGTAATTCAACTCAAATATTCACATTTAATTCTTCATATTTCCCAACAGGTTTTATGTGGTTAGAGTTGCATGTGTATGTTTGATTGGTTTGACAATCAATAGTTATAATTTCAAAGGTTATATATATATATATATATATATATATATATATATATATATATATATATATATATATATATATATATATATATATATACCCTCAATTTTTGATATTTTTAAATTTACATCCCAAATCGTTGGTAGGAATTTAGCCCCCAAATCTTATCAATCATAAAAGTTTACCCTCAAAAGAGAATATTCGAATAAAAAAGAGGGATGATGAACGAGAGCTTAGGAGACAACGGTAGCAATGGCAGTCCTTCTCAGGGAGGCCACACACCCACTACCAAAGGCCAGCATACTTCAGACAGCAAAGTGACCTCATCAGGGTGGACTTCACCAGGGCATCGTCGGGTCACCCCAAAAGAGGTGGCAAGATTGGAGGAGGAGTTCTATGAATGCCTTATTATTCCAGATGGAGAACTCACGGAGGGTGTAAAAGAATGGGAGAATGCCCTGATCGGTAAATTCCTAGGCCAATGATTAGCGCCTGAATTCGTAGCAAGGGAACTGTCGAAGCGTTGGCAAACTCCGGGAGAGTTTAAGCTCTTCCCTTATCAAATGGCTTCTACATTTTCAGATTCGCGTCGGAGGACGATAAGACCAAAGTTCAGACTGGGGGGTCGTGGCTGGTTGCCAGTCAAATTTTAGCACTTGAAGAATGGCGAGCAGAGTTCAACCCCTCTTGGGACTCCATTCGCAAGGCTTCCTTTTGGATCAAATTCCCAGACCTTCCATTAGAGATGTGGAGTAGCTACGTTCTGCTTCGTATTGCTGTAAGAGCCGGAAACCAATTGCCATTGACGAGTACACTGAAAATCGATGTCGAGGTCATTTTGCGAGAGCTTGTGTTGAGGTTGAACCGCTTGTCCCTGAAGTTCATGTTGGTAGGAAAGAGGAAGGCTTTTGGCAGTAGTTTGAGTATGAGGATATAGGAGGTTTATGCTATAATTGTGCTATGATTGGCCATAGATACAATGAATTCATGGTTCAAAAGTCTGCAAAGCCGCTACAAATCCACAATGCAGGTCCTGTTAGGCATGCTTGTGAGTCGGCGTCCAACTTCGATTGCCCCCCCCATTTCAACCTGCAGAAACACCGTTGGTCAACCCCAATGCAGAGTAATGTGATGGTTCCAAAGCCGTCGTCCAGCCACTATTTGGTCCTTGGCTCATCGTTGAAAACTGTCAACGACGATTGCTGAAAAAAGGGAAGAGCCAATCACTTTTCTAATAATCCACAAAGGCAGTTAGCAACAGAATTTCAATTCTATCTCGACACAACGGTTCTCGATTCTTCCCGTTAGCAACATTATCTTCTCCCTCTACTGTCAGCACATCAACGCTGTTGATAGGCATCCCAATCTCAATTCGGTTAGCGTAAATTCAAAAGTCAAGTAAGCTCATTGGATAATGTTGCTCTAGCCAACTCAAACTCAAACTCAAATTTGAGTTCCCATCCTAGACTGAAACACCTCTCTGTTATTAGAGGAGGTTGGTTGTCCAACAGTGCGTCTGATGACTTGTCAATTGATATGGTTATTGAACCTAAACTGTGCCCAGATACTGCATCTCCATCAGCCATTGTCCTTCAGCCCGCTAAGCTTATTTCTTTCACTGTAGAATACTCAGATCAGAAAAGAACAGTGAAGGTGAAGCACCCCATCGTCCCAGGGTCTCGTAGTGCTTTGTTAAAGAAGGCAAAAATGACAATGAGGTTATTCACTTCTGCCTTTTCCTTAGCTCTGAAAGCGCTTGACACATATGCACTTTTATGCGTCTTTGCTGAGGATCCTGAAGCCATTGGATATTACAGCAGATACCTTCACTCACATTGGAAGCACGTTACTATTGAGTAGCCCCCAACTGCAAACACTAGTTATCAATGATAATTATCAGCTGGAATGTTGGAGGCGCCCTGAAGGATGCTGCTCGTCGCGCGTTCCAACATTCAATGAGTAGGTTTCGTCTAGACATTGTGTTCTTGCAAGAAACCTTAGTTTTTGAAGCTAGTTGGACCCAGATACAACAGTGTTTTGGTAATGGTTGGTCTATAGATGGTATTCCCTCTGTAGGACTTTCTGGTGGTCTTGTCGTTTTATAGCGTGACATGGTGGGTGCGATTGATATTCTCAAAATCGATCGCCAACTTTTAGTTTGTACCATGAACACCCCGAGCACTGGCACGTGGGTCTATTGTGGAGTTTATGCTAGCAACAATGATATCGAGCGTCGTATAGTATTTGAATCTTTCAGAAAAGTTGCAGATACTGATAAAGCTATGATTTGTATTGGAGATTTTTATGTGATCCTTTCTAGTTCTGACAAGAAAGGGGGCTGATTTCATTGTCAAGCGGGACATCAAAGAGTTCCAGGACTGTGTGAGTTCTTCCGGCCTAAAGGATTTCGGCTTTACCGGCCTTAATTACACGTGGTGTAATAATCAACTGGGCAGACGCAGGGTTTGGGTGAGGCTAGATCGTGCGTTATGCAATGACCATTGGCACCCACTTTTTCCTGATGCGCATGTTTCTCATCTTGCACGAACAGGATGAGGTCACTGTGCTATTGTATTACATTGTGCAGAGGCCTCTATGAAGATTTCCCCGTTCATGTTTGAGAAATTTTGGCTTCGTAGACCTGACATCGAGGAGGTTGTGGCTAGATCTTGGAGTAAATTTACCTCGAGCTCTCCAATTTTCTGCATCTCGAAGAAGATTCAGCGGTTAAAACTTGACCTCAAAGCATGGAATGTTTCAGTTGTTGAGAATATCCATCAGAAAGTGAAAGACATAGAGAAGAAGATTAGCGTCTCCAAGCGAAAAAAGCTTAGATCGGGCTTGACACCATGGAGGAGCCGCAACTGAATCTCTCTGTAGTTGAATATCATAACACCCTCAGAGATGTTGAAATTTTCTGGAAGCAAAAATCTCGAGTTGGACTGGCTCCGAGAAGGTGATGAAAACACTGGGTTCTTCCATTGCTCGATGATGGTCCTAAGAAACAAAATCGCCATTTGGGCGCTAGAGAAGGTTGATGGCGGTGTGATTGACTCAGCAGCGGATATCAATACGAAATTCTTCGCCTACTTATCCTCCCTATGGGCCACCCCCACCAGCCAACTTCCTTTCTTCAATTGGTCAGTTATCCCTTGTGTTCTTTCTGAAGATGATAATAATTGGTTAACTAGAGACCTAATTATGGACGAGTTCTACTACATGATTCGGAGCATGCCTGGTGACAAGGCTCCAAGTCCTGACTCTGGTATGATTTGCAAGAGATTTTGGTTCCTTATTCGCAAAGATATGGTAATATCCGAAGCAATGGAATTCCACCTTCATAGCTCTTATTGCAAAGAGTGAGAATCTCAAGTTGTCGAAATACTATCGGCCCATTAGTCTTTGCAATGTCATTTACAAGATTGTCAGGAAGCTTCTTGCTAACCCCCTTCAGCACGTATTGTCGCGCCTCACCTCTCCAGAGTAGATGACTTTTGTGAAAAAACAGAGCATCACTGATAATTGCATGACAACTCAAGAAATCTTACACTCTATGGACTATCGGGCGTTGAAATGCTCTCTCATGCTTGTCAAATTGGATATGCATCGCGCCTTCAACAGAATGAAGTGGGAGTATATTCTTGAAGTATTTCCTAGATTCAGCTTCAATGGTCTATGGTGCAATTGGATAGCTGGTTGTATACCCACCCCCACCCCCATTTCGATGTTCCTGTTAACGGAGAAACATCTGATTGGTTTAACTCTTCACAAGGTCTTCTCCAAGGAGACCCGTTGTCCCCCTACCTGTTCATCCCTGGCATGAAAGGACTCATAAGAGAAGTTCGGTGTGTGAGTGTCCTTGGTCAAATCTCTAGATTTCAACCATTCTGTGATAGTTCCCCCATCAACCAACTTGCCTTCACTGATGATTGCCTTCTTCTTGTGAAGGCTAACTTGCTTGAGGCTGAGATTATGAGCAACATAATGAAGGATTATTGTTCATTGTCAGGTCAAGCCATGAATGTCAATAAATCCTGCATCAGATTTGGGCACGTGGTTCACCATGGGAACATGAGAATACTTTATCGATCATTGGGCATGTCAGAGATCAAGGAGCCATCCAAGTACCTTGGAGTTATTATTGATGGTAAGCGTAAAACCGTATCAAACTATTAGTACCTATATGATAGATGTTGGCCCAAAGGCCTTCCACTCTAGTTTTGATGATGATTAACTCATGTAGTTATGTGTACTAATAATCTTGCAATGTTTAAGTTTCAGATATTTAACAAGATATTAGTTGGTGAAAACTTCAACACATCTTTCACAAGGTGATTCAAGAGCCTAAGCATCAAAGATGACATCTAGCACTCATTGGAGTCAAGCTTGGTGAATCACGGTTTGGACCGAGTCAACTTAGAGACGGCGTTCTACAAGAAGACTTAGGTATCCCTAGTTTAGTTTGTGTTTAGATCCTAATTGTAAAGATTAGATTAGTATGATATGCTCAAGTTCACAACACACACGATTTATGTTTTGACATTGGTTTTCGGTTTTAGGTTTAACCGATCTTGGTTTTCATGAATAGATTTTATATCAAAATAAGTTTACATGGTTTAGTGTATATATGATTTGTTCTATATACATGCATGCTTCTATTGCTTAAACAAACTTAGTTTGATAGTCTACTTCATGAGTTTTATGTTTTGGTATTTATGACAAAACATATTTTTAGAATTAATGACAAAAACTATGATATATATTTGTTTCATGTATATTGGATTTCTATCCATATGCATCATGCCTAAATGTTGTTTAATATCATGTACTTGGAAGAGTTTTGGACAAAACGTATTTTCTATTCAAAATCTAAGTTTTAGAAAATACAGTTTTTGGTTTTTGGTAAAAATGAAAAGACACAAAAATAGTTCATATTGATTGATATTTGAGCTAAACTTTTTACCACATGTTTATATATCAATGCAAAATGATAAAACTATTTTTGGTGATTTTTAGAAAAGATAAAAGAATTTTTAAACATATTTCTAATTGAATTTTCTGTTTCAGGCTTCAACCAAGTCGACTAGTAACCTGACTAGTCGACTAGGGCTGAGGTCGGTCGACCGGGCCGGTCGACCGACGTGCACAATTCTGTGCACGTTTGGCAGTTTTGGGACGGTCGACCGGACTGAGAGCAGGCTGCTTTCTGTTTGTTTCGGTCGACCGGGCGGTCGACCGGTAGCTGACAACGGTCAAAAATTGACCGTTGGGCGGTCGACCGGGCGGTCGACCGGCAGGGTATTTCTGGCAGTTCTGCTACCAACGGCTATTTTCTGGATTAGCCTATAAATACCCCATTTGCAAGAGTTTTTCTCTAAGAATTTTTGTGCGAATTTTACATACTCTCTGGTGTTTTTACAGCAATAAAAAGAAGTTTTTGAGCTTGATTTGAACAATCTTTTTGGTGTTTTCATTAGGGTTTGAAAAATCAAAGAAAAGGATTTTGGGAAAAGCTTTTGAATTGAAATTCTCTAACTTGGTTTCATTTATTTCCCAAAGATTTTCTTTGAGTTGCTGGTTTCAAATCCCTTGGTTTTCTCCACACTTGAGCACAAATCTACTATCTAAATCTATAGGATATTTGTGTGGGAGAAGATATTGTTTGTGGTTGTTGTTTTATACCACCAAGTAGTAACCCAATCTTTTCTTAGCTTTGTGCTTTGGGTTGTATCCCTCAAGTTGTGAGGTGATCCTTATATTGGTTTGTGGTTGTGGTGGAGGTTGAGATTGTATTGGTTTTGAGTTTGCCTTAAGGAGGAGGTTGTGATTGTTGGCTTGGAGTTGTGCCTCAAGGAGGAGGTTGTGATTGTAAAGAGAGGAGTTGGGTACTCCTTGTGAGAGTTCTTGGTGAACTAGCTAGTGGATTAGAAATCCTTCGTGTGTCGAAGGCGGGGATGTAGAGCTGGGTGCTCGAACCTCGATATCATATCTCTGTGTTTGCGTTTGATCCATTGACTCTCTCTATCTCTCTCTTTACTTTGTGTATTGTGCAAATTGCTATATCTTATACTTGCTTGTGTGTGCATCATTGTTGTAATTGCAATTAGTTTTTAAATTCCGCGTTAAGTTCACTAGATTAGCATCGTCACCTATTCACCCCCCCTCTAGGTGACTTTTCAATTGGTATCAGAGCTAGCGCTCATGATATTTAGGTTTAACCACCTAGGAGTGAGATCTTGGTTTGCTAATCTTCATTTGCATTATCATTTGCACACATATTGTTGCACTTATGGCTAGCCCTCCTATGTTTGATCATTTTAGACTTGATGCTTGGAAGGCTAATATGACTAAACATTTAAAAGACCTAGGACATCTAGTTTATCAAGCCATTATCATAGAATCCCTCCCAAATAGTAGCAAGCATAAGAAGGCAAATGCATTAGCACTTAGGGCACTTAGAGCATCTCTAAATGAACATTTATTACATGTTTTTGATCGTTATGATTCGGCTTTTGCAGTTTGGAGCATCTTGACTTCTCCCGAGCTTCCAAGGATTATCAACAAGATGAGGAAATCTAAGAGAGAAAAGTCCGAAGAGTAATGCCTCATGGTCCAAGGGAAGAACTCCCTTGAGGTACAATCGGATTCTCAAATAGATGATAGCTCTAGTTCCTATTGTCATGGATGTTTTGAAGTTCAAACTTTAAATATGGAACTTGTTCAAAAGCTTGAGAATTTGTTAGAAAAACATGATTTGTTGAAAGATGATAATCTTGTTTTGAAAAATGAATTAAAGGATTTATGCTCTAATTTTAAATTGATGTTGCAAGAGAAGGAAGAGATTGCAAGTGAATGTGACTCACTTAAATCTCAACTCGAACTTGCTTTAAAGGAAAATGAATTTTTGAAAAACAAAAATGATTGTGATGATGTTGTAAAGCACAATGAGTTTTTATCTTCAAAATTAGATCTTGTTTTTAAAGAAAATGTTACCTTGAAAAATGAAATTGATTTCATAACAAAAGAATTGGATTTGGTTTTGAATAAAAATAAATCTTTGCAAAATGATATTGATATTCATATTTGTCATACTAGTGTAGCTTCTACTTCTTGCACACCTATAGCATGCTCCACTTTGTCTTCTAGCATAGAAAATGATATAAATGTTTTGAAGAAAGTGTTGATTGTTTGGGCTCCACTTTGAGCCATTGTGCCATGAACCACACTCGTTTAGAAACCTTGGCTCGTAAGAAACAAGTTCCAACCTTGCATGCACACCCATCACGGCATACACATGCTTTTCATGATCATCACCATCATATGTATGCTCACGTGTACAAATGTACACATTGTGGTCGAAAAGGCCACCTTGCTAGATTTTGTTATGATCGTATTTATAATGAAAATTTAGCAACTAATTATGTTTGGATGAGAAAAGATATTAACCCCCGTGGACCCACAAGAAAATGGGTACCAAAAACCACCGCTTTAACTTTTGATGTAGGTGGGAGCTCTCGCATCACTTGAGGGCATTGATGCCTTGAGGTGATGCATTCTAAGTTTAAAAGAGAACCATTTGGATGCTTCACTCTCAAGGAGAATTGGTGGGAGGACCACCGGGTTTTGGAGACTTGGAAAGTTGCCCCTTCGGTTTTGGTAACAATCCCTTACTCCATTTAGTGTTTACATGCTTTTTAGGTTCATCTTTTATAACATGTTGTGTTTTGTTGTTCATTATGCTTTGTGCCATGTTCATTAGATTAAGGTTGTACATGTTTAGCTACTTGAGCACCCATGCTTCATATGGATCTATATTTAGTGTCTCACCTTGTTTAAACTAACATGTATGCCCTAGATCTAATGCACATGCATATGCATTATGACCATTTGGATGTTTATGATTTTTGTTCTTATTGAATCATGTTTCATTATTTCATGATTAGTATGATATTTGCCATGTTTATTAGACTTATGCTTTACATGATTAGTTATTGAGACACCCATGTTTAGTATGGACCCATATTTTGTGTTCTCTTTATGTTTTAGCTATCATGTTTATCATAGGTTTAATGCACAAGTCTTTGTCATGCAAATCATATGGTTGACTATGATTTTTTTTTTGTTTTAATGATTCATGTTTTGATAAATAACTTGTGTTGTATGATTTCTAATTTAGCCACATGTTTTGATCATGTATTTTATGATTCTTATAGCATGTGGATTTACATAATGATCATTTTTAGAATATTGTTGATTTATGACTCGTTTTATGCTTAATGATTTGGATATATGCTTAGATGTTAGTTTTCATTAAAACTAGGATTTATACTTGTACATAGAATGGGCCACAAATAAACTTTTATATATGTTTGTGCTTGGATGCCTATTTGTACCCATTAGATGTTTTAGTATAGTCTAGTTTTGATGATTGATGCATTCAAACATGTATTCCTATTTTTGATGTGTTTTCTATGATTAGGTGTTTTCACTTCATGTATATGTCTATTTTGTCAAACCTTAAGATATACATGTATGCCCCTTGAGTCATTTGCTTTTCATGCAAATCTATATTTTGGACTCAATTGTGTTTAGGGATATGTATGTATACTTTTGTTTTGTCGAAACATACATATGCCTTGGAGTTTGATTTGTTATGATGATTTTCGTGTCATTGAGGAAATTTTCTTTAGTAATGAAGATTTAGTTTTTCATGTGTTCATATTTTAAAGGAATTTCAATCGAGCTTGATTGTCCATTTTCATGATGATATGTTTCACACAACACTTGTACACTCACCCTATTTAATGTTTTCTCATGATTTGATTTTCATGAGTACTATTGGTGCCATATAGATTTTGAGTGTTTGGTGATCATGTGATTCTCATGTTTCATGAAAAATCTTTGTGTTTTATCTTAAAGGATTTCGTACTAGTTGATTCATATGACTAGTTGTGATATTCTTCATGAGGTAGAGTTTTTCAAACATACTATATTTCTAAATCTATTTTTGAAAACCCCTACCATATATGGGCGGTTGGATGGGAGACCATGTTTAAGTATGTTTTATCTTGAAAAATCATCTAAAACTTAAACATGAATGGGTGGTAGTTGATATGAGTCATACACTTGATCTTATTGTTGTTTCAATTGGTATCATTGAATTCTTTCAATTGGTATCAATCTTGACATCCTTTTGTATACTCATATATGTGTTGTTTTATATATGTATGCTTACACTTCATATAGTATCAATTTCAATTGGTATCTATTTCTTACATACATATATAAATGATTTATTTGTGCTTATTATATCCCTATATCTTGAAGCACAAATTTTGGTTATGTTAAGCTTGAGTTTTTCAATTGGTATCCATATACAAGCTTTATCATAATTTTAAGATTGCTAAGCTTGAATTTTTAATGAATATCATGTTTCAATTGATTTAATTTTCAATTGGTATCTTATTTCAAGCCTATGCATATTTTCTTTTGGTATTTCATAAAGGGGGAGAAAACTCGTATTTTATATTTCAATTGGTATTTGGTTTACCATTGTTTTTGTTTCCCACTCCCTAACTTTATGATATTAAAGTAATTGGTATCATATGCTTATAATGAAAAATATCTTCTTTTGGTATCAAGATGCTATTTGTTTCCTTAAATTTGGTATCAATTTTTATTATCTATTGGTATCAAGTTTACATAACATGTTTTCATTTTGATATAAAATGTTATTTTGTTTCAATGCCTTGTTTTATTTCAAATAGGATTTGGCATTTCTCAAAGTTTGTTATTTTCAATTGATATCATATTGACTTTGATTTTTACCCCTTGGAATAATTTATTGCTTCTTTGTTTTGAACATTTAGGGGGAGAAGTATTTATTTTCATTATGTTTGTTTTTAGCCCTTTGTTGATGATTGACAAAAAGGGGGAGAAGAATTTGTAGTTTATATGCGTGGTTGATTTATGCATATGTTTTAGTTGGTTTTCATTAGTAATAGTATGTTAGTTTCAATATTATTGTTTTATTGGTATCAAGAGCATGTTTCATTGTTTATATTTTATTTTAATTGGTATCCAGAACATGTTTATATGTGTTTAAGAACATTCATTGCATATCTTATATGTTTTATTGTTATGCATGAGTTAAGGGGGAGCTTCCTTGAAGCTTTACTTTAATCCATGCATATATAACTACATGAGTTTTGTCATCATCAAAAAGGGGGAGATTGTTGGCCCAAAGGCCTTCCACTCTAGTTTTGATGATGATTAACTCATGTAGTTATGTGTACTAATAATCTTGCAATGTTTAAGTTTCAGATATTTAACAAGATATTAGTTGGTGAAAGCTTCAACACATCTTTCACAAGGTGATTCAATAGCCTAAGCATCAAAGATGACATCTAGCACTCATTGGAGTCAAGCTTGGTGAATCACGGTTTGGACCGAGTCAACTTGGAGACGGCGTTCTACAAGAAGACTTAGGTATCCCTAGTTTAGTTTGTGTTTAGATCCTAATTGTAAAGATTAGATTAGTATGATATGCTCAAGTTCACAACACACACGATTTATATTTTGACATTAGTTTTCGGTTCTAGGTTTAACCGATCTTGGTTTTCATGAATAGATTTTATATCAAAACAAGTTTACATGGTTTAGTGTATATATGATTTGTTCTATATACATGCATGCTTCTATTGCTTAAACAAACTTAGTTTGATAGTCTACTTCATGAGTATTATGTTTTGGTATTTATGACAAAACATATTTTTAGAATTAATGACAAAAACTATGATATATATTTGTTTCATGTATATTGGATTTCTATCCATATGCATCATGCCTAAATGTTGTTTAATATCATGTACTTGGAAGAGTTTTGGACAAAACGTATTTTCTATTCAAAATTCAAGTTTTAGAAAATACAGTTTTTGGTTTTTGGTAAAAATGAAAAGACACAAAAATAGTTCATATTGATTGATATTTGAGCTAAACTTTTTACCACATGTTTATATATCAATGCAAAATGATAAAACTATTTTTGGTGATTTTTAGAAAAGATAAAAGAATTTTTAAACATATTTCTAATTGAATTTTCTGTTTCAGGCTTCAACCAAGTCGACTAGTAACCTGACTAGTCGACTAGGGCTGAGGTCGGTCGACCGGGCCGGTCGACCGACGTGCACAATTCTGTGCACGTTTGGCAGTTTTGGGACGGTCGACCGGGACGGTCGACCGGACTGAGAGCAGGCTGCTCTCTGTTTGTTTCGGTCGACCGGGCGGTCGACCGGTTGCTGACAACGGTCAAAAATTGACCGTTGGGCGGTCGACCGACAGGGTATTTCTGGCAGTTCTGCTGCCAACGGCTATTTTCTGGATTAGCCTATAAATACCCCATTTGCAAGAGTTTTTCTCTAAGAATTTTTGTGCGAATTTTTACATACTCTCTGGTGTTTTTACAGCAATAAAATGAAGTTTTTGAGCTTGATTTGAACAATCTTTTTGGTGTTTTCATTAGGGTTTGAAAAATCAAAGAAAAGGGTTTTGGGAAAAGCTTTTGAATTGAAATTCTCTAACTTGGTTTCATTTATTTCCCAAAGATTTTCTTTGAGTTGCTGGTTTCAAATTCCTTGGTTTTCTCCACACTTGAGCAAAAATCTACTATCTAAATCTATAGGATATTTGTGTGGGAGAATATATTGTTTGTGGTTGTTGTTTTATACCACCAAGTTGTAACCCAATCTTTTCTTAGTTTTGTGCTTTGGGTTGTATCCCTCAAGTTGTGAGGTGATCCTTATATTGGTTTGTGGTTGTGGTGGAGGTTGAGATTGTATTGGTTTTGAGTTTGCCTCAAGGAGGAGGTTGTGATTGTTGGCTTGGAGTTGTGCCTCAAGGAGGAGGTTGTGATTGTAAAGAGAGGAGTTGGGTACTCCTTGTGAGAGTTCTTGGTGAAGTAGCTAGTGGATTAGAAATCCTTCGTGTGTCGAAGGCGGGGATGTAGAGCTGGATGCTCGAACCTCGATATCATATCTCTGTGTTTGCGTTTGATCCATTGACTCTCTCTCTATCTCTCTCTTTACTTTGTGTATAGTGCAAATTGCTATATCTTATACTTGCTTGTGTGTGCATCATTATTGTAATTGCAATTAGTTTTTAAATTCCGCGTTAAGTTCACTAGATTAGCATCGTCACCTATTCACCCCCCCTCTAGGTGACTTTTCAATAGATTCAACAATAGAGTATTAGGATGGAAGATGAGGACGAGACCATGTCTTTCAGTGGCTGGTTAACCCTTCCCCACTCAGTCTTGAATACTCTCCATATGTATTCATTATCGAGCATATGGGTTTTGAATACCATTATAGCACAGTTTGAGCAACTTTGCAGAGCTTTTCTTGGGAGGACGAAAATGAAAGGAGAGGAAAGCATATTATCTCTTGGGATGTTGTTATCAAACTAACGAGAGATGGAGGCCTAGGCATCAAGAAACTCAAGCAGTTCAAAGAAGTGATGCTTGATAAGCAAGTCTGGAGATTGATATCCAGTCGAGATGGACTTTGGAGATCAGTTTTCATGGAAAAGTACAAGATTAAAAGCATTGTGGATGTTGCTCAACGTAGGCTGTGCATGTCCCGGATTGGACATGGCTTAGCACAATTTGCACATATATTGTTAGACAATCTCCAATGGTTGGTAGGCATGGGAGACACAATTGCTGCCTGGACAGATCCATGGCTTTTCAAGATTCTACTCAGCCACATACCCACGATCATCAACAACGATATCGACTAGACAAGCAAGCAAGTGAGTGACTCCATCCAGGATGGAGCTTGGGATGCAGCTACTTGTGCCTATGCATTCGGGCCAGCTCTATCGCCGCAGATGATGTGTATCCCCCTATCGTGCACTATTATGGACGATTCGCTCCAATAGGTAGGGAGGAATGATTGAAACTTGAACGAGAGATAAATATGTACAAAAATAAAAACAAATAATCAAAGAATTAGAAGGTTAGTTTCTTCTCGTTGTTCAATTCTATCCGCTGCAGTAAGGACCAAAGCGAGTCGTGTTCCACTGGGAGGGAGGCGATGGAAGCGTTGGCAGCATGGTATATCTGTAGTCAAGACTTAGAAGAAAGGTTGGTTGTAATTTGAAATAAGAAAGTAGATCTAATCAAGAGGGAGAGTCTGGGTCGCTAATCTACCTTCACGACTAGTCTCGATTTAGGGGTTGTATCCTTTTAAACTAATGAAACATTCATCTAAGTTGTTAACTCTAAGTAAGAAGAGTAAGATGTCCAACTTAGCTTGTCTACACTACGCCAAGTCAACCCCTAAATTTACACTAAGCCAAAGCCAATCCCTAATCATTAAACTATGCCAAACCATACCCCTAAACTTAATCTAAAGCCAAACCCTAATTATCTAAATCATTAAGTTGGACTATCATCACTAAACTTCAAAGGATTAATCTAACTCTAGATTGCAAATCCATTAGACTAATCAACTAACCTTAGATCTAACCCTAGTCGATTTAGTGATTATCTACCCTAGAATTATTCTAGCCTAGCATCCTTTTTGTTTTATCCATCTTTTTATTTTTAAGATATTTAAAGAAAAGAAAAGGAAGAAAGAAAGATTAAAGACAACACCAAAAACCAAATCAAGAACAAAAAAATAAAAAGGTAGACTTGAAATTAAAAGAGCAAGAATAAGAACATAAAAAATAAAAGATAATCTTTATTGATGAAATCCTTGGGTACAAGCTCCTTCTCCTTCCTCCTTACAATAGTCAAGCCAAATCCAAAAACAATTACAAAGAAGAGAACTCAAAAGAGACTAAACTAATCTAACAAAAAATCCTAAATCCTTAACCCTAACCTTATTCTTCTTCTCTCTGGATGAGGCGCTCTGTACGTACTGCAGGAGTCCTTTTTATAGAAGATTTGGGCCGAAGTCTTCAAAATAAAGCAGACCTCCTTCACGCTCCCTCTATCTCTATCAATAAGCCAAACACAGCATTTATCGTGTTTCCGCGGCAATCTCGTGGCCAACTGCCACGTGCTTGAGCGCGTGGCCTCTTCTCATCCGTCCATCTGGGCGCCTCCTCCTGAATTCTGTATCCTGACCCTCGATCTTGAGAATTCGGGAAAACTTAGGAAGCAAGTTATCAAAAATCCGAATTTGAAAAGAATTTGGTCCCTTTATCTTTATCTTCAAACCTTTCTCCCCTTAGATTTGAATAGAAATTAGGAGTCCTACTTTATCCTTCCTCCTCCTCCCCCTAGATTTGAATAGCAATTAGGAGTCCTACTTTATCCTTTCTGCTCCCCTAGATTTTAAATTAATAATTTAAAATATAAGTTTTAAGATAGAAGCTTCTAAATTACTAAAATAAATCATGCATGTGGGCTTGTGGGCTTCAATTAGGCTTCATTTATTTATTCTTTAATTACTCAAGCTCTGCACAACACTAAACAATAAAACGTTACGTAACGGTACTTTATAAAAGAATAAGTGGGAAAATATGATGATAAATATACACTTTTGACTACCTATCACACCCCCACACTTATCTTTTTGCTCGTCTCGAGTAAAAATAAAATGTAAAAGGAAAAGAAAATAAAAACTAACCTATGCTAACTCACTTTCGTAGGAATCACGGTTGCACTTAGCACGTGCAAAAAGTCGTTAAACCTCTAGGTTACCCCTAGAGGACGAGTGTTGTCTCGTGAGGGTTTTCAGTGGATTACACCTATAAAATCTATAAAAGAAAAAGAAAATATTAGTGATTAAATTTTTTTTATTTTGAAAAAGGAGAGAAATATTTGAAATATGTTTGAAGAAACTAAACAATCTATAAGTTTTAGGATTATCATTTTTATTCATTCTTGAACTTATTCTCTATACAATAATTTGTTATCAATTTTAGGTATTAAAATTGAATTTTTATATAGTCTATTTTGTTACCCTAAGTCATATGCATCATTGTGAACGTGAATCTTTACTAGGGATTCTTTAACTTGGACTCCCATGTCTCTTTATTATTATTTTATATATATATATAATATATTTTAATCTGTATAACTCATCTAATTTTCTTTTGTATAAGTATCAAGGCTTCTTGAGGCCCTCATACCTAACAATTGACTATTAGATGTGTTAGTACATATATAGATAATATTTTTTAATTTTCTTAGGCTTTCTAATTCACCCATGTAGTGAGACTAAGGTCGGTGGCTCCCAAACCTGTCGGTTTTAGGGCACCGGGTGAGAAAACACCCCACGGACTTAAGGACTCGAGTGAACTAGGCCACAAAACTAAGAACTTTATTTATAAAATCACCTTTAGACGTGAATACTTATGCTTCTTGAGGCACATGTATCCAGCTTAATTAGTGATTTTTTTATTTATATTATTATATTTTTTTAATACAGTACAAGAGTCTTTATCTTAGAGTCCTAGATGTGTAAGTGTATTAGGTATGCACATTTCATTAAGGTAAAAATCAAGACTAATTATTTATTCAATTTTTTCTCCTATACCTAAAAATTCAACAATTTATTTTATTTTGACCAAGTTTTTAGAAATCCTAATCATGATTTTCCTAATTCTTAAGATTAACTTGGATTTCTTTCAAAAGATAAGTCAAAATATTGTTTCCTTTTCAAATATATATTTTTTATTTTTGTTAAGTTAATATTAACCTAAAGTTAGTAAGTTAATCATTATATTAGTCTGGTTAGTAAATATTTTTTCTTTTATTTTTTAATTTTTTATTTATTTTTTAGAAATAAAAAGAAAATTTTTGTTAAGTTAATAACCTAAGGTTAGTGAGTTATGTTAACAGCAACCTACAGTTAGTCAATAATCTATGTTAAAATAGATATTTTTTATTTTTTTAGAAGTTAAGCGTTAGTACTATCCTCCACACTTATCTCATGCATTGTCCTCAATGTATGATTAATGCATAGATGCATGAAAAAGAAGAAAGGGAAGAAAAATATTACCTTAAGGTGGTGGTTCTGATGGTGGTCTGATTGGTCCACGAAATGCGTCCCAATCTAATTTGCGTGAAGTTCGGAGGAACCCACCAGAAACCTCTCTAATATAACCCACTAAAATGATGTATATGTGAATGATTTTTATTAAGAATTTTATCTCATCTAATTTTCAAAATTTTAAACTAATTTCAGAGTCATTATTATCAACATCTCTGTCCCAAAATGGAGTATGAAAAGACAAAATGATTGTTCTGGAATCAGGAAGGGCGTGAACTACAATCGACTCAGGAAAATGAATGAAGTCAAGTAAAGATTTATGAGTCAAAATTTATTCAGGAAGTGAGTCCAATTCAAGAAGTTAAAACTCAAGTCCACATTCATTTTTTCACAATGGAATGTGGCTTTCTAAGATTGGTAATTCAAGTTCAAGAATGTCAGGTATGGGAATCAAAACTGACTCTAAAATATTACTCAAACAGGTAGCAAAACAGGAGTCAATAATGATTCAGAAATTTGAACTGGATCATAAATTTGAGACTCAAGGTCACATTCCTCATTGAGTTGATTTCGTGAAAATGAGAACTTGTCAATTTGTCAATAGGACTTTCAAAAGTATGAAATTGGTCAAGTTCAATATGATGATCATAAAATATTGGTGATTTAATTTCCCGATGGATATGCACAGGATCCAATGTGGACTCTGGAGAAGGATTGAAATTAGGTGAAGACACCAGAATCATTATTGAATCAGAAAGTAAAACTAAATTACCAAGTTGAGGTTCAGGATCATATTCATTCTCAAGTTCAATTTCAGGAAAGGGATAACTTGCTAAAATGTCAATTTCGTTTTTAAAATTTGGGGTTTGGGCAAGTTCAAATGGGTGTGCTAAAATGGAATCTTATTTTCCAAAAAAATATGATTATTTGGCTCTAACAGAATGGTTAGCGACATCTGGAGTGGTCAAAGGGTGAGAATAGAGAGTTTTGACCATTATATCTATGTCATGATTATGAGCGATTTGAGCTTGAGTCATGGCTTCAAGCGTCTTTTTATAGTCGATTGGTTCATCATTTTGTTACGATTGGACTTGAAAAGATGAAGTTTTGTTTTAGAATTTGTGGTGAGATCGTGAGTCCATCAGATTTTGTAATTGTTGCTCGGACTCACGCATACTTATTTCCAAGATTGATGGTTTTCTATTTTGAACTGGTGGAACTGAGTATGAATCTTGGAAATATTGTGGAATTGGGAAGGCCTGAAATTTTCGTTCGACCTTCTGCATGGCTTCTATACTCTTTTTTAGCTCAAATTTTTCTTCAATGGGTTGGTCTAGAAAAAGTGTATAGGAAGCACAATCGGGGAATGAATATTGTGAAAATTGTGAACAAGGTGAATGAGGAAGATAAGTTAGCTGAAAATTGGACTCGGGGGAGGTGAATCTCCATTGACTCTGTGAAGAGTTGAAATTATTTTGAAAATTATAGTCATAAGATTGGGGGCATGGGTTGCATTAATTCGGATAGGATCAATCCGGCACACTAGGTTGGTTAAAGTTATGATATACCGGGTTGGTAAAATCTGAGTCAAGAGAGGTCGGGGTATAATATGAATTATCATTAAAATTGAAAAAATTATTGTTATAAGCCATATCACACAAGAAATATCAAAAACAAATAAAGAAAAACAAACAAATATCAAATAAAAAAATTCTAACCTAAGTTAGGGTAAACCTTAGACCTAAATGACTCCTAACTTTAGGTTATCCTTGGGAGGTCTATTGCCGACCCTAACCACAAATTAATCGGCCAGGTAGGTGGCAAGGTTGGTGGGAGGTTATCCGTCAAAGACGTTCCTTAATTAAATAACCACCAACCTTCGGACTTTCGGCCCTTAATCCCCTTCCTAGACACCGATATGGCAAGAGTTAGTTTCGAACAACCTCCTCCTTCGGTCAACGTCTTAAATGAGTCTGAAGTCAACCTAAGGCCAACGTCTAGTCAAATTTTAGTTAAGGTTAGGATGGTGCTGTTGGCCCAGAGGCCCTTCATTCTAGTTTTGATGATGATTAACTCATATAGTTATAGTTTACTAATAATCTTGTGATATTTAGTTCAGATATTTGATCAAGATATTAGTAGGTGATTAGCTTCAACAAAGATGTTTTAGAGTTTTCACATGTAGATTCAAGAGCTCGAGCGTCAAGAGCGCATCTAGTACTCGGTTGGAGTCAAGCTCATTGGATTGCGTTTCGATCAAGTCGGCTTAGAGATAAGAAGACTTCGGTTTGTATTTAGTTTATGTTTAGATCATTGTAAAGATTAGATAGTGTTGATATGCTCAAGTTCACATACACATACAAGTTTAAAATTTATTTGGTTTTGATTTTTGGTTTAACCGATATTGGATTTCATGTCAAAAATATAGATATAAATCTTTATATGTATATTGGATTCTATCCATATACAATATGCATCAAAGTTGTTTCAATATCATGTTTTTGTATTTACATGTCATTTGAAAAATCCGAATTTTCATTTCAAAGTTTGGTTTTTGGAAAATACCAATTTTGATTTAAAGTCAAATTTCAATATCACAAAAATAGTTCAAATAGTTTGTAATATGTGCTGAATTTCAGTCACACATATTTGTATTTCAAAGATCTAATAAGAGCTTATTTTTGTGGAATTTATGTGATTTTATGGGATTTAATTGAAGAAAGAAAGCTAAGTTTTTAATCCCTTAAAGCTGGACTTCTGCCGGTCGACCGGACGGTCGACCGCTGCAGAAGTCGGTCGACCGGTCCGGTCAACCGACGTGCACAAACGTGCATGACAGCTTAGGCTGGGGGGTCGATCGGGTCGGTCGACCATCCAGAGAGCTCTGCTCTCTGAAAATGGCCCCGGTCGATCGGCAGAGAGCTGCTGCTCTCTGTATCCAGTCCCGGTTGACCGGAGGCACAACGGTCATAAAAATGACCGTTGGCCGATCGACCGGGCGGTCAACCAGAAGGACAATTTTGCCCTTTGCTAGACTGCCAACGGGCAGATTTTGGTGGGTTATAAACACCCATCCTCTTGAGCTGTTTTAGCTAAGTTTTTAGAGAGCAATTTTTCCCACCTTTACAAGTGTTTAACAACAAGTTTTTAAAAGAGTTTTAGGCTTAAATATTTCATCTTTATTTGTTTTAAAGTGTTGAAAAATTCAAAGAAAAGAGAGTCTTTTGGGAATTGATTTTTTGTCTTGATTTCAATATCTATTTAGAGATTTTCCCAAGTATTTTTCTTTGTTCCAAACACTTTATTTTCTCACACTTGAGATATCTATCATCCTATCTATTAGGATCTAGTTTTTGTGGGAAAATTGATTTGTAGTTGTTGATACTGCCAAGTGTTGTAACCTTCCTTGTATTTGTTAGTATCTCTCTAGTGAGAGGTGATTGTGGAGGTTGTGTTTGGTTGTTGGTATCCCTCTAGTGAGAGGTGATTATGGAGGAGTTTGTTGGTATCCCTCTAGATGTAGAGGTGATTGTGGTTGTTGTTTGACTTTGAGCCTTATCCCTCTATTGAGAGGTTGATTGTTGTTTGGCTAAGTGCATATCCCTCTAAGTGTAGAGGTGATTGTTGTGGAGTTGTGCCTTAGTGCCTTATCCCTCTAATGTGAGGTTGATCTTATTTTGGCTGAGTGGCCATCCCTCTAAGTATAGAGGTGATAGTTGTTGTGCCTTGCCTCTTGTGTAGAGGTTGTGTTTGTTGGAGAGAGGAGTTGTGTACTCCTAGATTGTATTACCCAAATCCTCAGTGGAGGTTCCCTGTGTGGGAAGTCCTGTGTGGACGATATAGTTGAAATCCTTTTATGTGAAGGCGGGGACATAGAGCAGTGGCTCGAACCTCGAAACATATCTTGGTGTTTGCGTTTGATCCACTATCTCTAAACTCTCTCTTATTTTATTCCTTGCATTGATTCATATTGCTCATATCATATTTGCTTGGAATTGTTTGTGTGCCTCACTTGTGTTGAATCAAGAGAGCTTTACATAGCACCTCAACTCTTATTTAAGAGGAATCTAGAGGAGTTAGTTTAGAGCCCTTCACCGGAATTCGGCTACACTCTTTGGTTACACTAAGTGTGTTACAATTTATTTTAATTCTGTATCATTTGTCATTAGATTAGCCTTACACCTATTCATTCCCCTATAGGTGTACTTTCAGGTGCGTACACGGAATGTGGTTTGTAGGTCAAGGAAGGGTGATGAAATTTTCACCTTATGTTATTTATGGGTTATGCCCTTTAGATGTTTTAGATGTGTACGTATCAAACAAAAGAATCAAAACACACTATATTGAACTAAGTCAAACAAGGGTGTTTCCTGTTCTATATGAAACGCGTCACGTACCTTTGGTCTCCAGCACTCACCAACAATAAAATAAAAGAAGAGAAAAATAGACAATGCCCCTAGATGAAACGTCTAAACTTTTTTTTTATCATTAGGTTTCGATCACGTCAGCATGTAGTGTCAATAATAATTTTTTTTATATAATTAGAACTAGGGTTAAACTATCTTTGTCAGGACCTAAAACTAGGTTAAATTAAAAACTTAGGTGTGCAATAGACTAACCTTAGAAACTCCCTTTTGATGCCCCTGCAGAACAAAGACAACAAATTAGGGTTAGATATTACCGTGCCATTCCCTCCCCGACAACGGCGCCAAAATTTTGATTGAAACTTAAACGAGAGAATAAATATGTACAAAAATAAAAAGAAATAATCAAAGAATTAGAAGGTTAGATTCTTCTCGTTGTTCAATTCTATCCACTGCAGTAAGGGCCAAAGCGGGTCATGTTCCACTAGAGGGAGGCGATGGAAGCGTTGGCAGCACGATATATCTGTAGTCAAGACTTAGAAGAAAGGTTGGTTGTAGTTTGAAATAAGAAAGTAGATCTAATCAAGAGGGAGGTCTGGGTTGCTAATCTACCTTCACGACTAGTCTCCATCTAGGGGTTGTATCCTTTTAAACTAATGAAACATTCATCTAAGTTGTTAACCCTAAGTAAGAAGAGTAAGATGTCCAACTTAGCTTGTCTACACTACGCCAAGCCAAACCCTAAATTTACACTAAGCCAAAGCCAATCCCTAATCATTAAACTATGCCAAATCATACCCCTAAACTTAATCTAAAGCCAAACCCTACTCTAATCCAAAGCCAAGCCCTAATTATCTAAATCATTAAGTTGGACTTTCATCACTAAACTTCAAAGGATTAATCTAACCCTAGAAATCCTTTAGACTAATCAACTAACCCTACATCTAACCCTAGTCGATCTAGTGATTAGCTACCCTAGAATTATTCTAGCCTAGCATCCTTTTTGTTTTATCCATCTTTTTATTTTTAAGATCTTTAAAGAAAAGAAAAAGAAGGAAGAAAGATTAAAGACAACACCAAAAACTAAACCAAGAATAAAGAAATAAAAAGGTAGACTTGAAATTAAAAGAACAAGAATAAGAACATAAAAAGAAAAGATAATCTTTATTGATACATTTCTTGTGTACAAGCTCCTTCTCCTTCCTCCTTACAATAGCCAAGTCAAAGCCAACAATAATTATAAAGAAGAGAACTCAAAAGAGGCTAAAATAATCTAACAAAAAAAATCCTAAATTCTCATTCTTCTTCTCTCTGGATGAGGTGCTCTGTACGTACTGCAGGGGGTCCTTTTTATAGATGATTTGGGCCGAAGTCTTCAAAATAAAGCAGACCTCCTTCATGCTCCCTCTATCTCTATCAATAAGCCACGGAAACGCGACTTTTACCGTGTTTCCGTGGCAATCTCGTGGCCAACTGTCACGTGCTTGAGCGCTTGGCCTCTTCTCGTCCGTCCTTCTGGGGGCTTCCTCCTGAATTCTGCATCCTGACCCTCGATCTTGAGAATTCAGGATAACTTGGGAAGCAAGTTATCAAAAATCTGAATTTAAAAAGGATTTGGTCCCTTTATCTTTATCTTCAAGCCTTTATCCCCTTAGATTTGAATAGCAATTAGGATTCCTACTTTATCCTTCCCCCCCTCCCCCTATATTTGAATAGCAATTAGGAGTCCTACTTTATCCTTCCTCCTCCTCTCCTAGATTTTAAATTATTAATAATTTAAAATTCAAGTTTAGATTAGGTTAGATAAGATATAAGCTTCTAAATTACTAAAATAAATCATGCATGTGGGCTTGTGGGCTTCAATTGGACTTCATTTATTTATTCTTTAATTACTCAAGATCTGCACAACACTAAACAATAAAACGTTACGTAGCAGTGCTTTATAAAAGAATAAGTAGGAAAATATAATAATAAATATGATGATAAATATGCACTTTTGACTACCTATCAATGAACGATGGATCTTTCAACGTTAAGGAAGCCTATCATCTATTGTGTTATAATGGTGATCATGAGGATGATTGGAAATGGCTCTGGAGCATCATCGCTCCACTTAAAATAAGATGTTTTGCCTAGAAAATTTCGCTGGGTAAGCTACCAATGGCTATCGAGCTCATCAAGCGGGGAATGCAGATCCTACCCTCTTGTTCGAGATGTGGTCATGTTTCAGAAGACCTCGATCACGTGCTCTAGTTGTGCCCGATATCTAAGGCAGTCTGGGATCAGTGAGCTTCGACCTTTCGATCCCGACATGTTATTTTCAAAGCTCCATCAATTGGATTAATCTTCTACAGAGCAAAATTCTCAGATCTGGTGCTTCTAAGCACTTCAAGTAAACTGCTTTATTGTATGCTGCATGGGAAATTTGAAAGTCGAGGAATAGATCTTGATCTCAGAATTCTGATACTAGCTCAGCAACCATTTGTAGAAATGCCAAGCGTGAATCTCTGGAGTATTGAGAAACTAAAGGTCTGTCGTTATCCTTTAAATCAGAGCGAGTAGTGCAAACAATACACTTCCAATGGTGCCCTCCAGACATAGATTCAATCAAAGTAAATTTTGATGGCGGGGATATTCATAGCGAAGGCCATGCAGCATGTGGGTTTCTCCTTCAAAGATTTTTCTGGCGCTCTCCTATGCGCTAGCTATGTCTCAGTTCAGACTTGCAACATGGTAAAAACTGAGTTGCAGGGGCTATGGAAAGGTGTTCTGGTAGCTTTGAAGAGCTTTCCTTCAACAAAACTTTGGATTGAAGGGACTCTTTCTCTGTTATCAACTCTCTATCACGTGACTCACCTTCTTCACCCATCAGTAGTCAGCCTCTCCTTCGTGATGACTTAGTGATGATTCACATGGCACCATGCTGGAAAGCTTCCCACATCTTCCATGAAGGCAACACCCTAGTGTTTGGTCAGAAAAATGCTTTGGTCGGTGTAAGATTTCTTTGAGTGGCTGAAAAATTACAGCGGAACGATTATGATTACAAAAGAGGAAAGAGGACTCGGTTCTCCCCTTTGTTTAAAGTTGGGTTCTTTGAGTGGTGATGGAGAGTGATTCTTATTCTCCGTTGACCGGCCGATTGTCTAACTTTTCTTCAGGATGCTCTCGAAGACTAATCAAAGAGGAACTCTATTTTTAACATGCGAAGTGTTTAGAGTCCACTGACTACTCATTTTTTCTCTTCTTCAAAAATCCTTTCTCTGCCCCGAAAAAGCCTCCTTAAAAAGAGTCTCTAAAAAAAATTCCCCCCTCTTCATAGCTACCCAGGCTATTTATAGGGAGTCATATGGGTATGATCGTCTCCTAAATTCCTCTATAATGGGGAATAACTCCCCATTACGTGGGGAGTTAATTGACCCAGTAATGGGGGTCTGTTATAACAGAAACGCTGGTCTTGCGCTGGGCGCGGACCTCACATTGCTTGTTGTAGACGCGGGCATCTCAGAACACGGAGTTGCTCAGACTCGTATTTGAAGTGAGATGCAGGGTTTTTCAGTCCCACGTCTGAAGTGGAGCGCCAAGTTGCTCAGACCTGCGCTTAACATGGAATGTGGAGTTACTCAGACTCGCATTGGATGGGACGCGAAGTTACCTCAGACACGCGTTGATCGCGAGTTTACTCATGCCCACATTTGAAGTCTTCGTGTTTCTTTGGACGTGAGGTCCGCGTTTCAGTTTAAAATGCGACCTTTGCGTTGCGACCTTTGCGTTGAAGTAAGGTTCGTGTCAGATGACTTATCCTTAGTGATTTTTGGACAGCCTACAAACCCTCTCCAAAGTTTTCGATACTCCACGGTTGACTGGGATGAATTTTAAAATACTTTAGATTTCGGTTGAATTTGGGTTTCCCATGATTGGGCTGACAATCTTTTGAGATGCCTTGAGCTTGATCCTGTCTGAATTGTGATCTTCGTGAGTGTACTATTGAACTGCTTGAAGCCTCCAGGAAAGATCGTCACAAGTATCTTAGAAACTCAGTCTAGCACTTGTCATCAGCTCTGGTTTGCTTGTCAGTGTACTGTTGAACCGGTAGAGTTGTCGATTGCTCTTGCCACTGTATTGTTGAACTGATTACAGAAGCAAGGACATATTCCTTATATGTGAGAGAGAACGCAACCCTCACAGACGCGGTTGTCATACTGATCAAGTGGAGACGCGAACTTCAGTAGATTTGAGACACAATTCTCAATTGTTGTACAGACGCGGGTCTCAATTGCTGAAGGGACGCGGCTCTTAGTTGTCGTAGAGACGCAACTCTTGATTGTTGTAGATATGCGCCTTTGGTTGCTGTCGAGACGCGGCTCTCGAAACACGACTCTTGAAACGCAAAGATCGCGTTAGATGCTTCCAGGCACGAACGCAGGCGCCGCTCAGGATGCGTGTCTGGCTCTGATTGAGCTCAAGATATGCGCCACATATCTCGACCGTTAGAGGGCCTATAAAAGACTCAGATCTTTCAACAGTCAATTCACTTTGACTGTTCATCATCTTCAACCAGACCTACATCTAAAGCCCTTATCTCAAAACCCATAAAGCTCCGAGCTTTTTTCAATCTTTTCAAAGATTTTCACCGTGGTTATGGCTCCAAAAGCGAAGACTGTAGTTTTCTCTTCCAGCACCGCCGTTGCCGAGCCTCAAATGGGCGGTATTCCTCCTCAAGAAGCCCCATTTCAGATAAAAAGTCTTCAAATGGCTTTCGCCATTGAGAACACGAAGAGGCTCTGCCCTTTTAACTTCTCTTTGAAGTTTCAAAAACTTCTGTTGAAGTTGATCAGTCGACGCGGATCTTGCTGGTCCACGTTTGATTTGTGAACACAATTTTTTGCATTGATAAGCGTTACACGAATCTGTCTATCCTGACATTTTTTTGTTTTGTCAATGCGGCCTTCGCGTCTGTGAATTGAATGCTAGTTCAGTAGACTCCGCGTCTTGAGACTTCTGAACGCTGGTCTCATTTGGAAGACTCGCGTTTGAGTCTGTAGACTTAGAGAAGATTTTTCTAAGTATGAAGTCTGGATGCGGGCCTCATGTGAGCCTCGCGTTTCGGTTGTAGGATGGGGGTCTCACGTGCTGAGCCTCGCGTTTGGATTCCAATAGTGTAGTTTCATTATTTTTTTCAGAGTACTGATACTATGTTCTCCTTTGCAGTGAGATATTTCTCGATTCCTCTGACCAAAAGGAATCACTTCGAGCATGTTGGTGGTGTCGATCCCAATTTTCTTTGACCAAGAAATGGAGAAGTTAATATTAAGTTTTGATGACTCATATTGGGTTGGATTAGAATCGGGCTTGACATCAAAATACAATCCACTCAAATTCCACCGTTCCACCGTAAAAGATCAGAGAAAAACCAAAGCAAGCTACACTTTTTCTCGTTGGGCATTTTCAAAAAAAAAACTTTATTTAATAAATAATTTCAAAAATCAACCCCTCTCCAAACTTATTTTAAAAATTGACTTCTTAAATGCCACGCCGGCTGCGAGGCAGTTAGCACCGCAAGCATGGCGCCCGCACCCGCGTGCACGGGGGTTGCTTCGTTCCAGGTTGGTTACCCCGGACGAAGAAAATTTTTTTGCCTGTGCATTGCTTTGTCCAGGGTTGTCAACTCGGACAAAGCAATATTCTTTTTTTTTTTTTTGAATTTTGCTTGACAACCCTGGACGAAGTAGACTTGGCAAAAAAATTGCCCAACTCTGCTTTGAATGGGTTGCAACCTCAATCAAAGTGAAAATTATTAACTCTAGACAATAGCACACTTGGGCAATTCTTTTGCCAAATCTGCTTCGTCCGGAGTTGCCAAGACAAAGCAAACTTGGCAAAAAATTGCCCAAGCTGAGGGGTTTTATAGAGTAGGTGCCACGTCTATAAAACCTCCTCGCTCTCTCCCTCACAAACTCGATCCCCTTTCTCAGCCCCTTCTCTCTGCCCTAGCGCCACCGTGGCCCGCCGTGCCGCCCTAACCCCAACCATGCCGCCAGTAATGCCTCCCTCATTCTTTTTTTTAAAGTTTGGCCTTGTCCGAGTGGCAACCTCGGACGAATCAAATTTTTTAAAATTTTTTTGGGTTTGGCCGAGATTGCCAACTTCGGATAAAGCAAAAATAAAAGAATATTGGTTTTTTCAAGGTTGGCAACCCAGAACAAAGCAATACAAAGACAAAAAAAATTAACTTCGTCTAAAAACCGCCCTATCAGCGGGCGCCACGTCGGCACCAACGTGACATGTTAGAGGTTGTTTTTTGGAATAAGTTTGGACAGGGGTTTATTTTTGAAATTATGTATTAAATAAGGGTTTGTTTGAAAACAAATGCTCTTTTCTCGATTGCGTGTGCGGCGTGCACTCGTGGCAGCCACTCGCCGGTGCTCTGCTGAAATTGAAGCCACTGAGCCCTGAGGGCGCTCGCTCGATCCTGACCTAGGTCTCTGGCGAGCGCCAATTAGGGGGATTTTTTTTCCTTTAATTTTGTCCCAATTCTCTGAGCTCTGTCATTGTCATCAACTGCAAGAAATGAGTATCTCTCTTCGCTCTCTCTCTTTCTAGCTCCGATGGATCAGTGGAAGGCATCCGATGGCTACTTCGATGTCTCCGGCAACTCGAGGTTGATTCTCTCTCCCTCTCTCACTTTTCCTCCTTTATTATTTCGATTTGTCTCTAGAATTTGTTTTGTTTGAGGTTGAATTTGAGGGGGATTCTTGTTTTGGGGAGTAGCCTAATTTTGTTTCCTTTTTCAGTGAATGTAACCCTTTCGGCGAGTATTCATTTATTGGATTGACTTAGAGGGAAGTTAGACTGACGGGTAGTTGCAATTTGCTGAATTCGACATTCATTAGCATCATTGTGGTCTCCTATCTAGTATTTGGGACCGTTAACGATCGATCAAAGTCACCTTAAACCATAACTTGGACAGACGGGCACCATGCATTCAATCATTGTTGAAAAGCGCTTGTCATTTAGAAATAACCAACCATTAGAGGTATTATTTTCAGTTCATGTTACACGCCCACAACCAGTCATCACTGAGACAGGGCGGAAACCGGTTGATCGTAAGCTGCCAGGGAGGTGGGAACTCCCAGTTGACTAAGAATATGCTGTGATGTCTTAGCTTAGAGCTTTTCAATACATGTCATAGGTTTAGAATCCGTTCTGAGTGCCTTTACACACTTCAACAAAGTCTGATTTCACTTAGATAGAGATTGCTTTGAAGGAACATCTGGAAGGTGATGTTGGTTATTGTCAGCAGCAACACCACACATCGGGCATGTACTCGCGAGCCTTCATCTTGCTATATTTTCAAATCCATGATCTAGTTCCTTGGCTCGCTTGTGTTTTCTTTACACATCTTTACGAGCTTTCTTGGTGCTCTGCCATGAATTTGCAGTAGCAAGGGTCCTTAACAGGGGTACATTTGGGTATCTATCTTTTCTAGTAAACAATAATTGATAATCGAAAGTTAAGCAGGAAGTGTTTGCAAAAGCAAATGGATTCTCTAGCGAATATTCTGTAAGGCATATCCAACACAGGAACCTTATAAAATTTTGATACGGGGACACAACTAATTTCTTAGATATCTATGTAGACATGTACATAGCGATGTATTGCTATATAGTATTGTATCTCGACAAAATAAGATGTTTATTTGATACAATCTAGTACTATATCTTGCATATGAAAGATCCTAAATGGCATCCCAATTCTGATATTATCATGTTCTACTAGTTGAAGTGTCCTTGGAGTGGTTCGTTGAAGTGTTCTTAGGTTTCCAACCCGTCAAAAAACCCTAAAATTTGAAATATCTTAGTAACATAGCTTTGGATTTGTCTCTATCTCTAGTGCATCCAAGTAAGCGTACCTTTCCCATGATTTTGGGGTTGGTAAAATTTTTGAAAGCTTCATTTTCACTTTTTCTTACTGAAAACTGTTAAAATAATAATTCTCCAGAGTTAATTCTAAATATCGCCCATAGAATATTTTGGTTAAATTGTGTGCTGTTATCACTAGTTTAAGTTTCTCTCTCATTTACAAGAGTTGAAGTCCCACTGTTGATATGTGGATGATATTTTAGGGCCCGTTAGTGCACTCTAATTAAATCTTTGTGCTGGAGACCCTTACCTCTGAAATGTTTGTTTCCTAGAAGGCCCAACAACTATTCTGTCTCTCTGTCCACCCTCATGCCGCCTCCCCCCCCACCCCCCCACCCCCCCTACCCCCACCCCCAACCAAAAAAAAAAAAAAAAAAAGTTCCCGAATTCTCTGTGATATTTCTTTTCTTTTCTTTCTTTGTAATAATTGTTTCCATTACCTATGTCCCATGACTCCATCCTATTATGAGATCAATTTTAAGGAAACAAAATTTATAGATTTCAAAGGGAATTTAGAGAACATATTCTCATATACTACCAACATCTATTACTAAAAATCCAACAAAATAAAAACATAGAAGGATAATATTTTCCATAAAATTAAACTATTGTACCTGGAATTGATTAGTTACCTTCCAATTTCCCAATCTTCGTGTCTCTTTTCTCCTCTATTTTCACTGTGGATTTCTTTCAAATTGTTAAATCGTTTTTATATAATTATCTGTTCCAACTTGGTATATCCTTGCTTTTAAAGTAGATACTCATGATTGGTACATATTACTTTCTAAGGTTATGAATCTCTACACATCAATTTATTATTACAACTTCTGATTATTATAACTCATGATGGCCCCTCAGCTCATTTACATGTTATTATTGACCCTTCTTGAAAATCTTTTTCACTAAATTCTTTTGAGTGCATGTTATTCCCATAAGTTCCTTTTTCTGTTTGCTTGTGGTAGAGAGTTGGCTCTCTTTTTCTCCTTAGGGAAAGATCTTTTCCACTGTGGAAAGAAGAAAAAATAGGGTGGATGCTCTGATCCTGTGCTTCCAACTGCCTGACAACTCATAGCCCCGTGGGCTCCTAGATGTTACCTGTTAATTGGCTTCTGGATGTTACCTGCGAATGTTTATTTTCATATTTTGCTCTTTCATGGCATTTTTTCATGTTTCGCTCATTCTCAAGTTCCCAGCTCATTCTGGTTCATTTTTTCTGGCTGTTATTTGCCCTCAAGTGATAATCTTGTTTGTGGTCCTTGTTCCTCCCATGATTTTTGATAATCATCTGCAAATCTTGGCCATGTTCATTGCCTTTGCTTTATATGGTTTGTTGGTGTGTCTTTGAATAAATTCTGTTGCTCATACCATTTGATTAAACTTTGGGCTCTGAACTCTTTTTTTGGCCTGATCTTGTTTCACAGGGCCTCACTTTATGAATTCTTGGCTCTCAGCTCTATATATTTATCTTACTGTTTACATTACTAGTCTTTGTCTCTGATACTATGACAGGTTGCCAGCTTTAATACTATCTTTGGCTATGTGCAACATGACCAATATATTGGATAAGTACTCTTTCAAAAACTGGTGTCAGGTTCTTAAATCCTGAATGACACTGAAGTATCTATTTTATTGTTGTCATTTGTTGGTGGCTTATCTTTGTTTCCCCCTTTATCCTCGAGACTTGGCTGTTTCTTCTTCTCTTATGTTTGGTGTCCATTATGGCGTTTCATGTTCTTAGTTGTCAATCTCTTCAGGTTTTATGCATCTCTTTCAAAAGGTCAAAACTATCCGGTTCTTTCATCTAATACTTCCTTTCAGAAGATGCAAGCTTTGTGAAGTACTTGTCTACATGTTGATAGCATAAAATTGGATACTGGCTTTCTTTCTAGGTGACCTGAACTTGACATATCAACATGATCTAACTTTTCTTTTTTGTTAAAAGTTTAATACTTCCTGAGATCAAATTAATGACACATGGTGGATTTGCATTTATTGCTTGGAACTTATCTGCAAAAGAACTTGAAGCAGCATAAATAGAACTAAAATTTTAACAAATCAAAATCCATGAAGGCTGTCATGATATAACCAGTTCTTAACAAATATTTTTTACCAGCTGTCTATAGTAGCACCATTCTTATTGCAGCACTTGGCAAAAGATATATCATGTGCCACAGCAAATGCTTGGTCTAGGCAAGGTGCGATTGTTGTAAAAAACTTCGAAGGTTATACCACCTTATGTTAGATGGTACTAACACAATTCCCATAATATACTAATTAACATCTGAATCTGAACGGTTGACATTTTGTGTTAGGAAACTCTGATTTGATGTTGTAAGTCATTTATGCAGACAACATACACATGAATAAAAGTGTACACACAACATGAACATTTTATACTTTTATATAAAACTAGTGTTCCATAGCATGTTTGGGGTTGGCTGCACACCTTTAGTTGCATGAGTACAATTGGATCCCAACCGCAGTTGGGGCCATCTAATGTTAAGTGTCATAAAACCAAGCACTCTAGAGCATGGCCATTAGTGTGCTAATCATTACAAGTATATTTATATTTCTTACTTGAAATGCATAAAGAAGTTTCTCAGTTCCTCTTGCCTTACTTTCTACAATTTTTGCAGTCAAAGGGTGGAAAATGATGCGAAAGATCCCATTGCTGCACGGAAAATTCAGAAAGCTGATCGTGAAAAATTGAGGAGAGATCGATTAAATGAACAGTTTCTAGAGTTGGGGAAAGCCTTAGGTAAATTCGTATTCTGATTAGTCTACTGTATGTACTCTCTGCTCTAAGTTAACTTCAATCAACAGAAATTCAACACCTGGAGCAAATAACAAAAAGTCAACTACCAATCAAGAGCAGATGTTATTAGGATTGTGGTCCAAACAGTTGGTTTTAATGTTCAAGATGTATGGAAATCTGTCAAGCTTCCTTTTCTTTTTGTGATTATGAGTATCAGTTTCCAGTAGACTTTATTAAGAAATTTTGATTCTTTTCCTGGTCAGGGTATGAAAACTTTGGATTAGAGATAACTTCCTACTCTGTACAGGTTGTTCCAAAATTTGTTTGATAAATAGTACGCAAAGTCCTTGACAAGTTCCTAATCTTATTATGGCTAAATTTTAGTTGCGGGAGAAATGTGGTAATCTCAATCTCATCATTTAGCATTTTTTTATTTCATTTTTATAACTATTTCTTATTTTACTTTATTCTTTAGAAATCTCTTCCTACAAGAAGAAAGAGGGAACTTTGGTTTCTGTGACTAAGCTTTGCTAAGATCACTCTTTGGTTCTTATAACGCCAAAATTGCTAACAGTAATTAGTGAGCACTGAGATCACCAAGACTGAAACTGCAAGAAGGAAGATTAATCCCTGATACGTTTCATGTTTTGATAAGCTTGTAACTGCAACAAAAGGAAACAAAGGAAGAATACAACGAAAGAGCACACAGCTCCTACTTGGGGTTGCATGATTTCAGTTTTATATATGCCAGTATCTTACAAGTTACAACATTAGACTGGAATGGTACCGGTAAGGTCCACATTATTACCCATAGATACCTTGCAGGAGGCCGAGTCAAGTTTGCTAATCTGCTGTGAACAAATGTCAGATTTGTTTGTATGTACAATGCGGCCATTAGCTTCACCTTACTTTTAACAGTAACTTTGTCAATGCAACCATTATAGCAAACAAGCATAGAATGAAAAAAGTGGCTGTCGCCAATGCTCTTAACAATTACTATAATTGAGAAGCTGACATGACTCGTAGGATTGAATATGATACCATTATAATATGAAAAGTGTTGTAATTGCCATGCGGGTTGTATACCGAGTCCAGGATAGCATTAGGAAGTCTCTTCTATTTTTGTCTTATGAAGGTTCTCTAAGTCACCTCTTTAAGCTATAGTTGTCCTCAACTTTGAAATCATTTGGGTGTATGGTTCGTTATGGAAGTCCTATGAATTTAGTCACTGGATTCATACAATAACAATGGTTAACAGAAAACTTCATAAGTTCTTGGATCTTCTAGTGTATTTTGCAGCATCATATGTGAAGAGTATGCATGTGCAAAGTCCAATAAGACCTAATATTGTCCGAAAGATGGTTCACAAAATCGGTCCTTGTTGCTATTAGAAAGTGGAATAAGTAAAAATGGAGAAAGTGGAAAAAGACAGCCACTTCGTTCTGCAAGGATGTTTGGAAAACTCGATCGTGTGACGAATGAGGAGATGAAAATTATCAATATTCATCTATGACATATTCTTAAATTAGGATTTCTTCCCAACCGTCCAATTATTGGAATATTTATCAGAGACAAATTTACCTAGATGCTAAAATTTAAATTAAAAAGGCTCGAAGTATAGCTGTTGTAAAATGTTTGTTGCACAGACTATTAAAGTTCTGCAATAAGCCCGAATATCTTTTATATAAAGGTTAGGTGGATTTTTTGCACTAATAATGGATGCTGTAGCTGATAAAATGTCTTCATTGGTTATGAACCTCTTGCATGGAAGGCTTACCTGGGGTTAATAAAATCAGTGAGGAACATCATATCCATGTTGCATGCTATAACTGTTTTCTGAATTGGGATTTATTGCTGATCTTTTGTGCTTGTGGCTTGAATTTGAGTTACAAGCACTCACATTAAGAAAGATAAGAAAGAGGCAAAGACAAAGGAGAATAAAGGATTCATTCCACATGGGATACAATTGGAGAAATGGAAAGATTGTTAAATATGATTGGACCCAAGACTCCAAATAGGGGTTTCACATTCTGTATAATATGGTTTGCAAGCCTTATATCCAAATGCGCATCAAAGTTAATGGGCCCTTTTTACTGCAGATCTGGGGTCTAAGAAACTGCAATGAAGCCGTGATACTCTCCTGTGAAGCCACCACATCACAAATATCGAACAACTAGTACTCGTCTTAAGCTGCATCCAAGAGAAACAATCTGTCTATTCTTGTCACGCTATGGAAACAATAATAAAGATCATTTAGGCATCCATATAGATCCAGTGAATGTTATGATCTTCATTAGTTCTACATGATGCTTGTTGAAAAATATTGTTGTTGTGGTGATTGTTATATTTGAGCGTCTGAAATAGTTGGAAAACAATTAGTTTTGTGGTTGAGTGATGGAATTATAGTTAATCTAGTTCTTCAGCTGTGCCTATTTTCTACTTATACCCCTATATATTTCTTACTTTTTTGTTAAGCCTGAAACTGTTTGATGGTGGTCAAACTTCCAGATCCAGATCGTCCCAAGAATGACAAAGCAACCATCCTTGCTGATACTATCCAAATGTTGAAGGACTCGAGTACTCAAGTAAACAAATTGAAAACTGAATATACTTCTCTGTCTGAGGAATCACATGAGGTAAAATCACTTTGACTAAAAATTATAATGATCTGGACCCAGTAGAGCATTTCAAATTTTCTTATGACATTTTCACATCCATTATTTTTCTCATAGTTGACACAAGAGAAGAATGAGCTCAGAGAAGAGAGAACGACTTTAAAATCTGAAATCGATAATCTAAATGCGCAATATCAGCAAAGGCTCAGATGTATGTATCCTTGGGCTGCGGTGGATCCTTCAGTTGTTATGGGTACTTCAGCTCCATATCCATATCCAATGCCAGTTCCAATCCCCTCGGCCCCAATCCCTATCCACCCGCTGCAGCCATATCCTTTGTTCCGAAATCAGACTCCTGGAGCAATTCCCACTCCTTGCTCTGCTTACATGCCCTATACTTCTGTTGGCAATCCCCAAGTCGAACACTCATCCTCTCAACGACTTCCTCCTCATCCACACCCAAGCAGCAGTAGATCTCAAACTTCTAGTCGGCAAGATTCCAGAAGCAAGTCATTGGATCTTCAACAACGTAGTGGTGCAGAAAGGAGTGATGATTTCAGTGATGTTGTGACAGAATTGGAGCTCAAGACTCCGGGATCTGCGGGCACTTCCCAATCGAAAGCAGCAAAAGTCCAGGTTCATCTTTTGATAGTATTCATAATGATTATAGTTCTTGTTTTGGTTAAGTATTTTTGTTTTTTTACTAGTGTTGCTATATGAAGCTGCTATTATTATTATTATTATTATTATTATTTATTATTATTATTATTATTTTCTTTCAAAATGTCGAATTTGTAGCAAACCAGGCAACTAGGAAAATTTTTTGAGGTCCTTTTTCATATAACAATTTCCTTTTTGTAGTTTTTTTTGTTTTCAAGTCACAAAAGGAGTGTCTTTTACGCAGGACTTGTCTTCCGAAGGGAGCAGAGGGAAGCAGTGGCCGCCTCAGAGGAAGGGTAGTAACGGTAATGCTGATGGCAGCAGTTTAAGCAGGTGCTCTTCCTCGTCGTCTGGTTTACCGGGGAGCTCTTCCAACAGCGTTGGAGATGGCTCGGTAGC
Source organism: Agave tequilana (assembly GCA_038442645.1). NCBI lineage: Eukaryota > Viridiplantae > Streptophyta > Magnoliopsida > Asparagales > Asparagaceae > Agave > Agave tequilana. Next base: position 342,518 of record JAVJIF010002100.1, on the reverse strand, counting down.
AAACAATTGATTGACAAGATACTAAACTATTGAGATGACAATGGCTCCTGCCTCAAGACTCTTTACGTGCAGGTGCTGCCTGATGAGCTAACTACCATGATATCATTACATGTTTCCATGTGGTGGACAAACTTAAAAGTAGGCTTTGTGCTGATGCATCGATGAAAATGTTTAATCTAATATAGGTTGCCCATATCAAACTGGCTGTGTATACTAACTAATATGATCGTATATAATGAGTATATTTAAGGCTTAAAGTGCTTTCACTCTGCGCCTTTGTTTTATGTTGGTTGATTGATGGGCCTCAGAGTTGCTGTATGTGTTGTTCTTTAGCAGGGGCTGTTTATTTCAGAGAAAAAGTGCCCATTGTCTCTGAAAAAGTGGCTTCTCTTCTTTTCTTTGGCCTGTGTTTGGTTGGAAAAAATTGAGAGAGAAAATGGGCAGCGCTGCAGTTTTTCTCTACAGTAGAAAACTAACAAGGGTGCAGGCTGATTTTTTTCACTTGAATTCAAGTTGAGACTTTTTCAGCCAAACAATTTTAGCAGATGAGCTTTGATTAACGTTTTTGAGTAACCTTTACAGCAAATGAGTGTTCGGATCTTGACTGTGAGATGATGATTTCTGGTAGGACTTGTTGCACCCTTTTATTTCCATTTTGGTAAAGTGAGAAGAACCCTCGGCCGTGGGGTTAGAAACTCGATCGAATCTGTTCCGTCCGGTTCTGGCTGCTCTGCGCGTTGCACGTCTCTCGAGTGTGGGCGGGGGTTTTGCAATCGACGGGTGTGATCTGTGGTTTGACGGAGGGGAGGGGGTTTTGTGGGAGTTGAGGCAGCGGCGGGAGACTAGAGAAAGAAATTGGAGGGGGAGGCGAGGGGTCTTCAGATATTGAAAAGAGAGAGGGAGAGAAGGAAGGGGGAGAAGAGAACCAGTTCGGTTGTTCTCATGGGCGATGGATCGGGGTCAAGGGTTGTTCGCTCGGGTAGACGGTGGTCGTGGCGGCGGCGCCCTCGATGCAGTAAGTGGTTCTCTCCCTCTTAATAGCTTCCCCCTGCTTTGTTTGCTTTGTTCTGTTAGTTTGTGCAGGTCGATAGGTCGAGTATCGCCCTCGCCGTCTTCACTGCGGCTGCGATCGGCAGGCAAGCGGGCACGCTGAGTAAGTACCTCTCTCATTTGCAGATTAAAAAAAGAAAAAGAAAACTGTGTGATAATTACTTTTTAATGATACGTTTGGTAGATTTGTTCCATTCGATATTCTTGGGTGTTTGCATTTTGCAGTTACATGCTTGGCGTACTACATCGGGGAATAATGAAATAAATTATTTCGTCTGAATTAGGAATTTGCGTTTGCGATTTAGATTTTGAAGGTAGATTTCTTAAATTGTTATTACAATATATTGATCATCTTTTCGGCTTAAGCCCTGCTTTCATTTTTTTCCCCCTTCCCTTTTCCCCTCTTCCTTCCATCATCCTATGGTACTTTGAAGCAAGATGAGTTGCATAGATTATAGATTTTTTTTTTTCAGTGTGGAAAGTTTTTATTTTTTTTAAGTTAACTATTCGGATGTCCTCTGCATGCTTGCTTAGAAGTATACATATTTTCCCATTTTTTTTAGCTGTTGGTAATAAGGTAGTAGTAGATGAAGAGAGAGTTTCTATTAGGAAATTCTGCTCACACCCGTCCTCTACACTCACCCTTAAAATGATTTTTTAAATTACAATTTTACCCATGGATGAAAAATTTATAATATCCTCTATTTTCCCCTCATTTTCTCTCTAAGATTTTTCAACATTTTTCTTTTTGCATCCTCTAATGAAATTCTCTGTAAACCTCTCAAGAAACAAGTTCATATGCGGTGTAAACGAAGACACCAGCTATTTGCCTGCAATGGACACACTCGTGCGCTTTGATTACAATCCATTGGGAGGAACGTTATCGAACCCATGGAAAGCCTGGCGAGCCTGGCAGTAGGCCTGTCAATGGGTCGGGTCCAGACCCGGACCCGACCCGATTAAGCGGGTATGGAAAGGGCTGCTCTGAACCCATACCCGTTTACCCATTTACCCATATACCCGATTATTAAATGGGATGAGTCTAACTTTATTTGAACCAGACCCGATTACTCATTTACCTATTTCAAAACATAAATATAAATAATACTAATAGAATTAAAACCTTAGAGATTTAGGCTCAAGATTCTATCAGTAAATGATCTCTTTGTGCTTCAAGTGTTGAAGACTGTTGGTTAATTAGTGGGTGATCCTATTGTGTTTTTCCAAATAAATTTGGGGGCCTTACTTTAAATTTTTTTTCCTTTATTAGAGTCTTTCATCGAAAAATTTCCCTCCATCTCTTGCACCTGGTTGCATTTCATCCTTTATTGATATTAAAACATGCTTTCTTTCTCTTTACAAAAGTTTTTTTTTTCCCTCTCTTCATGCGTTTTTGTTACTGTATTTGTTTATGTAACTTTTTTTTCTTTTCTTATGGGTCCGGGTAAACGGGTCTGGACCCGCGGGTACAACGGGTCCAGGTATGGAAACCTACCTTCTGGACCCGCGGGTAAATGGGACGGGTATGATACCCTCTTGGGTAAACGGGTTCGGATTTGATACCACCTGTACAGCCCTGAACCCGACCCATTGACAGGCCTATCTGGCAGAGCTGAGAATGGCTCGGGATGGCCGCGCTTGGGGTCGCTCACGGTGTTCGACGTGTCGGGGAACAGGCTGAGGGGGATGATTCCAGTGCTCAAGGCGAAGCTCGGGGCCAGTGGATTCAGAGGGAATACAGGGCTCTGTAGGTCGCCATTGCCTCCCTGCAAGTAGTAAGCGGGGATTTGGTGGGAGTCAATGGTTTTCAATTTGATTCTGGACCAAGTCCAGATTAATTAAACTAAAGTAGTGGTTGTTTATTTATAAGCAGATTGTTTAGTTTTAGCTTCGCTATAAAAGAGTCTGGTCAACATGGAATCTTTCAATAATTTTGAGATACACACACATATATTTGTTTATCTGGTTCTTAGTTATTTATTGGTGGTTTCACTGATACTTGTCAGTAAATAATTAACTGTTTAGTTGGTGATTTGATGATAAAATAAAAGGAAAATAAAATAGTAGCTTCTTGTTTTGAGAGATCTGGTGGGTATGTGTATTGTGGGATGGAGGGAGTTTTGCTGATGATGAGACAGAGAGATGGAGGCGATCTAATGGAGTATGCTGGGGAGGAGACACAAATTAGGAAAGACCAAGAGTTTTATTTTGATAGTTTATTGAGTAATTTTACATCTAACTAATGATAAGATAGAAAATGATATTTTGAGAAATTTTAGATGTGTATAGAGCAAATTATGATTACTTGAAATTCATAAGTGGCTGAAAAGAGAAAAGTGAGTGTAGACAGTAAAGAGGGTGGGCGTGAGTAGAATTTCATGTTTATATTTCTCTAATTAAGTTTGAGGTTGTGCAAGGATGCTAACCAAGTCCCATCTTTTATTTTTTTGCGCAAAATAAAATTTCAAACATGCATTTAACCTGTTTGATAAAGTTCCCAATTAGCTTTAGCTCTTTTTCTTTGTCTTTAGCTATATTTGCTTCCTTTTAATTTTTGAAACCATGTTCTTTTTGTTTGCTTAATTATTTATACTTGTTGGCCTTACAAGTTTTTCATGTTCAAATGTTGTTTGGGTTTGATAATTTTCTAATTTAGTTCATGTTTTGCACTAAGCCCTATTTTATTTTTTCGTATATTACTGGTACTTACTCTTTTATTTTCGGATACAAGAATATGTTTTTAGTCTCTTCTAATTAATTAATTTATTTGCAGTCCTATGGGAGTGTGATATTTGAATTTTGAGAATGCAGGTCAGGGAAATAATTGTCACGCCTCGCTTTTCAAAATACATAAAAACGGAATCCCGATGAGAGTTGGCGACATATATACACGAGGAGAATACCCCACGTATACACGCTAAGCCTAAATTTACCTGAACAAGATATAAAAATCTGCTATGATAAATCAATATCACTGCAATAACATATAAATGAGCACACATTATAACAAATGAACAGAGGGATAGAACAAACATAAGTCCAATATATAAAATTATGAAAGTAATAATAATAAAGAAGAGTAAGAGAATACCGAGAAAAGCTGGTCAAGTAAGAGAACTCCAGCTCCTCAAGATGTCTGCGATCCTCTCCAAATACCTGATCATCAATAAATAGCCACAGATCTGAATATACAAATTCAAAAAGTCAGAACTCCTAGTAAATGTGTAAGAGTAAAGGAGAAGGTGCATGTGCATATAATGTGTAAGCATACTATGATACTATAAACTGGAATAAGACTGAAATAATATGCAACATAAATGAACAACAGTCAAGAACGAAATCAGATGTATAATCAGGTCAGGTGTACCGTCGGGTATCTATCATGGCATACATGTATCAGATGTCTATCATATCATATGTATAAACATGACAAGTGAATAGAGTCAGTCACAGTATATAATAAACAATTTATCATTATTAATTATGTCAGCGAACACTAATTGCCACCTGTAGTAGACGCATCCCAATACTACGCCTATTACACATCAATCAGGGTCTTAAGTTATTGAAATTGATTGTTATATTGATAATGGAGACATTATCCATACTTTAGGTGGGTCCCGTACATACCCGTGACCATGGCCCAGATGCCTGGCGCTGAACAAGGCCGTACCGTTAGGTACTATAGTAACAGTATAACAGTAATAGTATGAGATGTCAGTCATTCCCGGTAACCCGGTAGTGGAACCCTATCTCGGCTGCGCAACCTGCATCCTAGGTCTACACAAAATACAGGTATTATCTCCTCCATTAATTTTCCCAATCTCAGTGTAAGTTGTCTTTTATATATTTATTTAATTCAGTTAAAACAATCGATATCCATGTTACTTAGAATACTGGGACGATATAGTGACAATGACAGTACAATATATCAGTAGGCGGTAATCATATACACGGTGAACAATAACAATGACAATAAACAGTAACAGTTACCGTGTATACGATGAACTATAGAACTGTATAGGGTATTACGGTCTGACAATACTTTCCCAGTAACTTTCAGTGACATGAATTATACTCAGATAACATGTCAGGCACTGTTTAGTCAATATACCATCTCATCCATATGCTCTAGGATGTAACAGTAACATGATTCATTAACTTATAATCTCTCTATAATCACTACAAACATCGAGTACTAAATCCATCAAGGGAATCCAATACAGTAAATCATCAGTCCAACTAAACAATTTGTCAATTCTCTCATTGCTACCAATCTACTCTAATTTTCTAAATCACTAATAACTGAGATCAAATAATAACTGCTATCAAACTCTGAATATATATATATATATATATTATCACTGATGTCAATGAAATCACTCTCATAATAACTCTATCTTTAAAACTGAATAACAACAATAAGAATCATTCATGAAGAGCAGTCTACTGATATCTTTGAGATCAACTAAGTCAACGGATATCAAAATGAATAAAGAAAAGAATATCCTCAAATAATATGTAATCTTATATATCTTTACCTTTGATAAACAATATCAAAGGATCATCAATACTCAAACACTATAATCAGGGATAAAATCGGGAATACTCACAACTATAAATTCAACTACATCAATTTATCAGAACACTAATAAAAAACCTCTGAAATGAACACCAAGCTCATGTCAATCAACTCAACAGTATATCCCTCCTCTACATCATCAGTATATATATTCAGATCCCAACATATAAAATACATAATCATTTATATCTAACCAATCATCACTATCCAATATGATTAAGATCATTATATATTTCCACTTCCATTAAGCTCAATTACAAGATTCAAAAAATCTAAGTAACTAAACAATTATGTATATACATGCACCAGGTCAAATCAACCCAATTTACGCCTACTCCTCAACACAAGGTCTAATCCATCATAATCGAGTCCATTGATCAAATCCAATGTAAAGAATATAAAATTCAGGTCAACTCCAATCCTAACCAAGTCAATACTAATCCAAGTATTATCAGTAAATCAGTCTATCGATAAAGTAATGTTATATCCAACACTTCCTTAATATCCACAGGAGTTTCAGTCGGAATAATCACCAAACAATTTGTCCGACAAATACTTCACATAAAATATGCCATATACCTTTAAATATGAATTGGACCAACCAATCTATTGATCAAACAAGTAACAGTTTAGGATATATCAATACTAGGCCTAAGCCAATAGCGTCGGATAACTAACACATGAAATGACGCTGATAAGCACTCAGATCAACTAAATAAATCATGTGAATGCTCATAGATGCCTCATAAAGGGATACATATAATTATACTGGTAAAAATAAGTCCGACAGTCACATGAAATGATACAAGCAAAACATATATACCTATTGACAAAGGTAAATAAGGAAATAACACAAGAGCAAACACGCACATGAAATGACGCAGTTTTGAAACTGAATTGCTGTTTGGTCTTTACTGCACGAACCGGTACGAATCTCTAGATCATCCTGTGCATCGGTCTTTGAATCGCCATTATATCGGGTCCATAACGGATACAAATCCGAATCTCCTTTTACTGAGTCTGGGTCGCACGAACGTGTCCGAAATCGTAACAACACACATTCAAACACATAAATTCACACCCATACATACACCCGTACACATATACACACTACATACATTCACATACTCATGCATACACCCAAGCATACATACATATATAAGTATACATATGCATACATGCTATATACTTACACAAATATTAATACATAATTACACATACATATAAAATATAAATACATGCATACGCATACATACAATTATATATACGCTCACATGAACACACCCTCACGCCCACACCTAAGCACTAATACACACACTAACGTAAATTAAAACACATGCATGCATATTTATTAATACACACTCATATATTAAACACATGCACATTAATAAACACCATCCAATATATGCACATCGATACATATATATAAAGAAAGAGGAGGGGAGACTCACGGTGAAGGTGGGGGCACGACCTGGGCTGGACAAGGAGAGGGGATGGCGACCTGATGCGCTGGGCGATGTTGGCGACTACGCGGCGGAGGAGAGGATGGGCTCCGGGGTTGCCGGGGACGTCGATGTGGTGCCATGGTGGTCCGGTTGCTACAAGGAGGAAAGGGGGTGACCAAAGCAAGGGGAAGCCATGGCGTGGGTGAGCTCAGAGGTTGATGAGAAAGAGGAGGTGCTCGGCCAGTCCGGGATGTTGCTCGGCGCTTAAGAGTGTGCTCATGGTGAGTAATAGGGGGTGGAGGGGCATGGCTGGCCTGGATGATGGGGATTGTGCTGTTGTCGGCCAAGGAGGCACGGGGTGGTGGTGTGTTCGAGGGAGGAAGATGTGTCAGAGATGATGGCAGGGGCCGAGGTGGGCTCGAGTGGTCGTGGGAGGCTACCGCCAGCAGCAAGGAAGAAGAGGGGGGCAATGGTGTTTGCGGTGGAGAGAGGAAGATAGGTTGGGGGTGCATATGGTGGTGGCGTCAACGGTGGTGGCATGGGGCACATCGAGCGTCGGGGATGCGAAGAGGCAGAGATGACGAGGAGAGGGAGATGGAGATGTGGTGATGACGATCGCATGGGGATGACAATGTTTGGGAAAAGGGAGATGGCTGCGAGTTTACTAGGGTTAGGTTATTTGTGAAGGGTGAGGAAGGAGATGATAATATGTGGGGGAGATTAGTATTGGGCTTGGGCCTTAGTATAAAGGAAAGAAAAAATTTAAAAAGGAAAAGAAAATGAGAAGGAGAAATTATGAAGAGACGGGAAAAGTGGGCTCTGGCTATTGGGGTTGGGCTTCTAATGAAGAAAAAGAAACAAAAATAAAGGGAAGTCGATGTTGGGGTTGGGCTTGACTCATACTTGGGAGAGAAAAATAACAATAACAATAAACATAATAATAATGGTAACAATGACAATAATAATAGTAATAGTTAATAATAATAATAGATAATGGTAATTAACAATAACAGTGATAATTACTAACCATAATGTTAATAATAACAATAATTAACAATAACAATAACAACAACAATAATAGTTAAGAAGGCTATTAAATAGTAAGATTGGTGTTAATAAAATAAATTTAAAAATAATAATAGTAACAATGACAATTATTAAATATATATAATACACTTATATTTGCAAACACAATTATACTTGTATGAACACAATTATGAACATATATCTATTATATATATACACATGTATTTATACAAATGGAAAAAATAAATAAATTAATAATGATGATGAATAGTAAATTTCAAATAAATATTTAAAAACTTTAATACAATATTATTAGTTAGGGATATTACAATAATGTTCAAAACATGTGCAAGATAATCATCCTGTAAAAATGTTTCTCATGTTAGTGAAAAAGGAAGATATTCATTTCACAGTTGTTTGATCAATTCTTCCATCATTCCATTCTTATCAGGTAATGAATGTTTATTTTTTTGATAAAAAATTGTCTTGATTCAGGGAGACACGCCAAAGTATTTAGGGGTTGACAGATGATTTCTACACCTGCCAATTTCTCAAATTCAGGTTAAATTTTGTCCTAAAAGTATAACATTGATATGAATTCCCATGATCATTGAATAAATACAGTACCTTCTTTATGGATCTGGATTGATTGAGTATATTTGAATATAATGTTTCAATGCTTTTGCTAAATTCTTATTAGGCAAAGAATGCTTTTTTAAAAGAAAATTTGTTTATAACCTGGTACAGGAAGACACACCAAAGTATTTAGGGGTGGACAGACGACTTTTACTCCGCTGATCTTATTCACAAATTGGTTAAATTTTGTCCTAAAAGTATAACTTTGATATGAATTTTCATTATTGTTGAATAAATACAGTAGCTTCTTAATGCATGCGGATTGATTGAATATAACTGGACACAATTTTAGTTTACTTTATGTCAATACTTTGATTATTATTCACTCTTCATGTGTTTAAAATTTTCTTCTCAACTGATATATACATATTTTTTCATCTCCATTCTATTTTGTTTTTTTTGGTTGAAGGATTTAACTAGAAGGGAAGAATTAAAGTTTTCCAGTCTTTAATTGTAACTCTTTGGTACTTCTTTCTCAATTATCCCACTCTATTTGTGTGTGCATGCTATATTTTGATATCAATGAGAAGTATTACTAAATGTCCTCGAACCATTGAGAAGAAAAGAAAGAAAAGTGTTAAGAAAGAACTTTGGCGTGTCTTGCATGTTTTAAGAAGTTAGAAAAGTTCTTGCATGTTTCTTTAATTTTCAACTCTGAACTTTTCTAATTTCTTTTACATTTTTCTTGCGTGTAAGAAGTAGGATGTGGTCTACTGGTCCAATTTCAAGATAGGAGAAATGGAGCTCTAAGTTCTTTTTTAGAGTTTGAGGGATGAGGTCTGAAGTTTTGAAGAAGACTTAAAGTACTTATTCTCTTAATTCTTATTTCCTATTTTTTGAAGAAGGAGAATAAGAATTAAAACATGACTTTTTAGCTAAATATATTTTAGATAGGGAGATTTTTAATGTTATTAGTGTATATGCACCACAAGTAGGACTTGATGAGTCCAGTAAACGTCAATTTTGAGAGGATTTAGATGAGATAGTGCAAGGCATCGTATTAGAGAAAAGCTTTTCATAGGCGGTGACCTTAATGAGCATATAAGAACTAGTCGTTATGGGTTTGATAGTGTACATGGAGGATTTGATTTTGGGAAAAAATGAACCGGCTAACTCGATTCTAGATTTTGCTTTGTCTTATGATTTGATATTAACGAATACTTGATTTAGGAAGAGAGAGTCTCACTTGATCACTTTTAAAAGTGTATCAAGTGCGAGCCAAATAGATTTCTTTTTAATTAGAAAAGTAGATAGAGGTTGTTGTATAAATTGTAAAGTAGTATCGGGTGAGAATATAGTAATCCAACATAAACTCTTAATTTTAGATGTTCGAATTAGAAGGAGATTTAGAAAGATTAAACGTAAGTTAGATCCTAAGATTAAGTGGTGGCGGCTAAAAGAAAATAACCAAGGAGTTTTCGTAGATCGAGTGGTATATGAAACAGATTGGAGAGCCCAAGATGATCCTAATATAACATGGAACAAAATTGCTAGCTGCATTAAAAGAGTAGTTAAAGATGTACTTGGTAAGTCACGGGGCGGTGCTCCACCATGTAAGGACACATCATGATGGAATGAAGAGGTAAAAGCTGCCATTAAGATCAAACGAAACTCTTACAGAGATTTGAAGAAAAGTTGTGATGGAGTGAGTTTTGAGAGGTATAAGCTAGCCAAGAAGGAAGCTAAGAAAGTTGTTCGGAATGCAAGAGCTAAAGTGTACAAAGAAGTGTATGAGAAGTTGGACACCAAAGAGGTTGAAAAAGATACATATAGAATTGCTCGAATAAAGGAGAGAAAGACTAAATACTTATGTACTGTGAGGTGTGTCAAAGATGAGGATCAGAAGGTTTTAGTTTGAGATAAAGAAATCAAAAAAAATGAAGAGAGTATTTTGATAAATTGTTCAATGGTATTTTTACTCAAGATTTGGATGACCTTACTATTCAGTTTCAGGATATGAACTGTAATTATATGCGCAGACTTAGCGAATCTGAATTTAAAGAGGCCTTGAAGAGAATGAGGTCAAGGAAAGCTGTTGGCCCAGATGGAATTCCTATTGAGGTATGCAGATGCTTAGGAGAGATGGGCGTGAGATGGCTGACAAACCTTTTTAACAAGATCTGGCTAATTAAAAAGATATCAAATGAGTGGAGGAAGAGTACCATAATACCTCTCTATAAGAACAAAGGTGATATCCAGAGTTGTTCAAATTATCATGGAATAAAACTCATGTGTCACACCATGAAGCTTTGGGAAAGGGTAATTGAATACAGATTAATGCAAAATATTAAAATATCAGGGAACCAGTTTGTATTCATGTCAGGGCGATCGACGACAGAGGCTATTTATTTGCTTCATCAACTTATAGAGCGATTTCGCGAGAGAGAGAAATTTATATATGGTCTTTATTGATTTAGAACAAACTTATGATAAAGTGTCAAAAGAGGTATTATAGTGGACATTGATGAAAAAGGGAGTCCCCATCAAATATATTGACATAATCAAGGACATGTACGATGGAGTAGTGGCAAATGTCAGAACTTGTGGAGGCATAACAAGTGATTTTTCTATTACAATTGGATTGTATCAAGGATCTGCATTGAGTCCATTCTTATTTGTCATAGTGATGGATTAGCTTACTAGAGCTATTCAGGATGAGATACCATGATGTATGCTATTTGCTGACATATTGTCCTAGTCGATGAAATGAGAGCTGGGGTAAATGCAAAATTGGAGTTATTGAGGCAAACTCTAGAATCTCGAGGTTTTAGATTAAGTAGAGCCAAAACAGAATATATAAAGTGTAAACTCAGTAAATAGGGAATCCAAGATTATAATATTGTGACAATAGATGGTCAAGAAATACTGATGAGCAGTCATTTTAAGTACTTGGGTGCTACTATCCAAAAGATAGGGAGATCAATAGTGATATCAATCATAGGATCCAAGCTGGCTGGTTGAAAAGGAGGAGCGCAACAGAAATTTTATGTGATCGTAATATTCCGTTATGACTGAAGGAAAATTTTTATCGGACTGCTATTAGGCCAGCTTTGTTATATGGCACAGAATGTTCGACTATAAAGAGATATCATGCCAGATGAGTGTAGCAGAGATGCGCATGCTTCGTTGGATGTGTGATAACACGAGGAGAGATAAGATGAGAAATGATGATATTTGTACTAAGATAGGCGTAGCCTCTATAGAAGAGAAGATGAGAAAAAATCGCTTACGATAGTTTGGTCATGTGCGACGTAGACCTACAGATGCGTCAGTCCGGCGAGTGGAGCGTATCAAATTAGGGCAAGTTAAAAGAGCGCAGGGGAGACCGAAGAAAACATGAATGGAGGTAATACGACAAGATATAGGGCTAAACGTCTTAATGAAGGCATATTGCTCGATAGGAATGAGTGGAGAAAGATGATCCATGTGCCCGATCCGATGTAATTCTCTTTTGGTTCATGTAGCCCACCCCAACTATTTGAGACAAATGCTTAGTTGTTGTTGTTGTTGTACTCTCGCTGACTACATCCATAGATTCAGGTCAATTTTCTTCCTTTAAGTTTATCGTTAATATAAACTTTCATGATTACTCAATAAGTACGATATATTTTTAATGGATGTGGACTGATCCAATAAATCAAGATAAAATATTAAGAATTTTGCTTACTTGATGACCCAATAAAAAGAAACGTGAAGGTAGCATGATCTGTTTTCCTTAGTATGCATTAGGTTTAACAAAAGGATCATTCTAGCTTAAATGATGAATCGGCAGTAGGACGCAATAGTCATTCAGTTGCTTTATTAGGCAGAATTTTCATATGCAGATCGGTTGCTGATGTGAACTGTACTGATTGAGAGCTAAAATCCTATTTTTTCTATCATCTATCTTATTAATATTACGATCCTTAGACATCAATATGAAAACGGGAAAAAAGATGGCATATAACTTCTAAGTTGCTGGGTGAATGTCCAAGAATGTATTGTTTTACTGGAAGGTTTCTAGGCAAGAATAAATGAATTGTTCATGAATGTTAATGTCTCAAAATCCCTAAATGCTTCAGAGATTATATTACTGTTCATGTGAGACTGTTAACTTTACCAGTGTGGCATATGCTCGCAAGATTATTTTCTCAAAATCTAAGTTTGTGAAAAATTAAAAGCAATGTTCTAAAAAGCGGTTTCCGTACTCGCGCAGTCTTGGAGCGCATAACGCTTAAACGGTTTAAACGCCGATTAAACAGATTATACGTTTTATTAATATTTTAATATATAATAATATTATAATACTTAAAACATGCAAATATGAATGCTATAAAAAAACAGCTACATATCGTAAAAGGCTGCATATGTGTGAAGTGTGAACGGGTTCAAATTTATACAAGTAAATTAACAAAATATGCATGCTAAGGAAAAATGTTTCTTATGAACCCTATTTTAAATATCGGCCGAGTCGGCGGAGATATCATTTGATATCTCCTTTTTTGCCTGCTACCGATACGATATGGAGAAATCGTTCGCCATATCGTTTGCAGCAAAAAACGACCGATATTGGAAATATCGACCGATAAATTGCCCGATATTGGCCGATAAGTCACCCGATATATCGCTAGATATGAAATAACTAATTTATTGCACGACTGCGTGCAAATGTACATTATTTTTTTACTGTCTTTACATGCATATTACATCATGTTTATTAGATAGATAATATTTATGACACTAAACCAACTTTTAGTTATCAGTATTTCATTATATATAGTGTTCGATTTGAACGCCTGATATGCGCGCGTATCCCCGATATCTCCCTCGATATCTGATATCCGATATGAAAAACCCCCATCCGATACGATCCCGATATCCGATATTTAGAACCTTGCTTATGAAACTGATAGATTCTTAATTTAAGAACAAACAATACAAACATTTTTGCACAATTCTGATATGGACATTGTAATCAAAATCCCAGGTTGCAACCTTAGTTTCCTTACTCATTAAGCTCCCAATTCATTCAAACTTCAATCGGCGATAAAATCATGAACAAATACAACATGAAATAATAGAAGCGGCAATGATCACATTTCGTCGAATTAGAGAGAAATTATCATCGAATTTGGGAAAATGTGGATGAGATCGCCTGGAAAAAAGCGCTAGCGAGCATTGCAGACGAAGAAGTGAGAGAGAGAGAGGATTGTTCTATTCATTGCAATAAGTAATGGCCAAATTTTTGCCTGGATTGAAAATAGAAAGAAAAAGAATCAAAATTGAAAGAAACAACTTGCTATCGGCCACACAGAGAGAGAGAGAGAGAGAGAGAGAGAGAGCCGAGTCCGTCAGAAAAAGTCGAAATTTATGAAAAAACAAAAACAAATCGATTTCATTTAAAGAAATTGAAGATAAAAAAATCAAAAATTGAAAAAAAAATACGTGACGTCAGTTGGGGAGATAGAGTCGGTGAGAGAGTTCGTCGGCCTTAGTCCAATTTCAACTGATTAAAGCAAAAAAAAAATGATTTCAATTCAGTTATAAAAGAAATTGCAAATAAAAAGAATTGAAAATTAAAAAGAAAAATTACCTGATGGCTGATGTCACTCGGGGGGGGGGCGAAGAAGAGAGAGTTTGTCGGCCTCAGTCCTATCGCAGTTCTTTGCCGATCGATCTTCGCCGTAGCCACCGGGAGAGAGAATCGCCAATTCGCCACCGCTGAAAGAGAGAAAGAGAGTCTAGAGAGTGAATAGGTTAAAAACCCTAATTCATGCGTTTATATATTTAGGGGCGAAACATATCGGGTTTCGGGTTTTTTAACTAAAAAACTGATTCCACGTTTAACCGACTAAAAAGGGCGCATAAAGGGCTTAAACGTTGATTACACGTTTTACGCGCCCTGTCTGCATAGACAGGGCACTTTTAGCTTTCTGTGGGAGTTTGCTTCCCGCAAACGCTTAAGCGCCCGTTTAAGCGGGCGCTTAAATCACATTTTAGAACACTGATTAAAAGGCCTGCTCCTACATAGATTCAACCATGGTCACTATTAGACAGAACTCCACAAATGTGTTCTTTTTCTATGAAGAATTGCCGTTGTGATTGTCACGTCCTGCTTCCCAAAATACGCGGAAACGGAGTCACGATGAGAGTCGACGACGTATATACGCGAGAAAAATATCACACTTATACACACTAAGCCTAAATTAACCTAAACAAGCTATATAATCACTATGAAGAATCAACATCACTGCAACACTACATATGGATGTCCACACATGATATCGAATGAATACGGAAAAAGAATAACAACTGATAGCAATGTATAGAAAATTAGGAAAACTACAAAATCAACAGGAATAAAAAGAAAGACAATAATACCAGTATGGGTAGGGAGAAACTTCAATTCCTCGCAACATGTCCAGTCTCATTGAACACCTGATCAATAACATGAAATATCCAATATCTGGACGTGCAAATTCAGGATCGTCAAAAGCGACCTAATGAGTATGTAAGAAAAATGAGAAGTGCTCGTGCATATAATCAGTGGGTACATAATGATAAACTGTAAATGAAAGATAACCGATAATTAATATCATGAAGAAAAATAGGAAAATAAATACTGGAATAAGACTGGAATAACATGCTGAACAATAATAAAGTCAGTCAATACTAGCATCAGATGTAGAAATCAAGTGTCATGTGTACAGTCAGGTGAATTCAGTCAGGTAAATACAGTTAGTCACAATATACTATGAACAGTTCATTATTATTTATTGTTAGCGAACACCAATTGTCAAATGCAGTAGACACATCCCATACTACGCCTATCACACGTGTCAATTAAAGTCCTAAGTTATTGAAACTGATTAGTTAGAGACATTATCTATACTTTAGGTCGTGTATACCCGGGACCACGACCCAGACTCCTGGAGTTGAACCAGAATCTACCGCAAGGTAGTCAGGTAAAGACTACGGTGTCACTTACCCCACGGAAACCCTGCAATGGAACCCTCTTTCAGCTGCGCAACCTATATCCTAGGTCCAACCAAAATACAGACGTTGTCTCCTCCATCAATTTCTTCAATCCTGGTGTAAATTGTTTAATGTCATGTTATTAGTTTATCAGGATTATTAATGCACATGTTGCCTTAATTACTGAGATAACTCGGTGATAGTCACGGTAACGACGTCAACATGTGTAATCAGGATACCGCAAGATACCATTATAACATGATATGTAGCAAGTATAACAGGAGAGTGTTGTTACTGTGTAACAATATTTTTCCAGTAACGATGGTAACATGGACAATATAGTCATCAGGCAAATGTCATGTATAATCAGTCAGGTTTTTTTAGAAAAATCATGATATCTAAGATGAAAAATAACATGCTAGTATGAATAGAATAATCCAGTTATAATATACAATCAGCTCAAATCTTCAAAGTTATTGATATATCCAAGTCCCAACATTTAAAACACATACTCATTTATATCTAATCAATCATCACTATCCAAGTCAAATAAAATCATAACTAAGGAGTGTGACATCCTCAAGCTACATGAAATCTAGAAAGTTTTTGTATCCAATCTTCGATATCAATAAACATTATTACTCAGAAAATTTATCAGTGAATAGATTCAAATAAAATGCTTGCAACTAATATCCAAAACCAGTATTATATGATAGATCAAAATAAAGGTAAGGTATTCTTCCGTATGATTAGAATCCAGCTTATTATTATTTCATCTAAGTACGAATCAAGATCCCATGTAAATCTCAAGTTGAACTCTAAATTCATATATAAATCCAAGCATCAAGATAAATCAATCTTAAGGTAACATCTTATTTAATCCGTCCTCATTATCCAAATGAATTCCCGTCTGAAATATCGTCAAAATAAATGTCTGATAATTACCTCAAGTGAATATACTATTTATCTACAAATATGAATCAGGTCAATCTCAAGATCAATTCAATCACATCCTTAATTTATCACAATTAAATCTGAACTCAAAACGCTTACACATGAAATGACATAAGTCAAATATCACAATACTAAGATCCAACTATATAAATCTGATGCTCAATATAATAAAGTAATATCAAGAACTACCAAATAACTCTAAATACCACTAACATATAAGAAATTGATGCCTAATAATCTAGCCCTCATCGACTTATCAATCAATCATCGAGTGATTATTATTCAAGTTTCAATTCATCAAATAATCGTTCAGTAAATACTACACATGAGTGATGCATCTGTCCTCAAATATGAACTAGATCAGACAATCTATACATCGAAACAAGTCATAGTCAAAGGTTATACCACAGCTAGTCCTGAGCCAATAACGTTGGACAACTAACACATGAAAGGATGCTGAATGTTACTCAGGTAAGCTATATAATCAAAGTGAACACACACTGGTACCTCTTGAAATGATACGAGTAATTATACTTGTATAATAAGGCAGATGGTCACATAAAATAAAACAAATAACACACATATATATTTCTGAGAATGGTGAATGAGAAAATAATACAAGAGCAAACATTTACAAATATCGTTTCAGTAAATTTTAGTAGCATAATTGCATAACTAAATAAAATTATTTATCACAAAATTTTTGTTTAACAGGAGGAGGAAAAAGAACACTCACTGATGACTCATAAAGTGATACAAGTAATCAAACTGGTAAAATAAATCAGATGGTTATATGAAATGATACAAGTAACATATAAACAATACTGACAACGATAAATAAAGAAATGATACAAGAGTAAACACTCACATGAAATGACGCAGTTTTAAATCCGAATCGTCATCTGGTCTTCACTGCACGAACCGATACGAATATCCGGATTATCCCATGGGTCAGTTTTCGAATCACCAGTGCATCGGGTCCACAGTGAACACAAATCCGGATCAGGTCTGGGTCTCCTGTTACCGAGTTCGGATCGCTTGAACGAGTCTGCGTGCTGTAACTGATGAAAATACACCTAGAGAGGGTGAATAGGTGTATTAGCTAATTTAATGACAAATGATGCGGAATTAAAAACTAATTGCAACACACTACGTGTAACCAAAGAGTGTAGCCGAATTTTTGGTGACGGGCTCTGGACTATCTCCTCTGGATTCCTCTAAATAAGAGTTGAGGTGTTATATGAAGCTCTCTTGGTTCAACACTAGTGAGGACACACAATCAATACCAAGCATATATATGATATGAGCAATATGATGCAATGCAAGATATAAGAGAGAGTTAAGAGATAGTAGATCAAATACAAACACTAAGATATATTTCGAGGCTCGAGCTACTGCTCTATGTCCTTACCTTCACATAGAAGGATTTTCACTATGTCCACACAGGACCTCCCACACAGGGAACCTCTACGGAGGAATTTGCAAATACAAACTTAGGAGTACACATCTCCTCTTTCCAACACAATCACCTCTACATAAGAGGTAAGGCACAAAGTCAAAACAACAATCACCTCTACACAAAGAGGGATAATGGCTCAAAATCAAACTCTACTACAATCACCTCTACACAAGAGGGATAACTACAAACTCAAAACACAACCTCCTCTACACTTAGAAGGAAAGACACAAACCTAAAGTAAAGAAGGGATTACAACATGATGATCTCAAAGACCACAAATAACTCTTGGTGATCACAATAGACCACAAACTATAATTCTCACAAAAATAAGATCCTATAGATATGATAGAGATGATAGCTCAAGTGTGAGAAAAAAAAGGTGTTTGAAAAAAATCACAAAGAAAAATACTTGAGAAAAATACTATTAGAAGATAGAAATAAAGATCAAAACCAAATTCCCAAAGATTATTTTTCTTTGATTTTTTTCAACCCTTGAAAACAAATAAAAGATAAAATTTTTTGGCACAAAAACTCTTCAAAATCTTACTGCAAAACACTTGTATAGAAGAAAAAATTTGCTCTTCAAATTCTTATTAAAAATAACCCAAGAGATGGCTATTTATAGCCTCTTAAAGAGACTAGCCGTTGCAGTCAAGAAAAGGCAGAAATGCCCTTTTGGTTGACCGGCCGATCGACCGGCGCAACAGTCATATTTCTGATCGTTGTGTCTCCGGTCGACCGCCCGGTCGACCGGGCCAAGCATATCGGTCGACCGGCAGCATCCGAGAGTTGGGTGCTTACAGTCTGTTGACCGTGCAGTCGACCGGCCTTCTAGGCTGGGTCCGTGCACGTCCTCGTGCACATCGGTCGACGGACCACTGGTCCGATTGACCGTCCGGTAGGCCGCCAGCTGATCTAGCTGGGTTTTTTCAGAACTAAAAACTTGGTAATTTTAATTCTAATAAAATCCCATAAATACTCATAAATTCTACAAAAATAAGTTCTTGTTAGATCTTTAAATAACAAATATGTGTGACCAAAAATTAACACATATTATAAACTATTTGAACTATTTTTGTGATATAAAATATTTGACCTTAAACAAAAACGGTATTTTTCAAAAACCAAACTTCTAAAGGAAATCCGATTTTTTCCAAACTTGTATAAATACAAAAGAAGATATTTAAACTCTTTTGAAGCATATTGTGTGTGGATAGAATCTAATACACATGTAGTGTATATATATATCTATGTTTTTTTGACATGAAATTCAAAAATAAGTTTTGTTAATTACAAAACTCTAAAAGATGAACATGATTATCAAAATAAGTTTTTCTAAGTATATGAAGCATATATGTATATAGATGAAATCTAATATACATTTAAACCATATAAACTTATTTTGATTCGACTTATTCATGAAAACTATATATATGAACTAGAAATTCAAAATCGGGTAAACCGAAAACTAAACATATCGAACTTGTGTGTGTGTGTGAACATGAGCATATTAACACTATCTATCTTTACACAAGATCTAAACCAACTGAAGTCTTCTTATTGATCCTCATCTTCAAGACGAACCGATCCAAACACGATCCAAAGAGCTAGACTCCAACCGAGTGCTAGATGCAAGCTTGACGCACGAGCTCTTGAATCTACATGAGTTAGCTCCAAAACTCCTTTATTAAAGCTAAACACCTACTAATATCTTGATCAATAACTGAAATTGTATAAACACAGATCATTAGTAAACTAACCTTCATAAGTTAGTCATCATCAAAACTAAGGTGGAAGGCCTCTGGGCTACAACTGAGACACACACTCATCCATAAATTCACACGTACACCCAATCACATACTCGTACACACACATACAAACTACCCACACCAACATACATGTACACACATACTCCAATACATATACAAATGCATATACATATACATATACATATACAATACACATCCCTACATGCATATACATTTACGTATATAACTTACAGAAATTCATGCATACATCCATGCAAAAATAACACACCCATTACTCATAACACACCCATTACTCACATGCACATCACCCGTGCATGTAAACATTTATAAACACACACCATTATAATATATATACATATCCTCACATGCATGCTAACATATTAAAACCCAACACTCACACACATTAATTCACAACATACAAAAAATACACAGAGAGAAGAAGAGTGGACTCACGGCTAAGGCATGCGCGCGGTCCACGGAGACTCCGACGGAGGGGGCGGAAGCCGCGAAGGATGTTGATGGAATGTTGGAGAAGAGTGGGGTGTCCTCGCGCTCGCCGACGGAGGAAATCGGGCTCCGGCGGGTCCCGACGGTAACAGGAAAAAAGGGGCAATGGCTACTGGGTGTGCAGCAACAAAGGAGAGGGGAGAAGGGAAATAACACCTACACACAAAACAAGTGCACACAAATTAAACACAACACACATATACACATAATGAAAGAAATAACCACACACACTCTTGCACATAAATCTCAGAAAGAGAGGGAAAGAGGGAGACTCACGCAAGGGGCTGTAGCGGCGATGGTAGAGATCGTCACGAGTGATGGCGAAGTTCGCAGAGAGCGTCTATGGCTCGAGGGTCTCGCCGGGAAGGGTGTGAGTATGTTTGCGCTCGCCGGCGGCGTTCGGCGGCGATCAACGGAGAGGTGGAAGATGCCATGGCTCGGTGGAGAGAAGGGGGCGCAGGTATGGGCTACGTGATGCGTGGAGCTCGGCCAGGATGATGGGGCTCGGGTTGTCTTGCACGCCGGGGTAGCTTGCGTGAGGCCATGGAGAGTGGGCACGACCACGGGCTGCTACCGTGCATAGGGGTTGCTCGGCCAATGGGAAGAAGATTAGAGGAAGAGAAAAGGTGTGGCATTGCTTGCTGTACAGGGGTTGTGCTCAGGGCTTGGGGGAGATGTTGCCGTGGTGGGAGGCTCGGTGGTGTTGGCTGTGCGTGGAGATGCAGGCCTAGACTATAGTGGGCCAAGAATGGTTGGAGATGGATCTGTGTGTGGTGGCGCATGGGAGCAAGGAAGCTTGGTGAGGAGTGCTCCGGCTAGCCTGTGGTGGATGGTGGAGGGAGCTCGGCCAGGGTTCCGCACCTGGGGGGTTGCCGTGGCAAGGGGAGAAGAGGAAGGAACATATGGGGAGGGCAGCTGTGATGGGAAGAGAAGGAGGAGATAATTGGTTGGATTTAGAATTAGATAGGAATTTAATTGGTTAACATTAGGACTTGGATTAGTTAAGGTATTTATTTGATTTAGTTTGTTTGGATATGATATAGATTAGGATGATACGGATAGGATTGATATTGGGTTAATGGGTTTTGGGTATGAGGCATGGGTAATGGGTTAACGGGTGGATGGCATGGGCCATGAGCTGAGTTGGGCTTGAATATATATGGTAATGGGTTTGGAAATTCAATGAGAACTAATTAGAAAATAAAGGTATGTAAGAATTGGAAGTGGACTTGGTCATCATATTACTCAAACACACAAAAGATGATGATGATGATGATGATAATAATAATAATAATTAATAATCATAATAAATGTTAATAACAATTAAAATCATAGATGATAATTATAATGAAACAACCATTACTAATAATAACAAACAATGATAATAATAGTATTTATAGCAAGGGTAATAAATAATAACCAATACAAAATATATATATACACTTTAAAAGTACTATTATTTATTATTAACATGGTATTATAGAATAGGGATATTACAGTGATGTATTCTTTATTTGTTTGTTGGTTGTGTAACCTTAAACAACATAACTGATTAAAAAGAAGTGCTAACAGACTTCTACTTTTTCTTTTCTTTCTCTTTTTTTCTTTCTTCTTCTTTCTTCTTTTTTTTTTTTTTTGCCTTCTAGTTTTTACGGAAAGCCTATGTTGCCATAATTTCTTTTGTTAGGAATGTTCCACCACTTTAGAGGACTGATTTCAGTTGGTTTCAGTACTTGATCTTTTGGAGGGACCTTTTCAAATTAGAGTTGAGACAGTGGAAATGTGGAGCCCCAATTTGATTGAAAGCTTAGTTCACGAGTTAGAAAAATAAAACTGAGGAGAGAATACAAAATGAGTTTTTTTAATCAACTTGTAAACTTAGACTTGTTGGAATTTGATCCAGATTGGAAGAGATGGAAAAATTTTGGTTAGGTTCTTGAGCCAGGAACACGACATTGAACCCCTGGCCTCAGGAAACCTGAGGAAAGTTCAACCTCTTTCGTTGAACAGGTGGGTTTTTGCATCGTTTTCCTGCTAGAAATGCCTGAACCTCAAATCATTGATAGCTTGATAGCAACTTAGAAGAGCGTGCAAGTTCTATCTTAGCTATTGTGTAAAGGCAGCACAACATTATTCAGTTCTCGAGGGAAGAGCACCAAGATCTCTCACACAGAGAGAGAGAGGATGAACCGCAAGAAGTGCACATATAGGAAATCCCCTCACAAGGGATGAAAAATAATTGTTTATAAATTGGATAACAGTTTTTCACTGTCTTCCTCTTCCAGGGATGTCCAATCCACAAAGAGTTGCAGATAATAGGGACCATTGGATGGTTTTCTATACCATAATCTCTTTGTTTTTGAGTCTTTCCTAGTTTAGAAGAACTTTTGGTTGCATTGTCTTAAACTGCAACCAAAAAGGCACCTTTTCCTACTTGCCAACTAGCTTTTTATAGCAAGTATTCTCTTGGTCAGGAATTTGGCTCCAACTCAGGAAGTTGACAGCCCATGGCAAAAAACTTTATCAATCTTTGGAGCCTTTCAATATAGAATTTTCTTCATAGCTTACATTATTTTGACAGCCAGAGGCTTAGATTTTGACAGCATGAGGCTTTGACAATGATGCTGATGATGATCCTAGCATTGCACCTTTGTACATGATATTATGTATTCATTTGATTTGTTAGCAAACTTTTGGTGATTGCTTTAATGGATCCTTCTAAAACTTATTAGGATACTCTTCCCCTGCTTCTTATCTATTCCAATTTCGGGGAATAAGCATGTACATGTATTCTTCAGGTTCAGAATCCAGTTAGGACCAAGGATTATCGGCCTATAAGTTTATGCTTTACGTTATATAAGGTGGTGGCAAAGATCCTTATGCACAGGTTGAAGCCTAACTTATCATCTAGGTTGGTTTTTAAAGAGCAGGCAACATTCGTACTCGGCAGATCCATATCAGATAATTCCTTATTAGCACAGGAGATTCTCCATTCCCTAGAATGGGCACCAGGGTTGGATCCTTTGATGATGAATAAGTTGGACATAGAGCGTGTTTATGACCGTATTCGATGGGATTTTCTTGAGCATTTGTTGAGAGGGTATGGATTTGATGACCATTTATTTTTGTGGATTCTTGGTTGTGTGACGGGGGCCTCTTTTGCAGTTCTTATTAATGGGTCTCCGACTGCTTTCTTTCACTCCACGATCGGTCTTCACCAAGGGTGTCCACTCGCCCTATCTCTTTATTCTTTGTTTTCAAGTTCTATCTAATTTGGTCGAGAATATGGTTCGAGCGAATCATATTTGTCCATATATCTCTGGTGTTGGAGCGACTCCTATTTCCGATTTCGATCTATTGTTTGCTGATGATTGCCTATTGGTTTCCAGAGCAGGAGTGAACTATTGTGCTGCTTTCAAGGAGGTACTTGGGCATATGGTTATTCTGGATAAATTTGCAGGCATTTTTAGCCCTTTCTTATTGTGAAGAGTGCGTCGGAAACTTCGGAGACACTTTTTGTGTGCTTAGAGGGTGGCATTTCGAAGTATCTAGGGGTTAAGATGTCAGACAAACTGATTTGAGTAATTTGGTTGATAGGGTGCTGCAGAGGCTCACTCTGTGAAAAGCTTTTCATATGTCCCTACCGGGCCGAATCATTTTGATTAATTCAGTGCTTTTTTCAGATTCCTGTTTATGCTATATCTAATATTTGGGTTCCTAATTCAACTATTCTAGCTATTGAGAGGATATGCCATAATTTTCTTTGGGGTGATCAGAAGATACATGCAGTTTTTGGGACATCATTATCAAATCAAAGTTTAAGGGAGGACTTGGGGTCCATGATATGGTGATATGAAGGACTGCCTTGTTAGCTAAACATGCAGGTAAGATCATGGCGGGAGAAGATAGCTTATGGGTATATAGCTGCTGTCAGGTGCAAGTATGATCTACCAGTTTCGTGGCATCGGGAGCCTCCGCAGAGGAGATGTTCACAAGTTTGACAGGGATGTCATCTCGCGGTGGTAGCTATCCAGGATAATTGTCGAGTTGTCATTGGAGATGGAACAAAGACATCGGTGGTACATAGCTCTTGGATCTCTACTCTAGCGCTGGATAAGCCTATATTTGTTTCTATTGATATACATGTTCCATCTTTTTTAGTGAGTAGTTTGATTTAGAATGGGAGCAGTGCTTTAAATATCGGATATCGACGATATACCGGTCAGCAAAATTATATACCGGATACCGAATACCGGGTGATATATCGCGATATGGTACTAAATACCGGTTGATATATCAATAGTCAATACATATAAGACATTATTAAAAGAAATAAGTTATTATCCAAACATCATATAAAAACATCATTGAAATATCACAATGAACATAGAATAAAATAAAACGATCTCTCAAGCAAAAAATAAAAATATTTATCCAAATAAGTAACTATATCGGCTGATATATCAGATAATTCATCTCGGATATCGGCCGATATATCGGCCACGTGGCAATATATCAGCCCATATCGGTCTAAAACGATATCCGGTAAATTTTTGCACTTATCGTATCGTTTTGAATAAAATACCGGTATCTCGGTCGATATACCGGTATATCGACCGATATTTAAAACAATGAATGGGAGGTTGGATTTTGAGGTTGTTCAGTGTCTATTTAGTCCATATTTAGTTACTCGGATTTTGTTGATTCCATTATCATGTTCTCCTCATTGGGATGTTGTTGGGTGGGGGTTGACGGGCTCGAAGAAGGTTCTTACATGGAAGTGTACATGGCTTTAAGTGCCAGGATAGAGGATCATGTGACTAAGGAGCTAGACTGGCTATGAAAAACTATTGTTGAACCGCGGGTCAAGTTTTTTCTAGTGGCAAATGCTTTGCGGCAAAATGAGGTTGTAATATGCATGATATTTGTTCCTTATGCGGCCATAGTGGTGAGACTAACATGTATGTTTTAATATCATGTCCAATTGCAAGGGATTGTTGGAAGAGGATCCTTACTTCTATTGAGTTGAGTATGGAGCTGCACTCTATTTCTAATCTTGTATTGTTGGTTAAGTCTCTGAAAGGGAGGCGTGTTGGTGAGGTCTGCTGGAAACAAACAGAAGTGATGTATGCAGTTTAGTTAATCTAAAAGTAACAGAATGTAGTGTTATCTGATACACCACGTAATTCATCCAGTGGCTTTTTACACACCCTATCTCAGGCAAAAGATGTTTGGTGCACCGATGCGAAGTGTGATTCTTTCCTTGCTGGAGTCAACTGGAGTGATCCATCATCTTTTGATGTTTTTTCTACAGCCAATATTTAGTTTTTGTTGGTCCCCCTCACGACTTGACGAAGTTAAGGTCAATTTTGATGCATGTGTCGAGATGACTGGTGTTGTTCTATTAGCCAAAGGTTGGACACTTGCTTTTCTTACTGTGCTGTTGTTGAACAGTTTGCAGCACATGAAGCGATTAGAGTGTCATACCTTGAATTGCATGCTCAGAATATTTGGCTAGAGGGTGACTCTATGGTGGCAATATGTTAATTGCAAGGAAAGGGTTTTCTTACTGGTCTTGTGGCGGTTATGCTTGGTGATATTCAGTTATAGATTTTTCATCTTTAAAGTTTTGGGTTAGTCATGTGTTTTTTGAGGGAAATGCTGGGGCTAATTTCTTAACCAATGAAAGTGCATCCGGAGTTGTGGTATGGCGCACTGAGACCAGTATTGTGGAATCTGGTTCGAGCAGATAGGGATGGTTGTTTTTTCACTCATTGACTGAGAAAACCTTCATTTATCAGGGAGAAAAAAGCATGAACATAACTTGTGTGAAAATTGAAAATTTTGTTAAAGCACTGATGCCAAAAACAATATGCAGATCAGTGATAAGGTGGAAACCCGATACATCATGTAATGCAATTTTTTTAGAACACATTAAGCCTAGATTAATCTGCCTAATACTCTAGGAATAACTGTTCTATGTTTACCATCCTTATATTTCATTAATGTTTCTCTATTTTCTTTCTAAAACCACATTATCGGCACAAACCATATAATTTTACAGCTTCTTTGGGATATCCTGATATAGGTTGAGCATTTGCCCATTGTGTTATTCCTATAGGTGGCAATGTGTCTCTGATTTGGTAACAGATGCCTACTGATCTACTGGAAAATATTCAGGATTAATTATATGTCAATGTTACGGAAATACACTCAAACAGGGTTAAACTGTTGTGCCCATGATTATCTTTTATCGTCCTTACATCCTTAAGACGTGATGCACCCTCGGTCACTCCTTCCTCTGTTTTGATTCTACATACAATTATTTCTCATTTCTAAAGAGATTAGGTTATGCGTAGGCAAACTGTGCATTCAGTCTTTTGACTTACCAAAACCATCTTTCTTCTCACACATTAAGGTTATCATACCATCTTGGTTAAAAAGCCTTCTTTAGCTTTTTTTTTTTTTTTCCCAATGCCTTTTTAGAGAACACAATCCACAACAAATTTGAGTTAAATTACGCTCTTGCTAACCAGATAAGAGGAGAGATCTAATTGTCGAGTTATGACTTTTGAGTAGGACTTTACCTGCTCTCTAGGCACGTTTGTATTACAGGAGTGTGTCTATGACACCAGGGGCCCACAAGCATAACAACTGATATTCTGATACCTGCTGGCTGCTTGCATACATGAGTAGCTGATGAGGGAGAGTCTACAATTATTTTATAGCATGCAAGTAGGTTAGCACTCTCTCTAAGGATTCTACTAGCAATAATCTTTTTCATTGACCATAAGTTGTCTTTTAGTTCCAGTTGCTGGTTCCTTTTGTCACTGAGAGGATTTCATATGCATTTTGTTTTAATTTTTCATGATTACTTCTCACTAACTGTTCTTGAGCTACAGCTTAAAGATGAGACTGATAATTCTATAATGGCTGCATTTTTTCCGTCTATAGCAGCAGATTAGCTAACTGTATGTTAATATGAAGCTTTGTTTAACAAAAATACTTACAGGTTCCTCTCATTGTTCAGGGTCCAGAATTCGCGACTATTGTCAACTCAGTGACTTCGAAGAAGGTTGTTGTTTAATGAATTACCGATTCATTAACGCTATACTTTTATGCTCGAGTGAACTGTACAAGCTACAACTTCTCTGCTATCCAAAGATTTTGTACATCTTCGTAGTCTCTTTCATATTTCTGGAGATGACTGTCCAATGATAACCTGCAAGCATGATCAGAATCAATGGCAGACCCCAACTGAATGAAAAAGTGTCATAATGCTGTTGTTGAGTGTACAATGCCACAAAGAGAGAGAGATAATTCATGTTTTTTGATTGTAATATTCTGAAAATTAGACATACATCAGCGTTGTTGTTCGAAAAGTACAAGTTAATCTACGATTGCGAAATTAACTTGAGAACAAAACTACTAACCTGAAGTCATGAACGACAAGCATCTTGAGCTGAACATCATTAGCTGACCTTTGAAGTCCTGAATCACTATGGTTTATGATGAATTTGTCAGATTGGACGGCAGCGCGGCGTGGATGGCTCACGGCCAGAAGCGAAGCAGGGCAAAGGGACAGCAAAATCTGAAGCAGGACACATTCCAAAACTGAAGCTCCCAGTATCTCCCCTCATACTTGTGCTCTTTCACATGCTAAGCTTTGGTGGTGAGAAAGCACAAACAAGATGCGAAACTGAGCAGACACCAAGCAAAATGCGAAAATTGAACAGAAAAAGTTTTATTTGCCGCGATAAGTTGAGCAAAGACTACCTTGTGCTACTTGTTCTGCAGCTGGGACACTTCCCACCAGAACTCCATGAATCTGTTTCTTACTCAACATTCTCAGAAAAAATCTGTATCCATATATCTGCATCCTGGAAAAGGTGAACACAACTAAGCTCCCAAATAGAGAGCAACATAACTCTAAAAAATTCCAATACACATGTTTCCTTTCTCCTTTATCATATATCTTGGTGGTAATAATTCCTACAAACCGGTTTTTAACAATTCTTGGTATACATGGTGATATATTTCAAATTTCCATATGCGTATGCCTTCACTGGAAGTTTATATAATAGCCCGAATTTGTTCCCCAAGTTCTCTGATGCTTGTGCCACTTCCAATTGAAGCACTGCTCCATTATCGCCATTTCCCCCAGCACTGATAGAGTAAGGACTTAGGCATTGGTGACCCGCATCAGAGGTCCCCGCCGCTTCTCATAAAGCCACTCTCTTCTTCGCAGGTAGCAGAAGGCAGGAGTCGCATTGTGCTCCATCAAGCAATAGAAAGAATTGACCGCCAACAAATGCAAAGTTATTATCTAAAACTATCTGCATTACAGACCATCGGCAGCTGAGACGAGCTAGGCGGGTTGAGCACACCGCCATTGTGCTGCTGCTTCTGCTTTGATCTGGGGGGCAATGAAGGTGATGAAGATGAAGGCACGGGCAGAATGAAGGGCTGGTGGAGATTATGGGAGTTATACTCTGCTGGAAGAGGAAATATGGAGGGAGGAGGCTGAGTGAGAAGGGAAGACGATGAAGAATCGTGCAGTCGCTCATTTTGCTGCCACTTCTGGGGGAAACCCACCGGTGACCTGTAATGGGCCAGATGGGCCTGCCACATTAGCTGCTGCTGCTGCTGCTGCTGCTTTGTTGACGCACTCCCTGCTGATTGGCCCATATGTGACCCATACAACTGGCTGCTGGCTGTGTAGGTTGGTAGCTGCAGTTGGACCTATCAAATAACCGGCATTTTAAACATTTGTGTGTGCTTTTAAGTAGCAGTTGGAGAACATGCAATAAATGTGAGATGCAAGTTGGACCAAGTACCATTCGTTTGGGATGCCAATGGCCAAACAGGAATTAAAATGGCCTTCAAATGACAGGTACAAGCTTAGGGACCTTTGTGTAGTGATGGGATTTGGATCCAGAAAGGGATTCACAGAAGTTTTTGAAGTAAATAAATATAGCCGTAAAATAACAGAGAGAAAATATTTCGACAAGCATGAGAAAAACAATTGGAAAGAAACCTTACAAAGAATAAAATCAGCAAATGATTCAAACAACTACTTCTGTGTAGTAGCAATAACAAAACAGTTGGCAATTCACATTAATTATAAATTCTGGTTTCTGAGATAAGTTATGCATAAATTGATTATTTTGAGAATAATTTAGAGTCCAAGGAAGATCTCATATATGTTAGTAAAAAAAAAAAGAGTTAACTTCCTAAGCTTATAAGTCAATCAAGTACTGAAAGCCAAGAAAAAGATCACACCTGCTGAGTAGCTCCAGCCGCCAACTGCTCCTGATACTGAGAAGTATAAGCACCTTGAGGAAATGTGAAAGGCAAAACAGCTTGGTTGGGAGGATAGGAAACATGAAGCTGCCCAGAAGACTTCATTTCATTCGGGAATCTCTTTGTATCACCAGCACCAGCCAAAGATAGAAGATCACAAACCTGTAAACAACGCGCGTGAACTTGTTAGACCAAGCACCAAAAAGGAGACAAAGTTAATAACCGGTAGGACAGCAGTCACCTGCTTTTGCGGAGCGTAGGCCCCGGACAAGGTGGCTGCCTGCTGAGCTTGTAGAAGCCTCCCATCTTGTAGCATTCGATTTCTAGCTTCCAGCATACTAATCTCTACTAGAGAGGCACTGGACAGAGAAGGAATCATACTATTCCTCAACCTGACAGTTTCACCAGATGTCGGGAAGCTACAACTTGTTCCCTCTTTGGTCTTTGATTGGTTAGCTTGAGGCAATGATGACTGCTTTTTTTCTGCTTTCTGATCATCTCGGATGAAATGGCTTATGCGAACATGAGTAGTACACCTACTCCATGGCCGCTTCTTCTCAGCTGACATCAGGGAAAGCTGTGGAAAGAATTGGAATAACTGAAATAAGTAAACTCTACTAGAAATAAGGAGGAGACATGCCAAGGAAGAAATGTTGCCCAATGCAAATACCAATCCACCAATGTATAACAGATTGATGCTTTAGATGTGCTACTGCTTGGGAAAATATGGTGCAACAAAATAAATCTGATCAAATTTCAGAAGCACAAATTTAAAATCAGAAGATAAAGAGGTTTATATGAAAGAAACAACTAGCATGGAATGGATGAAAGGATTAGACTAAAGCATGCACCGGGTCCCGGTTGGTCCACCTGAAACACGTAGGCATTCTCAAGAAACCGACTCAAACGGGGCAGAGAACCAGCCCCTTGTATTTCTCACAAGTCCCATCACAGACTGCAACCTGTCAACACTAATAGCAAGAACTTCCCCAACAGTTTTATAGAGGGAGAATGGACTGTGACTGCAACTCCTTTCCTCCCTTTTCTGGAAAATAACTTCAAACCAAATACCAAGTGCCATTACATGTATGTCGTGCATGAGAAAACTACAATAAAACAATATTGAAAATAACTAGCATCATGTCAAAGCAGTCTCTGAAATGAATATAAACAGAGACACCTCTTCAAGATTCAAAATAAGTCTAGAAGAGAGCCTCAGACAAAAAAAAAAGTGATATATATGATCAATGGATCAAAAGAAAAGAAGGGCTGGACCACATCTGATAAAGCATCAACAACTTTCATTTTCTCTACAAGCTTAATTTTAACTATAGACAAAAACAACATAAGCAACCAAAGAGAGGTAAAAGCCAGGTCATGCGGGAAAAATAAAAGTTTTACTATTTCCAGCGAAACTTCTCTGAGTAGGAATAAGAAAACCATCTCCCAAACAGCCACATTTACCTTCTCAGTGGGAAGACCATTCCTGCTACCAGGTTGTCCCGAAACAGTAACAGGATTGGGGTATGCCACAGCTTTACTCGAAGACGACCTGAGTAAGTAAACTAAAGTTAGTTGGCATTAAGAACAAATCACAAAACAAACTGCCATTAGAAATTTTATACAGCGGCCCAAGCTCAAAGCAAAGAACGCAGTGTGGAATTACACTGTCAACTTCTCATGACTTCTGCTATGTAATCCAGGCTGCAGATCAGGAGCTGGCTCCAATAAAAAATTGAAATCATGAAATAGTCAGAGAACAGATAAAAAGAAAAATCCACACAAGTAGATAACTTCATGTTGCTTGAAAAATCCATAAGTAATTTATTTTGTTTAAAACAAAAACTTCCTAACATCAGAACAGTAGCTACCTTTCCGACTAATGTCATGCGAAAGACATTCAGGTTTCTGTTTTAAAGACTGCAAATCATGCTCCATTGAATCAGGTCCAAGCTGAAATAAGCACATGGGCAATAAATTCAAATAATCACAGAATTCCAATTAAAAAAGGTTAATATGAATTCCACAGTATTGAAGCGTTACTGGCCAAAGTCTCGACTCTTGTTTCCGAACAAAAAGCGCATCCAATTGCAACGGCTGCAACATTCTGCAGGTGAAGAAAAATCCAAAAAAGAATGAGCAACTCTAAGAAGTACGTGGTCGCCAGAACCACAACCAAACGAGACGTCTATGAGCATGGATTACCCACCCGTTTCCAGGGACATACTGAAGGGAAGCTCCTAGAGGACTGGATATGTTCCTAGCATCCTTTAAATGTCTAACACCCCCTACCGGTTCCATATTAGATGAAAGCTTCCTGAGGGAGTTTGGCTCTGGTTGTGAAGGCGCATTTGCCTCTGCATCCAACTTCTGACTAACAGAGGCAGCAGTTGGTTGCTCCTGTGCAGAAGGATCAGCCTTCGCGGTTTCAGGAGAATTTTCTATACAAGGGAAGGGATCCGTGACTGTGGTACTATTGCATGGAACCAAAAACTTTGTACCGTCTTCTTTTGGAGCTGTTAAATCATAATGATTCATTCAGCATAGCTGCTCCATAAATTTATTCAAGTTATATATTTCAATTACTAAGAAAAAACAATGAGAAAAAGACTGAGCCCAAACCTTCTAAAGGAGCAGCTGAGGGTGCCTTTTTCTCTGTATTCTCTTCTAGCATTCTCTCATCTTTTGCCTTAACTGGCTTGCTAATTGTGATGAGACTGGCCATAGAAGTCAAAGCCTCAGCAACTTCTTTCTCATCTTTTGTGACTTCATCTAGCTAATTGAACAAAAACAGCTAAACTCTCAAAACAAGCAATCCAGAAATTGAATAAAAAACAAGCTTAGCAAATGAGCTAATATAAGAACCAACCATCTTTTGCTTGAATCTTCCTGCACTAGTGCTGTTGAACAATAGGGTTCCATTGGAAGCATGCCGTTGTCTCCTGTTTGCATCTGAGGATGGTGGAGAGGCTGCTTGGCTGATGTGTTTAATGGCTGAAGTACAAAAGAGTAAGTCAATACAACTACTGACTTCATGAGTATATAGTAGTTACAATAAAACAAAATAATAAATAGCTACAACATCTAGCTTGATATATGAGATCAAATAAATAATGAAGTTAGCAAGACTTGTAACTGTAAGTTGAATAGTGATGAACTCATCAATATCGGCAGAACCTAAATAAGATTACTATTTTTGTAGTGGCAACAAAAAACAAAGATCAATGTGACAGAACCACAGAAAAGAAGTAATAAAGGCGAAGTTAAATTAATATATCCAAAGAATAAAAATTTATACTAATGAAAAGGCAAACATTGCATTGGAATCAAACATACCTGATCGTAATCTCCTTGGCACCAACGCAGGATCCACAGAAGCATAAACATCTGATGCCTTAATAAAAAGTTTTTGTTTACAAGAGAACACGAAATCAGAAATAAGGAAGCTAGAGAGCTGATTAAAGGAGACAAAAATTTCCATACATGGGGAGAAGAAAAACCAACCTTTCCTCTTGGGAGTTTAATTCTCTTCCTATTGCTAATACCATTCGCATTCAGTGGCGAATGCAAAGTACAACCCTCCTCCCCCTCGGACCCACCAGCACCACCACCATTGCATTTAGAATCCATCCTATCCTCCTCTTTCTTGTCACTATAACTCCACTTCAACCCCTTAGCTCTCTCTCTTTTACTACTCTCCATCGCATATCCATCTCCTCTGCCATTACTGTTATTATTGGATCCTGTAAAGTATAACATTTTAATCATAAATCTGTAATGACCAACTCAAAAGCAAAAAAAATCTAATCTAAAACACATTTGGATGCAAATCAGGGTTGAAACTTGAAAGGTCTGAGTCGGAACGAGAAGTTAACGGAAACTGTACAACAAAGTCAAGCCTAAAAAGTATACAAGGGAAAGAAGAAGGAAGACACTACCAAAATGCAAGATATGAATCCATTACAGGTTTCTCCTTTCTCTTAACTAAAGAGAAACAAAAGCATCTGCTCGTCTTGGATGTAAATTAGTATGTATGAAAGGGGCATTTGGGGAATATGGAGGTGGTGTTAATTTAAGCTCGTATTCAAGGACCCAAAGGTAGAAAGCTTGCTGCTAAAAAGGGACAAAGAGTGGAGAAGAAACTATTCTTTGAACCTGAAAAGAGAAAGGAAAAGAAAAAGGAGTCTGACATTAATCAACTCATATGTGGCTTAAAATAAGAAATAATCAAAATTCAACTAAGAATCTCTTTTATAACACTATTAAAACAAGAGAAGGACACCACAATTTGCTCATCTGGCTGTAAATTAGTAGTAGATGAAAAGGGGTGTTTTAGGGAATACAAGGTATGAGTTGTGGTTAGCGTGAGTTAGTATCTGAGATAGAAGAAGAATATATAAAGAGAAGATACACTATCAGAATCTCAAATAAGAAAAGGATGGCAAAATAAATTAGTAATCAGCTGAGAATTTTTAGGGGGGAAAAAATGGGAGAAGAATCAAGACATTCTATTATCCAAACTAAGATTAAGGGGAAAAAACACACTCAATTGATATTAATCAAATCAAATGAAAGGACACGCCAAGAAACCCCAGATGGAAACAAAAACCGTTACAGATCCCTTCATTTTCTATCAAGCCCAGAAAGAAAAAAAAAAACAAAACTATTAGCTCATCAGGGTGGAAATTAGGATGCAGAGTAAGGGCATTTCTGGAAATAAATATACATAGAGCAGTTATTTAGTTAAAAATTTTGGCACTTGAGGAAGAAAGTTAGGGGAGAAAAGCCCCTTGCTGAAAAGTAAATTACAAAAATAAAAAAAATCCAATATTAGAAAAAAGAAGAGCAAAAAAATGAAAGGAAAGCCACAACAAATTAAAAAAAAAAACCCAAACGAGATAAAACTCCAAAGCTGAGGATAGAAACACTGAGGATAGAAACACATACCCATTAAAGATCCAATCCTCATTAAGCCAAAAATCAAAACAAACGCTACAGTCATAGCAGGGGCATTTAAGGAAATAGAGAAATATTAGTACCTGAAGGTGAAGGTGAAGGGAAGGAGGAAGAAGGTGAAGGGAAGAACCGAGCGCCGTTTCTCTTCAAATCTGAGCCTCTGTTCTCTTTCTCTTTGTCCATGTCCAATCCAACATTGAACGCCCAATCCAATAATTTCTCTAAACACACAAATTAAAGAACAAAAAGCCCAAGTGAATAGATTACAGGGAGAATTTTTGGAAAGCAGTACAATCTCTGCTATTCTTATCTAAAGCTCTGATCTTTTCTCTACGAAAAAAAGGACTAGAGAGAAGGGGGGCTTGGGGGAGAGAGATGAAAAAGGAGAGATGCTCGGGGTGAGGGCAGTAATGAGAGAATCGCATGAAGCGGCAGTGCTTTTGTTTCTCTTACTTTTTCCTAAATTTAGTCTATTATTTTTATTCATAAAAACGGATTTTATTTAAGAGGAAAAAAAAATCTATTTATATCTCAAATATCTATCTTAATTTTTCTCTCTCTTGATTGCTGACTGAGCCAACAAACGCGGTCGCAGAAATCCATTAAGGCACAGAAAAAAAGTACAAAAATCAGAGGACAAAAAGAGGAAAAAATATGAGGAGAAAAAGAATAAAGGAAAAAGGGAAGAGCAAAAACTTTAATCTTTTGGTACGCAGAGAGAACTAAAAAAACGCTAAATTCCCAAAAATCATGGATAATTAAGAAAACATTTAGAAAGAAAGAACCCATTTCTGCTACGATTTTAGATCCTTCAAGATCAATTAGAACAGAGGAACAGAAAACTAAAAACCAGCATCTAAAAACCGACGAAAATCGACAAGATTACTAAATAATATGCAAAGAGCCTTCCTTGAGCTCAAACAATTCCAAATCCCAAAAATGATCAATAACCCACAAAATGTAACAAATGAAGAGCAAGAACACATCTCGATCCAGCACAAAACAAACTAAAAATCCATCAAAAATCCCATCAAAAGAAATCAACAAAGAAACCAGTAAAAATCACCTCAACTCCCAGAACCCACAACATCCATCACCATCATCAATTCAGCTTCCGTATCCAATCAACAAACGAATACACTCATCTTTCTTCTGCTCAAAGAGACCAAAACCATTATCTTTTACATTAAAAAAAAACCAACAAACAACAGCTACAAGCCTACAGCAAACATCTAGATGATAATAAAAGAAAGGCTTAAAGAATATACACCTTTTCTCTTCGCGGATCCAAAAGCGACTGCTCTAAATTCTCACTCTCTCCCCAAAAATTTCTCCAACAAAATAAAGGGAAGATAAAAGAGAGAGAGAGAGAGAGAGAGAGTTTATTTTGTTTGGGACGGAAAAATCGAAGCTTCCCGTCCTCCAGAACCGCGCTTCTATCTGCTCTCCTTCCCGAAACGACCCACATTCCTCTCTTTTATACTCCCCGTCACCAGAAACCGACGGTCCAGATCCGTTCTCATACTTCAACGGTCGGATCTCGTTCGGACCGCTCCTGCCACATCGGACTCCCCTCGCCGACTCGTAGCCACACATGCCGCTCGCGGCCCCCGTCCACGTCAGCAGTCGCTTTTATTGCGCCGCGTACGGTCGCGATCTCTTCGACAGTGGTCTCTGGGGCCTTCCAAACCGTCGGATGATTTCGTGGGGCCCACACGAGTTTCGCTATCGGATGGGGACGGTTCGGGTAACTGAAACCTAAATCGCCCGATCCGACAGCCGCGAGGGGCCCGTGAACTTTTCAGTTAAAAAAAAATGAAACTGTGGGCCCGGCTGGCCTGTGGGTCCCAGCTGGGGAATGTGAGGGTGGTGGGTAATTGGTTGGGTGGAAAGTACCGTCGATGCTGCTCCTGGTTGTTAGTTAGAGATGGAAAGATTATGAGATAAGATAACTTTTGTGATTAAGATTATATAATGAAGAATTAATTATTAATTAATGCTGTTAATTATTGTCGAGAGGGATATAGTTTGTAATTTCTTGGTTCCTTTTGGGGCAAGCATGAAAAAAAAAAAAAAGAAAGGTGTTGGAGATAAAACAATGAATTTGGCCTGCAACACACGGCATAGGTTTTGAATGGTGTAGGACCTTGTTTGGATCAAATTATCAATTAATTAATTTTGTTGTATGAATATAATAAATTTTTTTTTTTCCTTGGGAAATAATTTAATAAGATGAATTGTGCTAGCTACTAAATAAAATGGGTAAGGGATTTAGACCCAAGCTCAGATGGAATCAAGACTTGACCATGAGTTTACAAGTTGAATGCAACTGCCCACGTTGGAGTCAAATGAACGTAAGCAAAACAAATGTATTGATGCTTACTATTAAGTATTACATTGTTTTTATATTACTATTAGTGTTATTTTTGACAATAAAAATGAAGGAGAGGAAACTCTCAGTCAATCAAAATTAATAGGGCCCCAAATAAATATTATTGAAAAAAGCGCAAATAAAGAGAATAGGGTTGGTGGCTGTTCCGACGCAAGCCCTCAAACTGAGGGCAAAATAATAAAATGAGGTGAAAACTAAGAGGGAAAAAAAAAATGAAATACACTAATAACTGCATACAATTTATAATAAAAAGCTAAGTAAAATGATAGATTTTTTTTTCCTACAAGAGACTTCCTTACGGGCTGTGGTCTTACCGCGTGGATTCAAACCCGTGGTCTTGAGACAATAAGTCTCAGGTCTAACCAAGTGACCAACCGCGACAGACAAATAAAATGATAGATGCTCGCTGGCTAATAAAGCAAATGTGAGCACGTACTAAACAGAATCTTACTGAGTAAACATCACCTTATATACTAAGGATAATGGGCATCATATAGCACTTAAGAAAATTTCTTCAGGATGTGATAAAAGAAGTCAATCATATCGAATTTTTTTTTTTTTAATTTCGATCAGGCCTCACCATGTTGATACTCATTTTCAATAATAATTATACATCAAAATTATGTGCATGTTATAGATTTGATCAAGTAAATACAAAATACTCTATTCTTAAAATATCATTAATTTTGTATTTGCTTAATATACAATCAAATTTTATGATACGTAGCCATAAGCATCAATAGCTGGCCTAAACGAATTAAATAAAAGAATAAATTATAGAAAACCCTTTGTAATGTCATACTTTTGTAAAAAAAACTTTTTTTAATATACAAAAGCTATTGGAGGGAGTCGAAACTGAGACCCCAGAATCCACTCTCATCCCTTTATCAGTGAGTTAGACCTCAGTGGCTAAATAAAAAAACAAACCTCTTGTATTATTGAAATAAGTAACCAATAATAAGTTTAGCGAAGGATGGCCTATGCTAACGTAAGATTCAACATAAATTATTCTTTTGTGCTATTAAATTACACTAAAAAACACACATAAATATGAAGTCGAGAAGGAAATATAGAAGTGGATTGACTTTAAAATTAGGGATTTGAGAAGGAAATATAGAAGAGGAAGCTGAATTGTTATGCGTTTTCTTTTATTATCTGGAGTAAAGAAGAAAAAATCTAGTCTAATAAAACTTTCTTAGACTGCAGTCCAGTGCAACTTCTGTGGCTAGATAATTGCAACACTAGGGTTTGTTTGGTTGTCGTAATTGGCCGTAATTTGTAAGTTGTAATTAGTAAAGTCTTTTACAGTTGTAAATGAGTTACATGCATGTAAGTTTTACGGTGTTTGGTTGGTAATATAAAGTTGTAAGTGGGAAAGTGTATTGTGTTTTACGGTGTTTGGTTGTCGTAATGTGTAAGTCGTAAGTGAAAACGTTAACTACAAAATTAACTATTTGGTGATTTAAAAAATTTTAATATTACAAATAAATATTAAAAATGCTAAATATTAAAAATTTAATATTAACATAAAAAAATAATACAAATTTGCATCACCACAAAATTAACAGTAACTAAGCTGTAAGTGAGTGGTAATTGGTTGCAAGTGAGTGGTAGTTGAGTTGCGTAAGTCTTTTACGAATTACAGTCCAAACAAATATCGTAGTTGTAATTAGGTTGTAAGTCATTTACGAATTACGGACTTTTACGACGAAACAAACGGCCCCTTAAGCTACAAATAACATTCAGATGAAGTCTCTCCGTTTGTTATAACAAACTTACAGCTAAGAAAACTCAACTGAGAAACCAACAAATTGTGTCCTAGAATGCAATTATTCACTCGAAAATCTACTAAGTTACATAGCTGCGTGTTATTTGAAAGAGAGAATGTACAAAAGTCTAATGAAGGCATCTATTTTACTTTCTTATCAAGGCACTTTTTCCAGACAATCTTTTTTTAGTCCATGTACAATTATGATTGCTGGGCAGTCTTATACATGAACCTTGTAGAAAGATGTGTTAGTCTTTCTCTTCACATTGAACTATCTTCTAGTTTCTTTCTCATCTGGGGTCCTCTTGGGAAACATTTTTGTAAAGATGGTCTTGATTGGAAACTAATTTTATACCCACTCCTTTGGTGTCACTCTCTATGTTTTCGAGGTAAAACTGATAATGAAGCTTTATTATTCGATAACTCAACGATAATCTGAAATGCGACGTCGCATACCCATCCTATTAGTCACTTAAGCGATCACTGGAGGTGCACCCTGACGCTAAGCTTCTCAGAGTTGCAGTGGCGAAATACCGATGACACTCAAGATTTGCACTGAACTTTTGAGTTTGGATACTTAAAAATTGGATTTGAGTATTTAAATCTGAATCCCGTATGAGAGTGAATTTAAATCTTCTAGTGTTGAGAAATATGAAGAATTGAATGTGAATCTTTGAGTTGAATTACAGCGAGATCTGTTGATAGAATCAACTGGATAATGGTTGAAGCATATTCTCCTTCCATTGGAGATGAACGTGGTATATTCACATGTTCAATTCCGACTTCGAATGAATGAGATATTCAAGTCTAAAGTTTGCCTAAATCAAAAGTCAAAGAGGACTAAAGGTAGCTAAAAGGATTTAGTCCCACATTGGATATGGGATGAAACTTTGAAGTGTTTAAATAGAGAAAAATAAGAACAAAGGGTGTGACCTTTGGGTACTTGGAGTTTTCGCGCGGGATTAGGTGGAAACCATCCCGACACGCGCGCCGCCGCTAACGGCGGCGGCGGGCCGGCACCGGAGGTGATTTGGTTGGTGGGTAGTTGCTATCCAAATACCGTGAAGGAGTGTTGTATCTTGAGAAACTAGCGTCCAATAATCCGTTTAACCAAGGAAGTTAGCACCGTTAGCGGCGTATAATACAGTATATTGAGACTGATTTATACCAATCTAATTAGTGCTTAACCAAGGAAGACTGACTTATACCAGTCCAGTCTAATTGGTGTTTAACCAGTAATTGAAAGGTGGTTCTGTAATTAAGGAACTCCCACCTGAGATATTTACCGACCTGGCCCAAGGAAGGTAATTGAAAGGTGGTTCTGTAATTAAGGAACTCCCACCTGAGATATTTACCGACCTGGCCAATTAGATCGGTAATATTAGATTAGTTGTCGAATTTGATTCCTAGAAATAACATTCTTAAGACAATTAAATGTATTGAAGAGTTACTTAAAGGCACCAAACATGCAGATTCAAACTTTAATTCAGCCTGCTCCACTTCTTATCCCGAAGCCAGAGAAGACAGGAAAATTCTATGGCACAAAATTCAAGAGTGCCACCAGAACTCGGAACTGATAGGGACTCAGTCCTTGCAGTCGATGCATGGACGCAAGGTGACTTCCTTTGCTGAAACTATATTTTAAATGGGACTGGATGACTCTCTTTACAATGTCTACAAGTTATGGGCCAGTCTTGATAAGAAGTACAAGACTGAGGATGCCGTTCCAAGAAGTTCATCGTAGGACGATTTTAAATGGGACTGGATGACTCTCTTTACAATGTCTACAAGTTATAGGCCAGTCTTGATAAGAAGTACAAGACTGAGGATGCCGGTACCAAGAAGTTCGTCGTAGGACGATTTCTGAAATACAAGATGGTGGATAATAAGACTGTGATCAGTCAGGTGCAAGAGTTTCAACTTATCTTGCACGAGATAGAGGCTGAAGGTATGAATCTACCTGAAACTTTTCAGATTGCTACTATTGTGGAGAAACTCTCATCTGCGTGGAGAGATTTCAAGAACTACCTAAAGCACAAGCGCATGGAGTTGAAGTTGGAAGATCTCATTGTGAGGCTTCGAATTGAGGAGGACAACCGAAAGTCCGAGAAAATGAGCAATAAGAACTGCTATGAAGCCAAGGCCAATGTGACCGAAGACTCAAAAGGGAAAGCATCTACTTCCAAAGGTTTAAAGCGGAAGAAGACTGCCTAAGGGTACAAAGGTAAGGTCCAAGAAGGAAAGAACATGCGCTTCAAGGGAACTTGCTACATCTACAACAAAGAGGGACATAAGACGAATGAATGTCGCAACCATCTAAGAACCATCCACATGCAAACCTGACCGACCATGCGTCGCCAAGCCTTTCAGCTGTGGTGTTAGAAGTGAATATGACGAACAACAATAAGGATTAGTGGGTAGACACTGGGGCTACTCAGCACATCTGCTCTGAGAAATTTTTATTCTCTTAATATCAAAAACTAGAGTAAGATGAGCAACTCTTCATAGGAAACTCGGCCGTCTCCAAGGTTAAGGAAAAATGAAAGGTCATCCTGAAGTAGACATCTGGGAAAGAGCTTACTCTGAACAATGTGCTACATGTTCCAGATATCCGCAAAAATCTGATCTCTGAATCAATACTTAGTAAGAAAGGATTTAGAATGATTTTCGAATCAGATAAATTTGTACTTACTAAGGGTGGGATGTACGTGAGTAAGGGTTATCTTGTTAATGGCCTTTTTAAGGCTAATGTTGCAGTTGTGGACAAAAAATCCGTATATTTGTACCCTAAGCTTATAAATAAAGAAAAGTCTTCTGTATATTTGTTTGAGTCTCCTATTCTATGGCATGCTAGATTAGGGCATGTAAATTACAAGTCTTTAAAAAACTTGTCTAATTTAGGATATATTCCTAAACTCAACTTGGAAGAAATTTACAAGTGTGAGATTTGTGTTGAGGCGAAGTTCGTAAAAAATTCATTTCACTCAATTGATCGAAATATATAACCTTTAGGGTTAATTCATAGCGATTTGTGTAACTTGAAGTTTACGCCAACTAGAGGAAGGAAAAAATATTTTATTACTTGTATTGATGATTGTACAAGATACTGTTATATGTATCTTCTAAACAGTAAGAATGAGGCAATGAATATATTTATAACATATAAAGCCGAAGTTGAGAATCAACTCAACAAGAATATCAAGATTCTAAAATCTAATCGAGACGGAGAATATAAATCAAATAATTTTAGTGAGTTATGTGCTAAATTTGGTATAATCCATCAAACTATAGCACCATATATTCCTTAGCAAAATGCAATTGCTGAACGGAAGAACAAAATTTTGAAGGAGATGGTCAATTCTATGCTCGTAAATTATGGAGCTCCGCAGAACTTGTGAGGGAAAGTTCTGTTAACTGCAAATTATATATTAAATAGAGTACTCCACAAGATTTGTTAGACTAGATTTTTCTTATGCCTTGAATAATAGTGCCTATAGATTTCTGGTTTATAAATCAGAAATACCAAATATTCATGTGATTATCGAATATAGAGATGTTGTGTTCTTTGAAGACATCATTCCATATAAACAGGAAACAGAAAAGACTTCTGGGAAAATAACACATGAGATGGCGTTCAGAGACGAAAGCCCCAATGACCCGATTGTTAATTCAGAAATTGAACCAAGAAGAGGTTAGAGATCTAGAATCTCAAATTTTTTTGGTCCAAATTTCATAGCATATACTATTGAAAGCGAGCCTCAAACATTTAAAGAGACTATGTCTACCCTAAAAGCACAAATGTGGAAAGAAACTATAAATAGCGAAATAGAATTCATACTAAGTAATCATACTTGGAAATTGACAAACTTGCCTCCTGGCAATAAACCAATTAGGAGTAAGTGAATTTTCAAACAAAAATTAAAACCCGATGGATCTGTCGATAAGTACAAGGTTAGATTAGTAGCCAAGGGCTATCGACAAAAGGAAGGACTTGACTACTTCAATACTTATTCACCAGTAAAAAGAATAACTTTCATTCGGATGTTAATTACAATTGCAATATTGCATAACTTAGATATCCATCAAATGGATGTCAAGACTGCATTCTTAAATGGTGAATTAAATGAAGAAATATATATGGAGCAACTTGAAAGATTTATAGTCATGGGCCAAGAACACAAAGTGTGTAAATTAGTAAAATCCTTATACGGTCTAAAGCAGGCTTCAAAATAATGGCATGAGAAATTAAATAGTGTCATGAACAAAAATGAATTCACTATCAATGAATGCGATAAGTGTGTTTACACTAAAACAGTTAGAAATGCATGTATCATTATTTGTCTTTATGTAGACGACATGTTGATACTTGCGACTAATATTGAAATTATTAAGTCCACTAAAAGAATGTTATTCAACAATTTTGACATGAAGGATCTGGGGTTGCTGATATAATTTTAGGAATTAAAATCACAAGAATAGCAGATGGAATCAGTCTAT
Organism: Agave tequilana; assembly: GCA_038442645.1. NCBI lineage: Eukaryota > Viridiplantae > Streptophyta > Magnoliopsida > Asparagales > Asparagaceae > Agave > Agave tequilana. The sequence goes on along the minus strand of JAVJIF010002100.1, from coordinate 299,220 downwards.
CTCAATCTCACTACGTAGATAAGATGATAGAAAAATTCAAGGATCATGGGATAAAAGAGAATACAAATCCTTTTCTCCCATACATGCACCTTCGTAAGAATAGAGAAACTGGAGTGTAACGCCCCAATCTCGCAGGTACGGGGACGTTATGGCGACATACATATGCGAGGTGAAAACAACCTCACGCGTACGTTAAGCCTCAGTACATGACATAACCTCAATATACACAGGAGTTCCAGCAGGACATAAGTATAAGAATACCTTCAGAAAGGGGTGAGCGATCATAACAGATATATAAATAGGGATAAATAAGATAACATGAACAAAACACAAAGATACCTATAAAGGAATCCCGATGGTAAAGTGTACTATGTGAATCCAATGAACTAGCTGTCCGAACGATAACTCGGATCTCCAACCTGGGCACGCAAACCCAGGGTCATCAGAAAGCGACCTAGGGAGTGGTAAAATGAAGGAGGAGGTAGTAATATATACAATAGTAATACAAGCACGATCATAATATATAATGCATGTTTAATGCATGTTTATGTAATAGTGATACCATATAATAGAAATTAATAATCTGTAGAAATATAACAATGACATATTTTAATACCATCACCACCTAGTATGTTATCATCGGGTCATGTCCACAATAGTCTCCAGTTTGATATAATAACTATGTTGTATAGTGGTGAGTGATAGAACTGAACATGCAGATGGGCAATATGTAAGATAACCATAATACTGTGTTGTGCATATACAGTAATGATGTCTGCACGGAATACAGGGGACAGAATATATGCAATGCAGATTATACATGTACATGAGTAGGATGCCACCACAACATGTATAGCATGAAACAGGTAAGGTAACAACATATACAGGTAACATGATAGCGGCGAAGTGATCAGGTACAGGAACATGTACAACTAAACAATAGAATACATATATCAGGCAAGTCATGTTATTTATACAATAGTAGCAATCAGTACCACCCGGTATTTTAATAAATCTCTTCTAGTGTCCCATACCACTGGCAGTTCATACTGGAGCCCGCACTCCAGTCGAACCCATCCGGACATGGCCTACGGGTACCATTATCCAAACGAGAGAGTGACCAAATAACAAGTGTTCCCGACGTCACTATTGTGTATCCTGTTTTATTATGTTAATTGGAAACCCATAGTCGAAGAGCTCTTATCGGGTGGGTGTATCCCGTGCATACCCGGGACAACGGCCTTAAACAGACCCCTGCTGCTGAGACCAGGGCCAGCTCGCTAAAGCTGTAACATGTAACGGGAATCTCAATAAGCTAAAACATAACGGGATACGGGATGCTCATGAGTAACAGACGGTAGCCAGCACTATCCCGCCCCTGCTGTGGGACAAACAATGGATCCAGACATCCACCCGATATGATCTAATCAATCGTCAAGTCTCCCCCATACCCAAGTTATCTTTATTATCTTATATGTCAAGTATACAATGTAACAAGAACATATACAGTCCATGATACAGGTAACAGGATAACAGGACCTGAGCTCTGTTAATAGCATAGAATAATATAACGGAAATGGGAACAATATAACGGGAAACGGGAACAATAGATGTGGGATTCCACATATTGCATATCAACCGCGCTCATGTTCAGTAACGGAAATGTCCATATCAATAACAGGAAACAATCATATAACATGAAGACGGTAACATAGAACAATAATACATGTAATATGAACGGGAATCCGTATGACATAATATGAACGGGAATCCATATGATAAGAATAAAGAAACCATATATGCATGTGTAACAGTAATATGCCAAGAATCCATGTAAAGATGATCACAATAATATGACATGACGGTATTCTGTGAAGTGGTGCACATGAATACGGACTACTGGTGTGACGTGTCATAGCATCTGTGCAATGGTGATACCTGTACATGTGATCACAGGGTCCCGGGTGAAAGGATATGTAAGTCATGGTGAATATGCAGGAGATAGCAGTGTCCCGTCTAACAAGTCTCTATGTAACAGATAGACAAGAATATACAATACAATGGATGTAAACTATCGTGTCCAGTGTTCTATGGCTATATCATCTACTCGAGTGTCAAATATAGCTACACTAATGGTCACTATCTTATGACTACGATGGGTACCATCAAAGTATTAAACTAATGATCTATTTTAATTATCACGTTAATCTCGTTAACTAACCAATCATCCAGATATACCTATACATGGTATACTAACTCAGGAACTCTCTATCTCTATATTGAAATTACAGGGATGTCCCCACAATGACATTTGTAGGAAACAATAATTATCAAGATTAGGACATTTTTAATAAACAATAATTTTAATGATTTACCGATAATTAAGCAATAATCACTTTTATTAAACATGATAAAAATATAATTTATAAAAAGAAAACACTCACAAACTATCCATGGGGAGGTATCTCTCTTTCCCATGATCGCAACGGATCCAGAATCGTCCAAATCGGAATCCGAATGCTCCCGATATCGCCCGAATACTAAATCATAACAAAAAGGGTTAAATATGTAATAACAATATTTACATGTAAATAATAAATAGGAGCAGGGGGTTTTCTGTAAAGTTACCTTTATTGGGTTTGGGCTCATAACGGGTCGGGTTTGGATCCAATACCCAAACCCATCACTTAAACTTTATCGGGTCGGGTTTAAACCCAACCCCCTCCCTAATATTGTTATTGGGTTCGGGTTATACCCGAACCCAATACAACAGCAGCAGCAGCAGCTCTTGCTGCTGCTGCTGTGAGCAGGCCGGCCAGCCCTGCTAGCCGGTGGCAGGAGGGGCCCGCCGGCGGCGGTCCCGGCCGCCCGCGGCGCGGCGGCGGTTCCAGCCACGCGAGAGAGAGAGAGAGAGAGAGGGAAAGAAAGACTGGAAAAGAAAGAGAAGAAAAGGAAGAAACAGAAGAAGAAGAAGAAGGAGAAGAATAAAAGAGAAAGGAGAAGGAGAGGGTGGCTGGGCTACGGGTCGCCCCCCCTTTGGGTCTGCACAGAGAGGGAGAGAGTGTGGGGGAAAGAGAGAGAGAGAGAGAGAAATTGGAGAGAGAGAATTGAGAGAGGGAAAGGTTTTAGACAGAGAGTTGGTGGGAAAGAGATATTTAAAATAAAAGAGGAGAGAGAGAGAGGTCGGTGGCAATGGCGGTGGAGGAAATCTCCAGAGAAATGGAGAAGAGGAAGGGAAAAAGAAAAAGGAAAAAAAAAGTTTTATATTATTTTCATTAATATTATTTTATTCAGTCAAATTTGACTAGCTCCGTTTGGTTCCCAAAAATTACAGAAAATAGAGAATATTATCCTGATACGTAATATGAAAAGGGTTTGAAGAAATTTCATACGGTTTGCAAATTAAAAATCCCGGAGTGTCTCACCGATACCGGGCAACACCGGTTTGGCCGGATTTTTGATAAATTCAGACAAATCGCCAAAAATACGCTAACGTAAATAATACGATTCTAAGACACAGAGTGAAAACGGATTCTCAAAATACAATTCCGTTTGTGAAATAAAAATCGTAAAGCCGGTTATCGGTATCGGTCGACACCGACTACGGAGATTTTCCAAAATAATCCAGAAAAATTTCAGAAAATCTGAAAAAATGTAAAATATTAGAAATTATTTTTGAAACTGAAATCAGCTCCATCAGACTACCATGGAGGTCAAAGCAATATTATACGTCGTATCGCGTACTGATACTATGATACGTACTTCAGGGATCAGGGGGTTACATGGAGTATGCCAGTTGGAGTATTCTCAAATTATCGGAAGTTTAATATATTTAATGAATTGCACTAGACCCGATATTATTTACGATGTAAGCAAGTTAAGCAGATACACTAGTAACCCTAGTGATGATCATTGAACTGCTCTACTACGAGTATTAGGTTACGCATCACAAACCAAGGAATATGTCTTGAGATATGTACAGTATCCACCTGTATTTGAAGGATACAGTGATGCTAATTAGATTGCAGATTCTGAAGAATTAAAATCAACTAGCGGATACGTATTTACTCTAGGAGGAGCAGCGGTATCTTAGAAATCTTTCAAACAAACATGTATTGCCAGTTCCACTATGGAACAGAATTCATAGCCTTAAATAAGTCGGAGAGGAAGCAGAATGGCTTCGACAATTTTTGAAAGATATATCATTATGGCCAAAGCCAGTGCCCGCTATATGCATTCACTGCGATAATCAAGCTGTAACACCCCGCTCCCGGAATACGTACTTAGTTGCGTATTCAGATTTTCGATCATATTTTTCGATTTACTTCCTGAATTTGACCGATTTTAATTTTAAATATCATTTCCAATATTATATATTTTCTATAATTTTCTGGAATTTTCCTGATTTAAATGAAAATCTTCAAAACCGGTGTCGGCCAGTGCCGCTGACCGATTCTCAGATTTTTAATTTGCAATCGGATTTGGATTTCTAGAAGGTCCTTTAGACATTATTTCTTAGAATCACATTTCTTACCTAAATACTTTTTATGAGTATTTTATAAATTTATGAAAATTCCACCGGAGTCGGTAGCTAATTGATTCCGGGATTTTTAGTTTTAAAACTATAAATTATTTCTCCAAACGAATTTCACCATGAGTCTTAGAATATTATTCTTGATTTTTGGTAAAGTTTGCGAGTCGTTCCGAGATACTTGATTTCGGGACGATTTCGGTATTTTTCGAAATGTTTTCCGTATCCTCGACTCAAACCCGGAAATTAGTCTTTTTCAACATTTTCATTTTTTTGTCCAAGAAAATATCTTCTCTTTTAATTTCTTTTCCTTTTTCCTTTTTCTTTAAATCCCTTCCTTCCTCCACAAGCCACAAGATTTTCCAATTTTCCAAAATTCCAACTTTCTCCAAATTCCAACAACTTCCACACACTTCCACATTAATGCCCCTCTTTCTCTCTCTCTTCCATGGCCGGCCAAGTGGCCAAAAGAGGGACACCTCATCCTCTCCTATTTGCAAAAACCCCCTCTCTTCTACATAAATTGCACCTCCTTCACAAAATCAAAATCCTATATAAACTTTTCCTTTACATTTTATTTCTTTTTCTTCACTTCAACAAAGATTTGGCCTCCACCTAATTCCTCCTTCATCTCAACCTCAACCACCAACTCCAACACATCACCAAGGCCATCATCTTCACCTCAACCACTACCTTGGATTTGGGCCGTGTCTTTCTTCGACGGTAACATCGTCGGGGATCCTTTTGGTGATATTTGTCGACCACGATCTCTTCGAACGCGTAAAGCTTCAAGTAACCGATCTAAGTGAGTATTTCTACTCACCAAGACTTGTAAACTTTTTAGTATACTTGTGTTTACAATTCATGTACACTTGTGCCTTCAAAATCATGCTTTTGGCCTTCCAATTCAACCATCAAATTCTGTTCTGTACCCTGTTTTCAGACCACGATTAGTCGACTTGACCTAGGAGTTAGTCGACTTGAAATCCTTATTTGAAACGACCCCTGTTCTGAAACACAGTTTTAGTCGACTTATCTTGATTATTAGTCGACTAACCTTTCCTGAAAATAAACCCCAACTCTCTGGAAATCACTGTTAGTCGACTTACCCTAACTATTAGTCGACTATACATCATTGTTAGTCGACTACTCTTTCCACCTAGTCGACTAACTTTTCCTGAAACAAAATCCAACTCTCTGGAACCCAGTTTTAGTCGACTATACCAGAATGTTAGACGACTAACCCCTTTATTAGTCGACTACCCACTCCATCCTAGTCGATTAACTTTGGCTGTCTGTTATAGTTAATTTCTGTCTTAAATTTGGATCTTATACTTGGTGCATGTATTTGTATCTTGTACTTCGTGACTTGTTACTTGATGTATATCACCCTTGTCATGCTATCTCTTGACACCAGGCATGACACACCTGATTCTTGTAATTATCACGATAACGGGAATGTAGTATCTGATCTCTTGTTATGTATTCCAGTTATGCATGTTATGATTCCCGTTATGACACTTGTTGTGATCCTACTCATTCCCGTAATCTGATAATTATGTTAATAAGGTATAAAAAGGACAACTTGTATGGGAAATGGGAGGAAGTGATGGATGCCGGAATGATACCTTGCTTATAGTAATGGAATAAAATATTGACGATTCGTGTTAGTGGGACTTTGGGCCCACAGAAGATGCGTGTTAGGGGGACTTAGGGCCCTCAAACTGGTCCCGAGTGTACGGGAACTACTATAAGAAGCTCTATCAGTTCTCCATCTACTTCCGGTAACAACCCTCGACCTTCTTATATATGGATGTATGTGTGTTGGGATATATACCAAAACACATACCTAGATATATGGGACAGACGAGTAATAATAATATTAGATTCCAGTTATGACTCCTGTTATACTTGTTATGTCATGATTCTTGTTATGATTCCTGTATTCTTATTATACCTATTACGTGTTCCTGTTATAACTACTTTGTTATTCCGTTGTATGTGCTTGGATTACGATGATATGAGATAAAGGTATATAGATGAGGGTTTCCTTGTTTGGATTATTCCTTCGATGTACTAGTCTCATGGGACCGTGACCTAAGCGTGTACAATCAATCTTGCTTGTAATCAACTTTACCTGGATTTCCTGTTTTATGGATATTATGTTTTACTTATTCATACCCGTTATACTTGTGTTCTAACCTTCCTACTCTTGTCTCTTAGCCATTTGGCTGTAGCCTGTTCATTGTTGGGAGGTCCTGACTCCCTTGGATTTGTATGTTCAGGTTCCGAAGCTTGGATCGAAGTGGAACCGTCCACAGAAGATCAAGCTTTTCTTAGTGAGCAACCAGACTAGTTCCAGTCCTTTGTGCCAGACTTCTCTTTTTGACTCACGGGATCTTCATCCAACTCGTGAGCATTTTGTGTTCATATTGTAGATTGTACTTTTGGACTTGGTTGTGATAAAAGACACATGTAATGTGTAATAGTTTATCATATCCTGTGATAGCTTTGTATTTGTACTTTTAAGTTGGCATATGAATGAATACCACGCTTTGTTGTACTCTGATCCTTGTTGTACTTATGCTTAGCGTATATACGTGGGGGCACTTTCTGACCTGCGTATATACGTCGCAGTGACGTCCCCGTACCCTTAGGATCGGGGCGTTACAGGATGGTATCAGAGCCTAGGCTCTCACACCTATAGTACAAACAAGCAGCAAATTCCAGTAATTTGCTATTGCCAACTACAATGTACAAAGTTATCGAGTCCTTCTTGATTCCTTCCCTTATGTCCTAAAATCCTTCCATTTTTCCAGCTCTTTCCAGTCATCTCTTACCAACTAGGTATGGATAGAAGGTCGGGTCGTAACAACTTTAGGCAAGCATCAAATGGACCCACGGGAGAGAATGTCGATATTATGAGAGTTATTCAGACATTGATGGAGAATCAGCAACAACAGACGGAACTCCTTCGGCAAGAGTTAGCAGCTCCAAAAGAACAGAGGCCGGGGAATATATCGGACTTTAGACGGTTGCAACCAGCCATATTCACGGGAGGAGAGAAACCCCTGGATGCTGAGCAATGGCTGACAGATACCTCAGACTTGTTGAATGCAGCTCGAGTTCCAAAGGAGAATCAGGTGGAGGTTGCTAAGATTCAATTGAAAGATATAGCCAGAACATGGTGGCTAGCTGAGGAGGCAAGATTGGAGAAGCCTGTCACCTGGGACACATTCTCCAAGAGTTTCTATAGCAGATTCTTCCCTGCCACTGCTCAGAAAGACATGGAAGAACAGTTCATCCGACTTCAGCAATGGAATCGGTCCGTGGATGAGTATGCCGCGGAATTTCTAAGACTTAGCCGTTTTGCTCCATACATGGTGACTGACGAAGAGAAGCGGGCAAGTAGATTCCAACAGGGCTTACAAATGGACATTCAAGTCTTCTTAATGCCCCAACAGCTGAAAACCTATTCTGAAGTCCTCACCATAGCTCGAGAAGTGGAGCGTGGACTGGAGAAGAAGAAAGCGAACCTGATAAGGAACCAGGCCATGAAGAGGCCTTTTCAGTTGATGAATGAGGAAGATGCAGCTAGGACAACCCATGGCCCGATGATCAAGCGACCATTCCAACCTCCTCTTCCTCAGATTATATGCAATTTCTGCCACAAGCCTGGACATTATAGGAAAGACTGTCGAATGGCTAACGGACTGTGCTTAGCCTGTGGAACGGGAAGTCATGCAATAAAGGATTGCCCATTCAGAAGGATAGGAAATGAGGTACCAGTTAGGCCAGCACTTCCAGCCCCAGCACTTCCAACTCCACCACTGAGAAGGAATCCAGAACCCGTAGACCGAAGAGCTCCATTTCCACCTCAGCAGTATGATAACCCACAGAGAGGAGCAAGACCTAGAGCAGATTACGGCAGAGGCCAAGCTTACATCATGGCAGCAGAGGCATCAGATGATGCAGCAGAATGTGAAGACCAGTGTCCAGATCAGGAACCTTAAGGATATCATGGTAACAACTATCCTGGATCTTTCGTATTTTGAGTTAGTTATCATTCTAAATATTTCCCTTATCATTCTCTCATTGCCAATCCTGGTCCCCCCCTGTGTTCATCTTACCCTGTTTTGGTTTTATGAAGCCTTTGATTCCACCATTGTCCTCCTGTGTTCAATTTACCCCTTAACGAAATTGCGAGGACGCAATTTTTCGTAAGGTGGATGGATTATAACACCCCGCTCCCGGAATGCGTACTTAGTTGCGTATTCAGATTTTCGATCATATTTTTCGATTTACTTCCTGAATTTGACCGATTTTAATTTTAAATATCATTTTCTAATATTATATATTTTCTATGATTTTCTGGAATTTTCCTGATTTAAATGAAAATCTTCAAAACCGGTGTCGGCCAGTGCCGCTGACCGATTCCCGGATTTTTAATTTGCAATCGGATTTGGATTTCTAGAAGGTCCTTTAGACATTATTTCTTAGAATCACATTTCTTACCTAAATACTTTTTATGAGTATTTTATAAATTTATGAAAATTCCACCGGAGTCGGTAGCTAATTGATTCCGGGATTTTTAGTTTTAAAACTATAAATTATTTCTCCAAACGAATTTCATCATGAGTCTTAGAATATTATTCTTGATTTTTGGTAAAGTTTGCGAGTCGTTCCGAGATACTTGATTTCGGGACGATTTCGGTATTTTTCGAAATGTTTTCCGTATCCTCGACTCAAACCCGGAAATTAGTCTTTTTCAACATTTTCATTTTTTTGTCCAAGAAAATATCTTCTCTTTTAATTTCTTTTCCTTTTTCCTTTTTCTTTAAATCCCTTCCTTCCTCCACAAGCCACAAGATTTTCCAATTTTCCAAAATTCCAACTTTCTCCAAATTCCAACAACTTCCACACACTTCCACATTAATGCCCCTCTTTCTCTCTCTCTTCCATGGCCGGCCAAGTGGCCAAAAGCGGGACACCTCATCCTCTCCTATTTGCAAAAACCCCCTCTCTTCTACATAAATTGCACCTCCTTCACAAAATCAAAATCCTATATAAACTTTTCCTTTACATTTTATTTCTTTTTCTTCACTTCAACAAAGATTTGGCCTCCACCTAATTCCTCCTTCATCTCAACCTCAACCACCAACTCCAACACATCACCAAGGCCATCATCTTCACCTCAACCACTACCTTGGATTTGGGCCGTGTCTTTCTTCGACGGTAACATCGCCGGGGATCCTTTTGGTGATATTTGTCGACCACGATCTCTTCGAACGCGTAAAGCTTCAAGTAACCGATCTAAGTGAGTATTTCTACTCACCAAGACTTGTAAACTTTTTAGTATACTTGTGTTTACAATTCATGTACACTTGTGCCTTCAAAATCATGCTTTTGGCCTTCCAATTCAACCATCAAATTCTGTTCTGTACCCTGTTTTCAGACCACGATTAGTCGACTTGACCTAGGAGTTAGTCGACTTGAAATCCTTATTTGAAACGACCCCTGTTCTGAAACACAGTTTTAGTCGACTTATCTTGATTATTAGTCGACTAACCTTTCCTGAAAATAAACCCCAACTCTCTGGAAATCACTGTTAGTCGACTTACCCTAACTATTAGTCGACTATACATCATTGTTAGTCGACTACTCTTTCCACCTAGTCGACTAACTTTTCCTGAAACAAAATCCAACTCTCTGGAACCCAGTTTTAGTCGACTATACCAGAATGTTAGACGACTAACCCCTTTATTAGTCGACTACCCACTCCATCCTAGTCGACTAACTTTGGCTGTCTGTTATAGTTAATTTCTGTCTTAAATTTGGATCTTATACTTGGTTCATGTATTTGTATCTTGTACTTCGTGACTTGTTACTTGATGTATATCACCCTTGTCATGCTATCTTTTGACACCAGGCATGACACACCTGATTCTTGTAATTATCACGATAACGGGAATGTAGTATCTGATCTCTTGTTATGTATTCCAGTTATGCATGTTATGATTCCCGTTATGACACTTGTTGTGATCCTACTCATTCCCGTAATCTGATAATTATGTTAATAAGCTATAAAAAGGACAACTTGTATGGGGAATGGGAGGAAGTGATGGATGCCGGAATGATACCTTGCTTATAGTAATGGAATAAAATATTGACGATTCGTGTTAGTGGGACTTTGGGCCCACAGAAGATGCGTGTTAGGGGGACTTAGGGCCCTCAAACTGGTCCCGAGTGTACGGGAACTACTATAAGAAGCTCTATCAGTTCTCCATCTACTTCCGGTAACAACCCTCGACCTTCTTATATATGGATGTATGTGTGTTGGGATATATACCAAAACACATACCTAGATATATGGGACAGACGAGTAATAATAATATTAGATTCCAGTTATGACTCCTGTTATACTTGTTATGTCATGATTCTTGTTATGATTCATGTATTCTTATTATACCTATTACGTGTTCCTGTTATAACTACTTTGTTATTCCGTTGTATGTGCTTGGATTACGATGATATGAGATAAAGGTATATAGATGAGGGTTTTCTTGTTTGGATTATTCCTTCGATGTACTAGTCTCATGGGACCGTGACCTAAGCGTGTACAATCAATCTTGCTTGTAATCAACTTTACCTGGATTTCCTATTTTATGGATATTATGTTTTACTTATTCATACCCGTTATACTTGTGTTCTAACCTTCCTACTCTTGTCTCTTAGCCATTTGGCTGTAGCCTGTTCATTGTTGGGAGGTCCTGACTCCCTTGGATTTATATGTTCAGGTTCCGAAGCTTGGATCGAAGTGGAACCGTCCACAGAAGATCAAGCTTTTCTTAGTGAGCAGCCAGACTAGTTCCAGTCCTTTGTGCCAGACTTCTCTTTTTGACTCACGGGATTTTCATCCAACTCGTGAGCATTTTGTGTTCATATTGTAGATTGTACTTTTGGACTTGGTTGTGATAAAAGACACATGTAATGTGTAATAGTTTATCATATCCTGTGATAGCTTTGTATTTGTACTTTTAAGTTGGCATATGAATGAATACCACGCTTTGTTGTACTCTGATCCTTGTTGTACTTATGCTTAGCGTATATACGTGGGGGCACTTTCTGACCTGCGTATATACGTCGCAGTGACGTCCCCGTACCCTTGGGATCGGGGCGTTACACAAGCAGCTATATCTAGGGCACAAGATTTTATATATAACGGTAAGTCTAGATATATTCGTCGTAGATAGAATACCGTTAAGCAGTTGCTCTCAAATGGAATAATCTCTATTAACTTTGTCTCGTCAAAAGATAATTTAGCGGATCCGTTTACCAAAGGTTTAAGTGGAGAGCGTATAAACTGTGCATCGAGGGGAATGGGTCTAAAAGCCCAACCTTACCGAGTCAGCTTAATGAAAACCTCACTTAGCGACTGGAGATCCCACAAACTAAGTTCAAGAGGAAAAACTAGTTATGATTGACTCAGCAAGTGAGCACTTAGGAGCTTGACTCTAATCCATTCTTACGGTGCACACAAGTGCTTTCTATAAGTAGATTATGGATAAGCTTAACGCTTTTAATGATGCCTATATCTTGTTATAAAAATAAGTGGAGTAAAGTAAACTACTATTAATAGGACAATCACATCACCTATGTGAGTATAGAGCTGGGTCGGCTGTAACGGTCCCAGATAATAATATTCTGATTCTCTACTAACCTTTAATCAGGGGATAAGAATCATCTCTAATAACTTAACTTCGCAAAATTTCGGCAGCATCTCCCTTGTAACTTGAGCCTTGCCCCAAATACAATACATGAAGTTCAATAGTATAAATGGCTCTCCATAGTTATTCTTATGGGTACCAAGCAAACATCCATGCAGTCAATAATAATATACTCCCCAAACACAATAATATAAGGGATATCCTCATTTCAAGACTACGACATACACAATTAATTAGGAACTAGTAGCCATCCAATAATTATACATTCAGTGAATCTGTCAAGTTACTTACATAACATTACATACATAAGAGATGTCGGACTACAAGTACAAGGTCCGTCCTTTAGACTTTATACATATCACAAAAGATCATAACCGGAATGATATGAATTCTACCAACTTAGCATAGTAAGCCATTACAAAACATAAAGAGTTCCAAAATTAGTAGAAGCAAAGTAAGACAAGAAGGCCCTTTCATAGAACACCACAATTTCTCACGCCGGTCCTTGACCCTTGCTTAGACCTGAAAAGAATGTTGTCAAGAAAGAGAGTGAGCTTGACGGCTCAGTGAGTAAACCCAGTTATTGTATAATATTCTGGTTAATCTTTTAGCTTTGATAGTTTATAAACTTTATAGTAGGCCGTCATTAGGCCCAAGTTTAGGAAACATATGCTAACATTCCTTGGTCTACTTTATACACTCATATGATGGTACATGACGTAGTAGTAGTTTTTCTTTTATCACGCTTGGTAACACGACATAATTCAAACCATAACAATTTCTAAGTTATGATAACACAAACATCTTTTATGAACATCACATCAACAAGCAACATTTCATTACCACAACATTTGAAAGAATACATGAACATTTCACCGTCTTCCCCCTCCTACCGGCTCCCGCCGGCCCCTTCCTACAGTTATAAAAATAAGCTACTTTCATAACACCGTCTTCCCCCCTACCGGCTCCCGCCGGCCCCTTCCTACAATGAACAACATACATTTACACCGTCTTCTCCTCCTACCGGCTCCCGCCGGCCCCTTCCTACAATTTTAGATGAACACCTCTTTTTCCCACCGTCTTCCCCCTTCCTACCGGCTCCCGCCAGTCCCTTCCTACTTATAGGGATAAAACAACTCATCCCACAAGAACAGAAACTATGCACATAAGCAAAGCCATTACACAAACATAACATAGAATTTCATCCATATCGCGCCACTAGCTACTTGCACATGCAAGACACACATTCATATACATCACTTGCACATGTATTTAATAATTCATATACGTATATATATGTGTGTGTGTATGATCACCTCAAATTACTTACGAGTTCCTACGTGTGTGCTTATTTCCTCCGTTGATGTTTTTATCGTTCAACTCTTTGCATGAGTAGCATTCTCACTAGTGTACAATTTAGTATTTACAAGCTTCAATATGAATGTTGCAATTTAATGCTTATCATCATATAAGTCATTGGTTTAATTTCTTATTCAAGTTCCCTATTTTCTAAACATCACATTTTGGCCAATCCTATCTCTTCTCTAGCATATCATATAACATACACATATTTAGAACCTTCAATTCACTTTTCTAGCATGTCACATAGCATACATCCATTTAGAATATTAAATTCACTTCTCTAGCATGTCATATAGCATACATCCATTTAGAACATTCAATTCACTTCTCTAGCATGTCACATAGCATATACATATTTAAAACACCCAATTCACTTCTCTAGCATGTCACATAGCATACACCCAATTAGAATATGCAATTCACACAAAATTTCTACTAGAATGATGAATTTCATAAAGAGATAATTAACATGTTCATATGCAAATTTCTTTACATAAGTTCTTCAAGATTCGGGTTTACCCACCTCCCTTCGAAATTGTTCCTCTTTGTTAGGGCTAAACTTTGCTTCCTTGAACCCCAACATTAAGCAAAGAAGATTTGAGTTAATATTTATCACAAAAATCAACAAAGTATGAAGATTAAGTACTGTTTTTCTTTAAAAATTTCAGTCTGAATTTACCTTCCCAAAAGGATTTTTAGGGCCCAAGAAAGATCAGATTTTTGACTGAAAATGACCTCTTCAACTTAGATCTAAGCCCTAGAATGACCTTCCCCTCTTCCTACCAAGTCCCCCCTTCCCACTCTTGCCCGCGCCCTGCCTGGGCGCGGCTTCGCCGGCGCGCGGCCGCCGGGCGCGGCTGCGGCCGTCGGGGTCGCGGCTGCGCCTAGGTGTGGCCGCCCGCGTAGCCCCCCCTTCTCCCTTGTTACTTCAGTTGTGGTGTAGAGAAGTGGAGAGAGAGAGAGATGATAGATTTTATTGTGAAGAGAAAGAGAGGGTTTCTAGGTTTTTTGCCATGAACTTAGGGGAAGAAGATGAGTAAAATTTTTAGATGAAGATTCAGATCTAAATGACCCTATAATTACAAGTTTGCCAAGCTATCTCCTCCATCCAATAGCCCACTCCCTAAATCAAGAAAATCCTAACCTTTCCTTCTTTCACCTACCCTCTCCACTAACCATTTTGGATTAAATAATTACTAATAGTGGAATCTTTCTTGATTCTACCCCAATACCAATTTAAATAATTTATCAAGTATTCTTACATAGGATGGTACAAGGCATGTGCAAGTGTATATACATATATCTATACATATGAATACTTCCAATAATACATGAAAGCTTAAATTACTTAGCCATAAACTTGATTGAGTATAATAAAGTTATTTTTTTTTTAAGGTGATTAGGAGAAAAAAATTCTTAGGATTTTATTAACCTGGATGTTACATCGGCTCTTTGGGAATTTCTATGGAGGATGTTATTCCCTAAAGATACTCTCCAAAACTAAGAATGTTCAGGGCCAAAATGGACACAGTCGAGAATTAAAGTTGATTTGAAAAGTTACTGTGTGAAGCTTGTTGACTTGACTTACACTAACGGCTAACAGTTCAAGACTTAGTTGACTGATTAGCCAGTAAGTCCGATAAAACTTTCGCTATGGAAGGTTCAACATCTAGTTCACCTATCCTGATGCAGTTTTTTTCTAAAGTACCTTTCACTATAGAGTCAATCTCTTTGTGTGTCAATTCCTTGAATCTCCATTCATTGTGGAGGATTGTTGAAAAATATGAAGAATTGAATGTGAATCTTTGAGTTAAATTACGACGAGATCTGTTGATAGAATCATTGGATAATAGTTGGAGCGTATTCTCCTTCCATTGGGGATGAACGTGGTATATTCACATGTTCAATTCCGACTTCGAATGAATGAGATATTCAGGTCTAAAGTTTGTCTAATTAAAAGACAAAGGGGACTAAAGGTAGCTAAAAGCATTTAGTCTCACATTGGACATGGGATGGAAGTTTGAAGTGTTTAAAAAGAGAAAAATGGGTACAAAAGGTGTGCCCTTTGGGTACATGGAGTTTTCGCGCGCGATTAAGGAAAACCATGCCCACACGCGCGCGCGCGCCGGCGATGGCGGCCAGCAGGCTCCGGTGCCGGAGTCATTGCCCGGAGCTCGGGCTCGGGTTCCCTACCCGGTCCGGTTCTTTTTGAATCGGGCCTCATGGGTACGATGTTACAGCGGATCGCGCCCGCTCCATCCGGACCCGTGGAACGGCTGAAAAGAAACTGCACGCGAACCGTTGCAATGGTCTGTGCGATTTCTGTCTGGAACGATCTCTTGTAACGGTTCAGACCGAACCGTTGCAACCGTTCGGACTCCAAATGACGCCTCTACCCTTCCCGTAGCGCTATAAATAGCGCAATTTTCTTTCATTTTAAAACACACAGAAACACAGCGAAAATTGCATCTCTCTCTCCCTTCTTATGAAACTTGAAGTGAAAGTGGAGAAGTAA
This sequence comes from Agave tequilana, assembly GCA_038442645.1. NCBI lineage: Eukaryota > Viridiplantae > Streptophyta > Magnoliopsida > Asparagales > Asparagaceae > Agave > Agave tequilana. The sequence continues at coordinate 283,085 of JAVJIF010002100.1, read as the reverse complement.
TTCGAATTCTGAAGCAAAATTCATTCTGAAAGAAGGCTCAGAAAATTCAACAGATTCTTTAATAGAATTGTTATCTGAATCTTTAACTTCCGAAGAAGAATATTCTTCTATCTCCCTCCTTTCTCTATAGTAGGTGTTCCTCCAAAGTAAAGACAAATATTTTCCCTGAGATTTGTCTTAGTTCTGCTGCATTGATAATCCTGTGAAGGTACTAGTTAACTACGGTTCGACCATACGGCGATTTGAAAATATAAAAGAGGAAGCTGAATTTTTATGTGTTTTCTTTTATTATCTTGAGTTAAAGAAGAAAAATCTAGTCTAACAAAACTTTCTTTGACTGCAGTTCAGTGCAACTTTTGTGTTCGACCGTACTACGATTTGGTAGTGCTATGCAAATACCGTGAAGGAGTGTTGTATCTTGGGAGATCAACGTCCAGTAACCCGTTAGCACCGTAACGAGGGACGTAATTGTCTTAAGGAGATTCGCTTTAAGCGTACCTCACTCCAAGTGCTGTATAAGTGAATTAATATTCTTTATTTAGGGGTTATACTGATATACAGTATTTGAGACTGAGTTACACCAGTCTAATTGGTGTTTAACCAAGGAATATAATTGAAAGGTGATTCTGTAATTAAGGAACGTTTTATTGAATAGAAAACCTCCCACCTGATATTCACCGATCTGATCAATTAGATCGGTGATACTGATTAGTTGTCAGATTGATTTCTAAAAATAAGATCTAGTAGATCTTAGTTTTGTAAAAAGTTTAGATTTCCAAGTGAATAATACATCAAATGGGTTTGTTTATAATCGACCCGCAAATGAATCTTGTTGGATTCCCCTCGAAATCAGCTTATTTTCACCCTTGCTTCTAGGCATACATCATCTGAATATAAGATCATAATGTACCTAACTACTACCATTTAAATGAGATTGAAAAAGAATTTCAATATAAAAGAGGGGAAAAAATTAGTTAGAATCAATTCCTAATTTGATTGGGAATTGTTTATAATCAAATTTTTGGCTAAAAGAGGTATAAATTAATGGCATGAAATTTAAGAAATTTGACTTGTATAAAACGAATATAAGTGATCATATTCTTTTATTTCCCTTTGCAAAGAGTGTAGCATCCTCTAAAACTACATTTTCTTTTATATAAAATAAAAAAATTAGTGAATATAATTTCTTTTTTTATTTGCATAAAATAGTACTTCGCCCTTGGTGGATATCTACTTGTGTAAAAAATGAACATTTTTATCGCTTGTATTACGATTATTTTGCTAGTTGTAGGATAAAAAATCTAGACTTTCAAACAAATTCTATATCTTTTATCAATGAGTTAAATCTCAATAATGAAGATTTCTAACTGGAGTATGACCCTAAAAAAAGGCTTGGCAAGTAGATGAATCTACAGCTTATTTGATAGGAATTATCTGATGAATCTAGACTTTCAATTCCAGATGAGAGGATTCAAATTCTAACAGAATGGTTCTTAACAAAAGAATAGAGTTAATTAACATTTTTTAGAATATAAGTAATTAGTTAATTATGACAATAATATAAAACTTAATGCTTAGAACATTTTAGATAGATGTAAATTCTTTACGAAAGCTGTAAACTAATATAAGCATATATATAACCTACATCAAGACTATCAAATTGGGGGAACGAAGTACTTTTTCTATTTGTGTTTTATAGTTATTTATATTTTCAAAATTGTTTGGATTCGTATGAACAATATTATATGTCCTAAAAGCTATTTTCCATTTTATCAAAAGAATTTTCCAATTAATTTTTGCCAAGAGAAATATAATAAGGTCACGTGAGTTAACAATTGAATTTGATATGAGAAAATATGAGACTCTCTTCTATTGGCCTGTTTGGTTAAGGGTGAAAGTGAGGAAGTGAGAAAGTGGTAATAATTCTCTTTGAAACTTGGGAATTGGTTAGTACGTTTTTCGGTGTTTGGATGTTGTTGGAAAGTGTAATTTATAAAATGTTTTGTCTTTTTCAATATTTGGATGATAATGTGAAAGTGGAACTGAAAAAGTTGACCACAAAATATTATTAAAATAAAATAATTAAGAAAAATAAAAAATGGACTGTAATTAGAATGCAAGTGAGATTTACATGATAAAAAAATTAACTGTTTTGTGCTACAACTTATTAAAATGAGATTTACATGACCACAAAATTAACTGTAACACTCTGAAAGTGATGGAATTGTTGTGTAAAAGAGAAAAGAGAAAAGGAAAAAGGGTTTTCTTATTTTCCTTTTTCGGTGTTTGGATAGATAGGGAAGTGAGCAATTATACTTCCTCATTTCCTTACTTCCGCTCACTTCCTTGCAACCAACACCCCCTATGTACCTGGGTATACACACACTAAAAACAAAAGTGCGTAATTAGTTTGTGTCCCCGCATCTCCCTCTCCTCTCCGCGTGAGGAGGTGGAGCTATGCTCGAGTGATGGAGCTTTGGAGCTTCTCGTTGCTGTCTGTGCACTTGAATTCTTTCATCGCTTTGCTGCTATGCCTGCATGGCTCGACGGAGCAGCCGCCTGTTCGATCAAATGCCGATGAGAATGAAGTGAAAGAACCTGAGCCTAATTCTGAAGAGGAGGATATTTTGTGTCTCACGTCTTTGAAATCCCGACTTTGCCACTGCCATGAACTATTCAACTGACATCTAACAATGTTATTTATTACATATGTTACACTTTGTTGTATATATTCTTGTCGGGTCAATAGAATGAAATGGTCAAAGGACCAGTGTCTTTAACATTTTTCAAGCATATTTAAGTAAGCCATCTTGGCCCCAAGCAGGGACTTTCTATAACTCAATTGCACCCTCTCAGCACTAAATTAGATCTCAATAACTCAAGGATGTATTGTTTTGTTTTGGATGTTGATTTTTCTCATATTTTGTATTTATGTGTGCGTTCTGATTTGAGAGAATTTTTATTTTCTTCAGGCTATTTTGCTGATTTGTTTTCATTTTAAGTACGGGACCTTTTGATTTCTCTATTTCTTTATTAAAAAAAATGTAGACAAAATATTGGAGTGTAGAAAAAGTAAAGTTGCACATATAAGTTTTTGTCTTTTCCTAAAAGTTCAAATAAATTATATTCTTCTAGCATGGGAAAGCACAATGTGAAAAAAAAAAAAAAATGACGCCTTGATCTCCTTTTGGAACACACAAGAATTAAAGTACGAAACTTAAGGAGCTTTATATTTCTTCCAATAATAGCAAGAGCCTAAGATCCTTGCACTCCAATGAGTATTATTAAATCTGTTTTCTTAAATAATTGCGTATACTTTTATGTTCTCTACATTAATAGTAAGTTGTAACGATTTAGGGCCTATTTGTTTCGTTACAAAACGTCGCAAGTCGTAAGTCGTAAAATGAGAATGGAAAAAGTGAACTGTAGCAGAGAAAATATATTGTGTTTTACGGTGTTTGGTTGATAAAGTGAAATGTAAATGGAAAAGTATATTGTGTTTTACGGTGTTTGGTTGATAAAGTGAAAATGTAAATGATAAAGTATATTGTGTTTTACGGTGTTTAGTTAGTAATGTAAAGTATAAGTGGAAAAGTTGACCACAAAACTAACTGTAACAGTGATTTAAATATTATAAATACTATTAAATTAAATCTACTATTGCAAATTAAATTGTATTAATAAATTTGAGATAAAAATTAATAATCTTAATATTTTATTTATAAGAATAATATTAATAAAATATTAGTATAAATAGTAAATTATTACTAAAATATTAACTAAATAAATAATATAAAATTTTAAGAAAATCTAAAGAATATTAATAAAATTTTAAGAATACTAATAAGATATAAATATTAAAAAATGTTACAATTATAATATTATAATATTAAAAATACTTGAAATTATTATAATATAAATTTTATTATAATATTATTTTAATATTATAGAAATATAAAATTAATAAAGTAAAATATAATTATAATTTAATAATAAATTATCATTATAGTATTATTATACTGAATTATTATTACAATATTAAACATAATAAAATATTAATATAATAATAAAATTAATATAATAATAAAATATATTATGATATTAATAAAGTATTTTTTATATTAAAAAATAAATAATTAAATATATAGTAATTTTATATTAAAGTATAATATGTGTTATTAATAAAATATTAACTCTAAATAAAATAATAAAAAATGGAATAAATATTAATAAAAAAATAAATATTAAATTAAAATAGTTAAATATTAAATATTAAAACAATTAAAAAGTTAAAGATTAAAAATATAAAATAATTAAATAATTAAATAAGAAAATTGAACACTATTAAATATTAAATATTTAATAATATTTAATTATATATTGATTATCAAGTAACTGTTTTGAATTGTAAGTGTACTACAAGTGAGAGTTACATGACCACAAAATTAACTGTAGCAACTGTAAGTGGGAAAATATGAGTGTAAAAGTGAGATTTACATGACCACAATTTAACTGTAGCAACTGCAAGTAGGAAAAGAAGAGTTGCAAAAGTTTTTGCATTTTGCATTTTGCAAACGAAATTAAATAAGTGCAAAATGTAAAGTTATAAAAATTTTTACATTTTGCAAACATTTTGCAAGTTACCAAACACGCAGTCTTTACGAATTCCAAGTGAGCATAAAAGTCGAGCCCGTTGTGTAATATATTTTTTAATATTTTTTATAATTTGAAAAATATCCGCGTTCACTATAAAATAGAGAGATTCCAACCACAATTTTTTTATTTAGAAAAGAAATATCTTCCAATTTAAGCTATGTTCGATTGACAATTTATTATAATAATTCAAAAATATGAGTTTAACTGTGGGCAATCCACCAAGTTTTCTATTTCTCTTTTCTTAGATTCCAACTCCACATCATTGGTCACTAGACACTCACATGTCTTTTAGTTGGTCTCATAGTTTTGAGTATATAAGAGATTTCTTTTTTATTTTAAAATGGTAGCATCACATTGTAACTTTTGTGATCCCATGGTATCACCTTTAACTTGGATTCCTGAATTGAATAAGAGAAATGTAAGTAATAACAAAACATCAAATCAAAATTCTCAAAAAAAATTATTTTAAACAAAGAAACAATTATATTTTACTTCGCATGCAATTAGATAATAATATTACTGAAACATTCACTCTTTAATTGGTTCCAAACAAACCTATGGTTTTTTTCAATTTTATTTTAACTTTATTTAAATGCACATGTTAATTTTATATCCTCCAATTTAAGAGAGCAGTGAAACTAGCATGTGCATTAGAAAGGAAGAGAGTTAAAAGGGAAGAAGACTTTAAGATTTTCTCTTTTTTATTTCTTTTTCCCAAGTAAAGTGATAAATCTCTCCCCTTCAATTCCTTCCTCCTCAATATCACAAAAATTTTCCTTTCCTTTCATTTCATTAGATGCAAGTTAGTTTAAGAGGGAGGTAAAAATCATGATCATCTTTTATTTCAAAAGGCATGACTATTGACGATTTTACTGACTTGTTCTTTTATCAGAAAAGTTTTCTTTCATGGAGAAGCAAATTATTTGATTCCTCTGACTAGTTAATTATTTCAAAGCATACCAAATATTTCTGAAAAGAGAAAAAATGAATGTGAACTTGGGCTATGAAATCACTTTTGGAGAAATGGGTTTTTTTTTGGTAAAAGTTTTTAAATATTAGCTCTATTTCATAATAAAGTCCATCAATTTTTTTTTAAAAAAAGTTTAATTCTAACTTTTACCCACATGTATAAGGGAGAAGGGTCGGGTTCAAGTCGGATCCCAACAAGCCACTTGTCAATTCATTATAAATGATAGAATCTCTTTGGAGATCCAAATCCACTATAAATGTAGAACCTATTATAGATTGTGTCATAGAATTCAAAATTATTTTCTTCTCGGATTCAAATTTGAATACTCGGATTGAATTTTAAGGATCCAAACCCACAAACTAGGGTCAGATTTGGATTATGTTTTTAGATAATGGAGCTCCATTGTCACCTTTAGGGTAACATCTACCTTTTTAATATAAGAAAGATTATTCAATGTACATGGTGTAATGCACCAGTTTGGAAAAAACAAATACTAGAAACTGATAATTCCTTATAAATTCGGCTAAGGGCCTGTTCCTTTTGGCTCAAGTAAGGAGATCACAATTCTAAATTCTTTCACCGTATTGCTAACACAAGGTATCGTTACAATCTCATTCAAATACAACACCACTAAGAGGAAATTCTCACCACTCGCTTTGATATTTTTAACGCCTTTACCACTTACTTATATTTTTGGAGCATCTCAGTGTCCTCTCTTGAATGCAAAATGAGATATCCTTTAACCAAATTGTGAGTGGTCTTCTCGGGACATTGAGCATCCCTTCAGTGACGAGGAGATTAAAGGCTGTCATTTTTGAACTTGGCGCCAAAAAAGCCCCTAGATCAGACAATTTCCTATTATATTTTCCAGAAATTTTGGGATCTTGTTGAGCCGGATATCTTCGCCTTATTTCACCATTACTAATGGCATCGTGGACCTCTGATGTCACAATTATACTTTGATTACTCTTATTCCGAAGAAAGAAGGTGCTTTTATGATCAATGAGTTACGACCTATTAGTCTCCTCAAAATCATCATCAAAATCATCACCAAAGTCCTTGCGAACTGGCTTTGTCCTCACATCCTCCTCCTCGTGGGCCAAGTCCAATCGGCCTTCACCAAGAATAGATACATCCTTGATAATATGACTTATGCTCATGAGACTCTTGCGGCTTCACGTAATTTTGATCTCGAGGAGGTAAAGATCGACTTTGGAAAGGCTTTTGATTTCGTTAGTTGGGACTTCTTTGAGTTACTATTTACAAGAGGATTTAGGCAACGATAGATTAGCTGGATTAAAGCTTGTCTACTCTTCGAAACATCATCCATCCTTGTTAATGGGAAGCCAGGCAACTGCGTCTAATGTTATAAGGGTCTCAAGAAAGGAGACCCTCTCTTCCTTACCTCTTCATTCTTGTTGCCAAGATCCTCACACGAATCCTCTCCTTAGCCGGCAAAATGATAGCATTCAAAGAGTGGGCTCATTCCGTTGGATGAATGATCTTGTTAGCCTCCATTATATCGATGTCACTCTCCTACTTGTGTCAGGAGATGCTAGATCCCTCATTTCCCTCAAGCTACTATTCTATGTATTTGAGATAATAACTAGTCTAAAAATCAACTTTCACAAATCTTTTGTCTACAATCTAAGTAGATGTGAAGTGGTGGATACGAGAGCTGCTTCCATTCTTAACTGTAACCTTGGAACCTTGCCATTCACTTATCTTAGTCTATCAATCAAGTGATCTCACTCACACGGGACGATGACAACTTCTTATTAAGAGGGTTGAGAAAAAGGTTGCTACTTGGAGAGGTAATTATTGCGCGCGCCCTTGACAACAACCTCTCTGAGAAATCAACCAACCAGACAGAGACAGATGCAGCCGGAGATGTACCAAGCATGATAAGAATAGAGAACAATAGAGAAAAGCAATCAACACAATATTTAACGAGGTTTGGCAATTTGCCTACGTCCCCGGGGCAAGAGAGAGATTTTATTGATTCAACAACCAATACAAACTAATACAGAGGGATACTTGAGGGATCTTCCTTGTGATACAATACATGAGGGCTCTAGCCCTTATTTATAGCCACGAGGTCCCAGGGTTTTAGGAAACCCTGATTGGATTTGACCCCAAACCAGAAAAGGAATCCGAATCTAGAAAGGTCAGCAGAAACGCGTCTGTCAGTCGACCGACCCCGTCTACGGTCGACAGGCCCGGTCGACCGGACACAACCGAGAGCAGAGCCTTGTCAGTCGTTCGACCGGGTGGTCGACCGATCTATGCATGTGCACGTCGTGCACACCGATCGACCGAGCGATCGACCGCCCGGTCGACCGATCTATGCCTGTGCACGTCGTGCACACCGATTGACCGAGCGATCGACCGGCCGGTCGACCGATCTATGCCTGTGCACGTCGTGCACACCGATCGACCGAGCAGTCGACCGGCCTTGTCCACTGGTCGACCGGGATCTTTCATGGTTTGCTTCAATGCGTTGTTCGCTCCCTTTGTCTTCCAATCTTTGTGTTATCTTCCTCTATCTCCTCTATCTCCTCTCTCCCTACAATTCTCCACCTTGATGAAGATTTTCTAAATCTGAGCCGAACTCTAACTAACTCCAATATATCATCTGGCGAAATTGACACACGATCTCGACGAAATCGGAACACGACTCAGCTTGAGCGCTCCGAACAAAATCAACACACGATTTCGGTGAAATTGACTCACGATCTTGTTTTTCATTGATTTTGCAAAGGGGAAAACTTACAAAAAAGGGTCGAGGAGCTAAATTACAAGTATTCTAAAAGATTACAAGTAGATCTCCTCTGAGATTCTGGAGAAGTGTGCCGGTAGGAGTCCGGTCAGCGCGCGACCACTTTGTCCCTTTGACGATGCGAGCGATGAGATTCCTTCTCGCCTGGTTCGGGGAATCAGAGAACAGAAGGTTGATAGAACCCTCTTGTTACTTCTCAAAACCGCCTTAGCTTAGGATTCCTTCTCGCCTGGTTCCGGAGATTCCTTGAGAAGAAGGTATTAGGGTATCAGCACCCTGATTAGAGAAGCAGTTCTCTAAAGCCTCTGAATTCTTGAAAGCAAGAGAATAGATCTCTATTTAGCCTTTCTCTCTCTGTGCGCGCAGTGCGTCGTGTGGAGGTCCTCTCGTGCAGGGGTCTCTCTTCCCTCCTTTCTCCTTGTGCCCCTGGTGGGCTATTTATAGGGAGAGCAAGGGCATAATTGTCCCTTGAAAATATGAAAACAGATTGAATCAAATCTGTTCAAATCTGGAAGGTAGCCTTGCTGCGAGGCTAGGATCAGCTTCTACGAAGCTAGAAGTAGCAGGTAGATCGGTCTCCTGATTTGTTTTGATCTTTCCATATAATTGAAAGATCTTCCTTGATCCTCTTACTCGTTTTAGGAGAGTCAAGAGATTATGGCAAGCAACTGCCAAATTTGATCTCAGATTTGATCTTGATTGGATTTGATCTTGATCCTGAATAGATTTAATCTCATCTAGAGATTTAATTGGTCAAAGGTTGACCATGACGGACCCGCAGCGGAGCTGCCTGCGTTGAGCTCGCAGCGGAGCTGGAAGAAGCATCTGGCGAAGTCAGAAGAAAGCTCTTCAGCGGAGCTAGATAATATCTGTGGCGAAGCTACCGAACATCCTTCTGCGCGGTTGCGTGTGGCTTCGAGCGAATCTAACTCTCTGCGGAGTTAACTTGAGCACTTCAGGCGAAGCTGTAAGTTAGCTTCCTGACGGAGCTTTGAATGGCTTCAAGGCGAAGTTGGATGATCTTAACCTCTCAGGCGAGGCTATCCCTTTGGGCTCATGTGATGCTAAGTGCTAGCATCTTAGACCTGCTGAGGTCTGTTTAGAGAAAATCCGGGCTTACTGTTTGCTTCACTGGATCAGTAGAGTCCAAGTTGCTTCTTTGTCCCTCGGAGATGGGTGAAAACTGGTCGTCAGCTTATCTGTCACTTGTCTTTTGTAAATGTCAACAAGTACAGAACTGGTCGTCAGCTTGTCTGTCACTTGTCTTTCGTAAATGTCAACAAGTTTAGACATTGTTCAGGCCGGTCAGCTTGTTTGTCACTTGTCTTTTGTAAATGTCAACAAGTTTAGACATTGTTCAGGCCAGTCAGAATCTTGTCTTTTTAAAGTGTCAACAAGACCCCCTTCAAAGTTTTTGAAAGTCTGCAAAGGCTCAGATTTCGAAACACTTTGAATTACTTTGATTGATGGTATGTGAAGTACGAACGTCGCCATGGTGGTTGAGTTCAGCTTCGCTTTCGATCCTGCTTTGGGATAATTCGCCAAAGAATCGTGTAGATTGGCGATTCTGGTAGCTTCGCGTCTGGATAGTTACGTGTCTGGGTGGCTCCGCGTCCGAGCCTTTTGGAATAGGTTCGCTTTGGAACGTTGTTCCTTTCCCGAGGCCAACTGCTTTCGGCCAGTTACGAGAAGGATTATGTCCTTTCCCGAAGTTGAAATAACTTCTCTTGCATTAACGAGGGAAACTGTTCCCTTTCTCAAGGCTCAAAAATTTACATTAACAAGGGAGATCATTCCTCCCTTGCGCGCTCTCGGGGGAAACCGTTCCCTTTCTCAAGGCTCAATAAATGCCTTAAATCCGCTCGCGCTTCTATGCTTGAAGCCGTAGCGGTGCGCTCAGGCCATGGACCTATAAATAGGACACCTGAGGTCCTCTGAAGAGAAGCGGTCTGTTCATATCTTCTCTTGATTATTAGAGAGGGATACTCAGATCTCTGAACTAGTGGGGATGCCCACTCTGGTCATTATCCGACCAAGAACTGGTGAGTCTCGGTCATCCAGAGACTTTACCAATGAACTGATAACTTTTAGGGAGTTTATCTCCCTTAATTTAGCTTTACAGCTGCCTCAGGGATTAATTTTCCTTGTTCTTCATTTTGTATCTGACTGATCTGCAGAGAAGGGCCCCAGCCCAGCTTCCTAGCGAAGCTCTCTTTTGAATCAAAGAAAGATCATTGCATGCTTGCTAAGTTCGCCATTTAGGCAAAAATTGGGACTTAGTCTCTTCAAGGTCGAGCCAGTCTTGCATATAGGTGGGGCTAAGACTGCGTCCCTCAGGATCAGTCTGGCTTAGCCATATAGGCGAGGCTAGGACTTGGCTTATGCTGAGCTAGCCCATCATCGTTGTGCAAATTCATTCTGCAACTGAATCGGATATAAATTGCTTCGCCCTAAAGAATTTGACTTAGCGTTCTGCAGCTTTTCCTTTGACTTACTGCTAACTTGTTTCAGTTTGCATTGCAGTGAGCTATGTTCGCCAGCCTTTCGATCTGATGAAAGAGATCAGAGACTTGTCTCTTGCAGGCTGTACTGGGACGCGGTTGCGTACGCCGTTGAGGACTCCCAATCTTCTAATGACCCTGTGCTTCTGCCAGTGGTATGCAACTTCTAACTCCACACCCCTTGGATTCAAGGCTAACAGCTCTGGTGTGAAGTTAATTTCTCAGCGGCTGAAGAGAAAGGTCTCTGAGAAAAGGGAAGGTAAGAGGGTTCGCGTCCCAGGCATGGAGGAATTCGTTGCTGTGGATGACAGCGAAGCCTCGGATGCAGAAAGTCCTCGCTTTGAAGCGGAGACAGGTGCCGGGACTCCTGAAGCTGGTTCTGGCGTGATGGGGACAGTCCCCCAAGACATGTAGAAGAAGTGGAGGAGGAAGGTTCTGATGCCCCTCTCAAGCGCGGACGGACAGGTGGATCTCGTAGGAAGCGTTTGGTGAAGAAGCCCCCACCAAGCTCCTACAATTATCGTAGAGGGTGAACCCTCTGCAGCGTTTCCTCCTGCTGCCCCATTAGTAGTTGAACCGTCGGTTGCTGAACCGACTACTGGCGAAGTTGCTCCGGATTTAGGTAAGATCAGCTTCGTCTTTGTAATATATCTTCTATGTGTTCCAGACCGCTTATTATCTGCTTCGTGATGTAGGAGCTGAGGCGGTGACGAGCTCGAGAGCTGAGGTCGTCGGAGAACAAGGGTAACATTATGATCCTCTGTTCGCTTACAACGAGGGTGATGAGGCCAGCTATTTTGCCGCCCGGAGGAATCCGGAGGTGATGCAGCTGACGTTGGTCCTTCGGGCGCTGGGACTTTCAAGGAAGTCCTGTAGCGTCAAGCTCTTTTGGGTGGTCCACGGAAGATTCGGCAAGCGAAAGCGGCCAGCCATTCGTGTTGACCCGCAAAGGACTTTCTAATGGAGCCCGTAGAAACTGATGCGGCTGCCAAGATGTTTGAGGTGACATCATCCTTTGGTATTGTTCCGACCTTTTTGGCTTTTACTATTTATTGTGTCTTGTCTAAACACAATTTGTTGCAGATGTTCCGCCTCGGGGTGCGTCAACTTCAAGGGAACCAGACGATCTTCCCGAGGGGTCAAGGGGTGACATGAGCACTTCGACCGCGGCGGATGCTACTGTGTTGGACGCGTTGTATGGTGACCTGCCCCCATATCGGCCTAAGCTAGCAGAAGGAACAGAGGTTGAAGGGGTGGTAGTCCCGGAGGTGTCCTCACTCCCAACTATATCAACGAGTGAGGCGCCGTCAGTTGTGCCAGGTGCGGAGCTGAGAGTGATTACAAGCCCTACTTCCCCAACCCTGATGGTTGAGCCTGCTGTTCAGGAGATGGTCACTAGTCCTACCTCAGCGGTGGCTAGTGTACTGGTTTCAATGAAGACTCCGCCGAGATCACTGATGACCTGTCATGCTGCTGTAGCCAGTGTTCCCGCCGTTCCTTCCACAGTAGTGTCAACCAGGCTGGTGGATTTTTCTGAGGCTGTCTGTCTACCAGAAGTGGTCGAGGTTGAAAATGATTTTATAGGTGACATAGTCGATAGCTTTTATAAAGACTTGAAGCAATCCATCGATCTGGTCTTGAAAGGCTCGACTATGCCATTTTCTACATTAAAGGTGGTCCTTTCCCGCAGTATTGAAAGTATTCGGGACTTTGGAGGGGATAACCAGGCTGCTGCATTAGAGCTTCTGGTAGACCAATTTGAGAGGGACGTAGAGGAATGGCGCCGTCTTAGCCGCTCAGACCTGGAGTCTTCGGTTAATGAGCAGCTTGCGCATCTTGTCGCTCAAATGCATGAAGCCCGTCTTGCTGCTCAGGAAGTCGCTAAGGTTATTTCTTCGGACTTGAAATCCTTAGAGACAAGGAGGATAGAGCTCGGGGACGCTATCGATGCTTCTACCAGTGCTCTTCTTGACGCTGAAGATAAAATTGAAAAGGCCAAGGAATGATCAGGAAGGCAAATCTTCTCTTATCCAAGGCTGAACCTGTACGTCTTGAAGAGATTGTGCTGCTTGAGCAACTCAAGGCTCAGAGTGATGAGCTTTCGCGGCAAGAGCTAGCTCAAAGGGCAAGCTTGGGTGAAGTTGAATCTCGCTTGGCCCAGATGGCGAGTTTTAATGAGCTGAGCTGAGGTCGCAGGCGCTTATCCGGGCTGCTGACGATAGGAGGACGAGGCTGGCCTTCCTTGACGAGAATGATAGATATCAGATCTTATGACGTACGCTTATAGCTGTAATATATGTGCCTTCATGTATCCCTTCTTCTCGAACTCAATAAAAATAATTTTGTTTGACTCCCCTGTCGAATCTCCACTTGCCTTATCTGCTGAGTTGTCGTTTCCAAGTTGTATTGCAGTCACTTGAGAACATAGTCCTTACAGGACTAAAAAAATGAGACTTGGCTATCTGCCAGTTCAGAGGTCGCAATGACGTAACCGATTAAGAAGCCACCAAGCTCAAAATTTTGTCGTATGTTGACAAAGAAATAGTCCTTGCCGGACTGAAGGATGAGGCTTGGCTATCCGCCGGTTCAGAGGTCGCGATGACATAACGATTGAGAAGCCGCCAAGCTTAAAATTAGCCTTTATGGGGCTAAAAGGGTAATACTTGTCTTTGTGTAGATGTCAACAAGTACGGGTGAGACCTGTCTTTTGTAAATGTCACAGGCTCAGGGTTGAGACTTGTCTTTGTAAAATGTCAACAAGCTCGAAATTGAGACTTGACTGTCTGCTGGTTCAGAGGTCGCAATGACATAACCGAATGAGACGCCACCAAGCTCAAGGTTGGTGATACTTATCTTTTGTAAATGTCAATAAGTATCGAGACTTGTCTTTTGTAAATGTCAACAGGGTTCGGAATTGAGACTTGTCTTTTGTAAATGTCAACAAGCTCGAAATTGAGACTTGGCTGTCTGCTGGTTCATAGGTCGCAATGACATAACTGAATGAGACGCCACCAAGCTCAAGGTTGGTGATACTTATCTTTTGTAGATGTCAATAAGTATCGAGACCTGTCTTTTGTAAATGTCAACATGCTCAAGGTTGAGACTTATCTTTTGTAAATGTCAACAAGCTCAAGGTTGAGATTTGGCTGTCTGCTGGTTCAGAGGTCACAATGACATAACCGATTGAGACGCCATCAAGCTCAAGGTTGGTGATACTTGTCTTTTGTAAATGTCAACAAGTATCGAGACCTGTCTTCTGTAAATGTCAACAGGGCTCGGAATTGAGACTTGTCTTTTGTAAATGTCAACAAGCTCGAAATTGAGACTTGGCTGTCTGCTGGTTCAGAGGTCGCAATGACATAACCGAATGAGACGCCACCACCAAGCTCAAGGTTGGTGATACTTATTTTTATAGATGTCAATAAGTATCGAGACCTGTCTTTTGTAAATGTCAACAGGGCTCGGAATTGAGACTTGTCTTTTGTAAATGTCAATAAGCTCGAAATTGAGACTTGGCTGTCTGCTGGTTCAGAGGTCGCAATGACATACCGAATGAGACGCCACCAAGCTCAAGGTTGGTGATACTTATCTTTTGTAGATGTCAATAAGTATCGAGACCTGTCTTTTGTAAATGTCAACAGGGCTCGAATTGAGACTTGTCTTTTGTAAATGTCAACAAGCTCGAAATTGAGACTTGACTGTCTGCTGGTTCAGAGGTCTCAATAACATAACCGAATGAGACGCCACCAAGCTCAAAAATTGGTGATAGAATTTGGGAAAGGGTCTCGTTTTTACTGGTAGAAATGAGAGAATCACTTGTTGGCCCAATGGCCTTCCACTCTAGTTTTGATGATGATCAACACTCATGTAGTTATGTTTACTAATATTCTTGTGTTTCTAAGTTTCAGATCATTAACAGGATATTAGGTTGGTGATTAGCTTCAACAAGATGATTAGAAGCTATTCATGATGATTCCGGTGCCAAAGCTTAAAGATCATACCTTTGCACTTGGAGAATCACGGAGTTTGGACCAACTCTACTTGAAGATGGAGATCGACAAGAAGACTTAGGTATCCTATTTTAGATAGAGTTTTAGATCCATTTGTAAAGCTTAGTTTAGTTGATATGCTCAAGTGAACACAAAACACACACGTTTCATGATTTGGTTTTTGGTTTTCATGAATAATAGATCAAAACAAGTTTACATATGTTATATGTATAGTAGATGTTTTCTATTTATACATACATGCTTTAACTTGGTAAACAAACTTATTTTGATATCCCTATTCATGTTTTGGAAAAAATCAAGTTTGACAAAATACAAGGTTTTGTTTTTGATAAATTTGCAAGACTCAAAAATGAATTGATATGTTGATATATTGTCTGAAATTTTTATCACATGTTTATGTTTTAACATAAAATGATAAAACAAGTTTTAGAAAAACATTTTTAGAAAAACATTTTTTATTGTGATTAAAACTATTTTTTTTGATTTACTGTGAATTTATGGGATTTTTATTGAGTGAAAAGACCTATTTTCAAATCTCGTATCTGTGCAGTTCTGCACTGTGCCTGCCAGGCCAGTACGGTCGACCGGACCGGTCGACCGCACCAAGGGCCGGTCGACCGGGCCGGTCGACCGATGTGCACAGACGTGCACGTCTGTTAGGCACAGTGGACGGTCGACCGGGCCGGTCGACCGGGTTGAGAGCTCTGCTCTCGGGAATTTTCGGTCGACCGGACCGGTCGACCGCTGCTGCCCAACGGTCACATTTTTGACCGTTGGCGGTCGACCGGGCCGGTCGACCGGCAGTTGGTCAGACTGCCACATCAGCCTAACGGCTAGTTTTTCCTAGGGGCTATATATACCCCATTTCTCCATTGTTTTGAACAAGAATTTTGAGCTAAAATTTTCAGTTTTCTGAAGAGTTTAAAAGAGTTTTTAAAAGAGTTTTTAAGTCAAAAGATTTCATCTTATGTTTTTTGGGTTTTTGGAAAATCAAAGAAAGCTAGGGTTTTGGGAGATTGTTTTGTTTTTCATTTCTAACATTTACAAGTGATTTCCCAATAGTTTTTCTTTGTTGCTGGTTTCCAAAAACACCTTGTTTCCACACTTGAGCTATCACCTATCCTAAACTATTAGGATCTTGTTTTGTGGAAAAAGAAAACAGAAAAAGAAAGAGAAGTGTTTGAGGTTGTTTGTTGTAAACCTCATTGTTGTAAACCCTCCTTTATTTGTTGTATCCTCTTCGGTAGAGGTGATCGGAGTGGTATTGGTTTGCTCCCTCTTAGGTAGAGGTGGAGTTTGGTTGTGAGCCTCTTTGGTAGAGGTGTTGTTGTGGTTTGTATTGAGAGAGGAGTTCGGTACTCCTTGGGTTGTAAGAAATCCTCTTCGGTAGAGGTTCCCTCGGTGGGAGTTGAGATAGTGGAAATCCTACACGGTGGTGTAGGCGGGGATGTAGAGCAAGGTGCTCGAACCTCGAAACAAATCTTTGTGTTAGCGTTTGATCCATTGTCTCTCTAACCCTTACTCTCATTTACTTTGTGCAAAGCATCATACTTCATATCATACCATATTGCTTGTGTTGTGCATAATTCATATTGCCATATCATATATTGCTTGTGTTTGTGCCTTGCATCTCTTATTGTCATATCTATTATATGCTTGGCTTGCTTGTGTGTGTGCATCACTTATACTCATCCAACAAGAGCTTCACATAGCGCCTCAACCCATATCTAGGGGAATCAAGAGGAGTTAGTCCAGAGCCTCGCAAGGGGAATTCGGCTACACTTGGTGGATTGTATTAAGTGTGTTGCAAGATTTGCATTAGCTTCCGCATTTAGCGCACTTAGTTTGCATTTAGTTTCTTAGATTAGCACTTACACCTATTCACCTCCCCTCTAGGTGTTTTTCAATTGGTATCAGAGCCAGTGCTCCTGATACTTAGGCTTAACATCTTAGGAGTGATCCATTGCTTGCTAATCTCATTTGCATTTGCTTGTTTGCACACATCTAGTTTATACCATGGACTTCATGACCCCACCTAGCTATGATCCTTCCAAACATTGATATTTGGAGTATAGGATGTCCATGTACCTAAAAACCCTAGGTTTGCATGTCTTTCTTGCCGCCACCAAGAGATGTTATCTTGGTGATTGCAATCATATAGGGGCCATGCACAAGCCCTAGAGGCCATTAGAAGCACTTTACCTAAAGAATATCTTTTACGTGTTTCTAATCTTGATTCCGCTTTTGCAGTGTGGAACAAGTTGACAACAACACCAACACCTCCAAGCTTCAAGTCCAAATCCAACAAGAAGAGGAATCTAGCGGAGAATTCGAGCCACAACAATGCTATATGGTCCAAGGGAATGACTCCCTTGAGGTACATTCGGAATCTCCATTAGATAGTGATGATGATGCTAGTTCTTCAAATGATCATTTGATGCCCATGCTTTGAATGAAGAACTTTCCATTGTTTGTGAAAAACTTATAGAAAATATAAGATTTTGAAAAAGAAAAGTCTAGGAATTGAAAATGAAAATAAGTGTTTATAATCTAGACTTGATGTTGTTTTGCAAGAGAAAGAGGAGATTGCTAATGAAAGGGATTCATTAAAATCTCAACTTGGTCTTGCACTTAAAGAAAATAACTTTTTGAAAAATAAAAATGATTGCCATGTTCTTTTGAAGAAAAATGAAAACTTGTCTTCAAAAGTTGATTTTATTTTAAAAGAAAATGATTCTTTGAAAATTAAGATTGCTTCAATTCTAAAGTTTGGATGCATGTTTAAAGAAAAATGAATTTTTACAAAATAAGATGGATGCACATGTTTGCCATGCTAGTGTAGCTTCTTCATCTAGTCTACCTAATGCATGTACCTCTTCTTCTAGGATCAATGATGATATTTGTATGTTAAAGAAGAGAGTAGATTGTTTGGGCTCCACTATGAGCCAATGTGCCATGAACCACACACGCTTGAAACCTTGGTTCGAAAGAAACAAG
Organism: Agave tequilana; assembly: GCA_038442645.1. Taxonomy (NCBI): domain Eukaryota; kingdom Viridiplantae; phylum Streptophyta; class Magnoliopsida; order Asparagales; family Asparagaceae; genus Agave; species Agave tequilana. Next base: position 265,172 of record JAVJIF010002100.1, on the reverse strand, counting down.
TTCCATCCTTTATGCATGCACACCCATCACGGCATACACATGCTTCACACGGACACCATCAACACAAGTATGTTCATGTGTACACATGTACACATTGTGCCGAAAAGGCCATCTTGCTAATTTTGCTATGATCGTTTACATGTTGAAAATTTAGCCAAGAAGTTTGTTTGGGTTAGAGAAGGTACTAACCCCCATGGACCCAATAAGAGATGGGTACCAAAGACCACCCCTCCTTTGTTTAATGTAGGTGTGGGCTCTCACATGACGTGAGAGTGATAGCACCTTGGAGTAGATGCGTTCCGGACTTAAAGGAAATCAATTGGATGCATCACTTTCAAGGGAAGAGATGGTGGAGAGGACCACCAAGTTTTGGAGACAAGGAGAGTTGCCTTCTAGGTTTTGGTAACGATTCCTAACTCCGTATTATTTATTTACATGCTTTCATATTCATTTGTTTTATAGCATGTTTTCATTATCTATGGATTATTATGTACATGCCATGTTTATTAGATCCTTGACATACATGTATAGTATTTGAGACACATATGCTTATATGAACCCATAATTAGTGTTCTCACCTTTGTTTAAACTATAATGTACATCATGAATCTAATACATGTGAATTTACATAATAATCATGTTTTAGTTTTATCATGATGATTTTTATCTTGTTTTTGATGCTTCATGTTAAGATTACTTGTTTAGATGTTAGTTTTCATTAAGACTAGGATTTATACTTGTACATATAGTGGGCCACAAATAAATCTATATATTTTGAATTGAATGCTTTTTGAACCCATAGATGTGCTAGTATAGTCTAGTTTTGATGATTCATACATTTTAAACTTGTATTCCCATTTTGGATTTGTTTTATGAGTTTTTCACTTCATGTATATGTTTGTATTGCCAAACTTGAAGATATACATGTATACCCTTGATGTCATTTGCCTTTCATGCAATATCTATTATGGACTCAAAGTGTGTTTAAGGGATATGTATGTATACTTCTTGTGTTGACAAATCATACATATACCTTGAAAAGAATTGGTATCAAATTGTTTTAATGAAAAGCTAAATTTCATACTTTTCATGTTTTCATGTTTCATGTATTTATGTTTAACTCATGTATATGTCCATCTAGTTCAAACTAATCTTATACATATACATCTTTTGAGCCACGTGCCTTCATGATATTCATTTAGTGGACTCGTTGAGTTTTGGATATGTATGTATATTTTAGCTTGTATTAGACATACATATGCCTTGAAGATTAAATAGGAGTTTTATATGATTTTCATGTTTTTGATGGAATATGTTTTAAGAATAATTGAGCTTAATGAAAATTTTTCATGATTATGATCTTCACATATTATTTGTACACTCATATCTATTGCTCATGTTTGTTTCTCATGAGTTATGCTTTATTGGTTAGAGTGATTTTTGATCATATGTGAATTTCAATTTTGTTTTATTCCTTACTTGAAGGATTTCGTGCTAGTTAACAAGTTTTCCATTTAACTAGTTGCGGTGTTCTTCATTTTGGTAGTGATTTTCAAACAAAACTACATTTTCAAATCTATCTTTGAAAACCCCTACCTTCCAAAGGCGGTAGGATGGGAGATCATGTTCATGTATGCCCTAAATTGAAAATCTTTAAAACTTGAATTATGATTGGGTGGTAGATAATATGATGTATACACTTGAACTTATTGTTATGTCAATGGTATCATTGAACTCTTTCAATTGTATCATTTTGATCTTCTTGTATACTCATATATGTTTTGTATGTATGTATGCTTTAAATTCAAGTATATCAATTTCTATTGGTATCTATTTTCATACATATATATGTTTGTGTTTATGCTAGTGCTTGAGTTTCAATTTTGTTTAAATTGATTACTTTTAAATTGTTATCAAGACTATGCATGACTTTAGTTTGTATTTCATAAGGGGGAGAAAATTTGATTTTTTATTTCAATGGTATTTGTACTCCCACTCTTTATGATTAAAATGAACAATTCTTACAATGGTATCAATGTTATAGTAAAATCTTTTCAATTGGTAAAATATTTACAATTGGTATCATATTTAAGAAATTCAAAATTTGTTTTGGTTTCAAGATCATGTTGTTTAAGAATTCAAGACTTATGTTTAATTACAATTGGTATTTCCAAAATTTTGTTTAAAGAAAATATTCAAAGTTTTGATTTGTATTTCCTATATGCAAGGAGAGCTTAACATCTCTCTACATATAGATTCATGTTGAGTATATTATAAATGAGGAGCTTGACAACTCTTCTTTATATGATATACGTGTGTAGGGGGAGCTTCACATCTCTCTTATGTATTATATAAATGTGTTATGTGAATTGGGGCTTGTCATCCCTTCTTCATGTAATGCATATGTGTAGGGAAGCTAACTTAGCGTCTTCCTCTCATGAATGTATATAGCATATAACATATATTGATCCTTGTTTATTGGTATCAAGATGCTTCTTGACATATTTTCTAATTGATATCATGTTTGTAGTCACCCCTTATGACTTTGTTTTTTGTTTTAGACAAAAAGGGGGAGAACATTGTTTGCATTGTCTTGATTGAAAAAAGGGGGAGAAGTATTTTTACCCCTCATTTTATCTATGGTTTTGATTGTTTTACCCTTTGTTGATGATTGACAAAAAGGGGGAGAAGATTTATGAAGTTTTATATGCATGCTTATGTTTATGCATATATTATGTTTTAATCTCAAGAATCTCAAGAATATTAAGTTTAATTGATTTATAGAGTTTGCTTTGTAATTGGTATCTAGAGCTTATTTTGTTTTGAATATTCATTTGATATCTAGAACCAATTATTGTTTATGCATATGCATGTTTCATGTTTAATATTCATTGCATATATTTATTGTTTATCCCTATGCATGAGTTAAGGGGGAGCTTCCTTGAAGCTTATCTTAATCCATGCATATATAACTCCATGAGTTTGTCATCATCAAAAAGGGGGAGATTGTTGGCCCAATGGCCTTCCACTCTAGTTTTGATGATGATCAACATCATGTAGTTATGTTTACTAATATTCTTGTGTTTCTAAGTTTCAGATCATTAACAGGATATTAGGTTGGTGATTAGCTTCAATAAGATGATAGAAGCTATTCATGATGATTCCGGTGCCAAAGCTTAAAGATCATACCTTTGCATTTAGAGAATCACGGAGTTTGGACCGAGTCTACTTGAGATGAAGATCGTCAAGAAGACTTAGGTATCTAGTTTAGAGTTTTGTGTTTTAGATCCATATTGTAAAGCTTAGTTTAGTTGATATGCTCAAGTGCACAAAACACACACGTTTCATGATTTGGTTTTGGTTTTCATGAATAATAGATCAAAACAAGTTTACCTTATACCTTTGTATATTAGATATGTTCTAGATATACATACATGCTTTAAACTTGCTAGACAAACTTATTTTGACTATCCTATTCATGTTTTGGAAAATTCTAGTTGAAAAATACAAGTTTTGTTTTTGATAAATTGGCAAGACACAAAAATGAATTGATATGATTGATATATGTCTTGAAATTTTTATCACAAGTTTGGTTATCAAAGTAAAATGATTAAAACAAGTTTAGAAAAACATATTTTTAGAAAAACAGTTTTATTGTGATTAAAACTATTTTTTAGATTTACTGTGAATTTATGGGATTTTTATTAAGTAAAGACCTATTTTCAAATCCCGTATCTGTGCAGAACTGAGGACTGGCTGACAGGCTGGTCGGTCGACCGTGACGGTCGACCGCACAAAGGCCGGTCGACCGTTGCGGTCGACCGATGTGCACAGACGTGCACGTCTGTTCGGCACAGACACGGTCGAACGGGACGGTCGACCGAGTTGAGAGCTCTGCTCTCGGGTTTTTTCGGTCGACGGGCCGGTCGACCGCTATTGCCCAACGGTCACATTTTTGACCGTTGGCGGTCGACGGACCGGTCGACCGGCAGTCTGTCAGACTGCCAACTCAGCCTAACGGCTAGTTTTGTATAGGGGCTATATAAACCCATCTCTTTGGGGATTTTGGCCAAGTTTTTTAAGAGAAAATTTCCAGTTTTCTGAAGTATTTAAAAGAGTTTAAAAAGAGTTTTTGGGGCTTTAAAACTTCTCATCTTTATTTGTTTTGGGTTTTGAAAAATCAAAGAAAACTAGGTTTTGGGATTTTGATTTGGTATTTCATTTTCTATCATATACAAGAGATTTCCAAGTAGTTTTTCTTTGTTGCTTGTTTCCAAAAACACTTTGATTCCACACTTGAGCTATATCTTCTATCCTAAACTATTTAGGATCTTGTTTTTGTGGAAAAAGAAAAAGGAAAGAGGTTTGTGGTTGAAATATACCACTTGTTGTAAACCCTTGATTTATTGAGTTGCTCCTCTTTGGTAGAGGTGGAGATTGTTGTATTGGGTTGTTGGTTTGGATCCCTCTTCGGTAGAGGTGGAGTTTGGTTGTGAGCCTCTTCGATAGAGGTGTGTGGATTGGTTGTTGTATTGGCTACGGGCCTAACCCCTCAGTTGTGAGGAGGTTGTTGTTGAGAGAGGAGTTTGGTACTCCTAGAGTTGTAAGAAATCCTCTTTGGTAGAGGTTCCTCGGTGGGAGTTGAGATAGTGGAAATCCTAACGGTGGTGTAGGCGGGGATGTAGAGCAAGGTGCTCGAACCTCGAAACAAATCTTAGTGTTTGCGTTTTGATCCATTGTCTCTCTAACTCTCTCTCTTATAATTGTGCAAAGCATCATACTCATCATCATATCATACTTGCTTGTGTTGAGCATTGATTCATTCATATCATATATTGCTTGTGTTGTGCCTTGCATTTCTTATTGTCATATCTATTATATGCTTGGCTTGATTGTGTGTATTTATATTGCTTGGATTGCTTGTGTGTGTGTGCCTAACTTATACTCATCCAACAAGAGCTTCACATAGCACCTCAACCCATTTCAAGGGGAATCAAGGGGAGTTAGTCCAGAGCCTCGCAAGGGGAATTCGGCTACACTTGTTGTATTGTATTAGTTTGTGCATAATTTGCATAGCTTCCGCATTTAGCGCACTTAGTTGCATTTAGTTTCTTAGATTAGCACTTACACCTATTCACCCCCCTCTAGGTGTTCTTTCAATGACACTAGTAGTAATCACAATGAAGAGGGGGCATCATGATGATGAACGTCGTAAGACCGAAAAGTCAAGGAAAGCTCCTCAATTGACGCTGAGGCCATTAAAGGCATCTAGGATCACATTGCATCCCTAACTGAAAGGGATGAACTGAAGAAGGTGGGGATGACGTGTCCTTACCCGTTAGATTGGGATTCAGTTTCTTACCCACCAAAGTTTAAGCCACCTACGTTGCATACGTATGACGACAAGAGCTCGCCCAACCAGCATATCTATTACTTCAGTCTCAAACCGATAATGTAATAGATAATGATGCCATCATGGCTAGACTATTCATTGACACCCTTAAGAGGTAGCCTTTGATTAGTTCAGAAGCCTGCCCAACGGCTCCATTAACTTTGGATTGACCTAGAAACCCGGTTCCCCTCTTGATTCTACGACGATGATACCGAGGTGACTATGGACAAGCTCCTCTAAATAATCAGAAAGGAGGAGAATCTGTGCGGGAATACATTGAGAGATTCCACAATCTTTCTCTAATATGCCCTGCAGGCATGTTGTTACCCATGTTGCTCCAGACATGCCGGCATAACTTTCTCGACAGAGTGAAAGTCCGTATGGGAGCTGTCAAAACCCATACATGGAAGGAGCTTGTTGAACAAGCTGAGATAGCCAAGAACTCAGCGAAGAAATTTGAACCCTCAGTCTCTAAGAATAAGTGGGGGGTCAACACCAAGGGGCGTGATGCAGCCCAGTCTTCTCAATCAAAGGGGTAGAAAACCATGGCCGTTGAGTTACCAAGGACAGCTCAACCAAAGTAAAAGTGTAGCTTCAGCGACAATCAGGAATTCAAATTCCTGCCAAAGGTGTACTCCTTCAAAGACGAGCAGCTGGCGACGATCTTCCATTTGCTACACAAGGGTAACAAGCTCAAGTTACCTGAAGCTCAGCTATCTAATGAAGTGGGGCATACAAATGATCCTAATTACTGCCTCTTTCATAGGATGGTACGTCACCCTACTAGTAGATGCTATATTCTCAAGGACAAGATCCAAGCCCTGGTAGATGCTAGAGTTCTGACTCTCAAGTCAGAACAAAAAAAAGTCACGCCAACATGGTGGCTCTAATTTTGGGACATTCCCGAAGATGACTGTCCAAGACGGATTGGTTCCAATTCCTAAGGCAAGATTGGATGTCATCAACCCTATGGCTGAACAGCAGGAAGCTAAGGGCCCCACCCCAATCACGACAGAATCTAGAGAAAACATGTGGGTCCACCCAGATATTGTCAAAGATGAGAAATGGGAGACTAACAAGCCCAAGCTCAAAGGCAAGTCATGCAATACCGTCTCTTTCGTAGCAAATGATGACTCCATGATTGTAACCTCTCTCAGTAACTCAGAAGGAGAGAAGCTTGACTTAGCAGCATAGCCTTCCACATCGCAGCCGTTGGGTACACGTTCTGATAAACAGTACTTATGACAGTACGACTAGACACCTGACAGAGCACCCCAATCAACGACATCAGGAACCGCTGCACCTGTCCAGACCCTAGTGCCAAAGGATAAGAAAAAGCAAAAAGAGATTCACTTTGATGAATCCTTGAAGAAAAATCCTTCCAGAGGACTTAATGCTCCCTTTCGCTTTGACATATAGGCACAATTAGTCAATATCCCAGCTCGTATTACCCTGCTCACTCCGCCTCTCGAAGGAAACGAGAGAGGCACTTAGGGATGTGCTTGTTGATTCAGAATCATTTCTGACACAAGTACCCACCCTACAAAAGAAGATGGAGTTTCATGCCCCTAATGCCATCTAGTACAAAAGGTGCCATGCATTACCTTCACTTCTGAGGATATGCTCCTCAAAGACAACCGACACGATAGGCCCTTGTATTATACAGGGTACATTGGGTCTACACATATCGAGAGAATATAAGTTGATCCTGGGTCTGCTCTATGCATTATCCTCAAGAGACTGCTTTATTTTCTCGGCATCCCGTTGAGCAGGTTGTTAACCATGACTACGACCATATATGGCTTTAATGCCGGGAGTAGTCATCCTCTGGGTAAGATCCGTCTCTGGTACCAAATCGGAGATCTGAAATTAGAAGTGACATACTACGTCATTGACGCTGTCACGTCCTACAACCTCTTACTTTGGCAACCTTGGATTCATGCTAATTGGATCATGCCTTCCATACTCCATCAATGCTTTAAATATGTGGCGACGAGGCAATGATCAGGACGGTGTTCATAGAAATGCAGTCATTCAAAGGGGTGGAGAACTACTTCACTGATTCTCTACTTTATAAAGAGAATGGTAAACTGGTAGAAAAATCATTGCTTGATGACATCGATAGCGACAACGAAGCGGACGCAGAATCGAGAGAAGATCCAGAGGTTTCTTTGATGAAGAATCAATTGTAGCATATCTGAATGATCCTGATTGTAATAGCTCCGCCGACAATGGCGATGAATGGGTCCTTAATGAAAATGTCAATTTCGATTATTCCTCGTACTGTGATGATGTAAATAGTCTTATTGACATGAGCCCTATACACATGCCTCTGCCCATGTCAAGGACATGCATGTATATAGAAGAGAGATGGGTTGTATTTGTAGTCCCATCTTTCAAGAAGGACCAGTCGCTCATTATATTTGGCAGAATCTGACATTGGATCACTACATCCAATGATTCAGATGAAAATTTAGAGCCCCCATAATTCTTTCACTATGCACGGTCAGTACATCGTATGATGAAAGAAATGGGATACGACTTACGTCGTGGTGAAGGCCTGAACTTTGAAAAGGGACGACGCATCTCTCTACAACTTTTATACTGAAAGGAAAGCCCGACAATTACTACGATTAGACTTGCAGGGGGTGGGATACATTACTCCATCTGCTCAATCTGATTCAGAATCTGAAAGGCCTTTACTATCACATTCTTCAGACTCATCGAATTGGGAATATGATGTAAGTGTAGGGGTTGCCTTCAAGAAACTCTTCGTCAACATGACATCGACCAGTCAAGTGGAACTAGAAGAGGACATTGAGCCATTCGACACTGATCCTTGGGCTCAACAACTGGATCTTCAATGGGAGAAACGTTTTGCACAACACAACCCTCCTATAGAAGATAAAGTAGTCCAAATTGATGTTGGTGATCAAACACACCTGAAGCTTATCTCTATAAGCGAAAGTTTGTTGCTAACAGAGAAGCAATATCTTATATCCCTGATAAAAGATTATATAGATGTCTTTACTTGGAGCTATGAGACATGCCTGGTCTCGACCCTTAAGTTGCTATACATCGCCTCAATATCAATCCGGATACTAAACCGATCAAATAATAGTAGCGATGATTCCGACCTGATATTATGGAGGCAATTGAAGCTGAGGTTCAAAAATTCATCGAATGTGGCTTCATTCAAGAGGAACAGCACCTAAACTGGGTTGCTAATATTGTATCCATCCTAAAAAGAATGAAAAGTCTGGGTCTGTATTGATTTTCGTGGTCTTAATATAGCCTGTCCTAAAGATGAATTTTCGTTACCTTTCACAAATGTCATGATTAACAACACGTGTGGTTTTGAAAGGATGTCCTTTATGGATGACTTTTCAGGATACAACCAAATCAAGATATACCCGGATGATGAAAAGCATACAACTTTTCGAACACTGTTAGGTGTGTTTTGCTACACGGTTGTGCCGTTTGGCTTAAAAAATGTGGGTGCCACTTACCAGCGTGCAATGAGAACGATCTTCAGTGATCACTTACGAAAGACAGTGGAGTGTTTTTTTGATGACATTGCAATCAAAAGTCATGACAAGAATAATCATCTCCATGATTTGAGAATTATGTTCGATCTCATACGGGTCACCAGCTGAAGATAAATCCGACAAAGTCTTTCTTGGGAGTTTTAAGTGGCAAGTTTCTGGGATTCAATGTCATATCCATAGGAATTCATCTTGATCATGACAAGATTAAAGCCATTCAAGATATGCAGCCTGCAAAGAATCTCAAAGAACTCCGAGGTCTTCAAGGTAGGTTGGCTTACATCCGTAGGTTTATCATAAACCTGTCGGGTTGCTGTCAACCATTCACGCGACTAATGAAGAAGGGCATATCTTTTGTCTAAGATGACGCTTGTCAAAAAACTTTCGAGGATATTAAAGCATACCTCACTAAGCCTCTAGTCCTGGCATCTCCTGTTAAGGGAAAATCATTCTTACTGTATGTAAGAGCCATGGATCATTTTTTAGGTGGTCTGCTCGCACAGAAGAATGATAAAGGTGCTAAGCAAAGCCATCTATTATCTCAGCAGAACCTTGATTGGAGCTGAAAGTCATTACAACCCAGTTGAAAAGGGATGTCTTGCTCTTGTCTTAGCCATCAGACGATGCGACATTACTTGGTTGGGCAGACTATTCATGTCATTTCAAGAGTCAATCCCTTTCAGATTCTGATGACAAAGCCTAGTTCCCTGAAGTCCAGATTGGCTAACTGGACTATACTACTGTCCCAATATGATATGATCTTCGTACCCTAGAAGGCCATCAAGGGTCAAGCCCTCGCAGGCTTCTTGGCAGCTCATCCAGTTCTTGAGTCTTCAAAGCTACAAGAAGATATTCTGGATGAAGTTATCAAGGCCAACATAACTTCAAGCAATGATGTATGGCAGATGTTCTTTGATGGTGCATCAAGAAATGGACCAAACGGCAAGATTATCTTCGGAGTGGGGGTAGTATTTATCTCACTCGAGAATCACATCCTTCCTCGTGCATTCTCGTTAACAGAATCTTTTTCCAACAATATAGCTGAGTACAATACTTTGCTCATTGGCATTTATCTCGCTCAACAGATGGGGTACAATACCTTGAAGCTTATAGAGATTCCTAGTTAATCATTAACCAAGTTAAAGGTGAATATGAGGTCCGTCATGAAGACCTCATACCTTATCACCATGCATCCATTCAGTTGGCTAATACATTTGAAGGTTTCTACATCAGTCATGTTCCCGCCTCTAAAATATAAAAGTAGATGCTCTAATGGCACTAGCAGCTACACTGGCTTTACCTGCTGATACCAGCTACCATCTCACAGTGGCCACCCGTCATCTCTTCTGTCTGAAGTACGGTTTAGACGTTAGCGAAGTTCATAATAAATTTTGAACCAATGGACTGGCGATTCTCGATCATCGACTATGCCTTGCCGGGCAAAGTACCTAATGACCTAGGGAAGTGGTATCTGTTCGACGAAGGTCTACTCGATTTTACTACGATGCAGTGGTAAAAATGTTATACCACGGTTCTGTTGGCCCAGAGGCCTTCCACTCTAGTTTTGATGATGATTAACTCATGTAGTTATGTGTACTAATAATCTTGTGATTTTAAGTTTCAAATCTCTAATCAAGATGTTAGTAGGTGACTAGCTTCAACAAAGGTGTTTTGGAGCTATTCACATGGTGATTCAAGAGCCCGAGCGACAAGATAATATATAGCACTCGTTGGAGTCTAGCTCGGTGGATCACGGAGTTTTGGATCGAGTCGACTTGGAGACAGCGCTCTACAAGAAGACTTCGGTATCCTAGTTTAGTTTGTGTTTTAGATTCATGTGTAAAGATTAGAATAGTGTGATATGCTCAAGTTCACAACACACACACGTTTTATGTTTTGGATATTGATTTTCGGTTTTTGGTTTAACCGATATTGGTTTTCATGAATAGTTAGATCAAAACAAGTTTAAATGGTTTTATGTATAGTAGATTCATTCTATATACATGCTTGTTTAACTTCCTAGACATACTTATTTTGACTTACCTATTCATATGGTTTAGGTTTTGTATTTTCAACAAAACATATTTTTGGAATTAAAAGTCAAAAACATGAATATATATGTTTCTTGTATATTGGATTTCTATCCATATACAAGATGCTTAAAGTTGTTTAAATATCATGTTTTTGTATTTGAATGAGTTTTGGACAAAACGAATTTTCTATTCAAAAATTCAAGTTTGGAAAAATACGGGTTTTGGTTTTCGGCAATATTTTCATAACACAAAAATGGTTCAACAAGTTTGAAATTTGTGTTGAAATGTTTCACACATGTTTGTATATCAATGCATTATACTAAAACTATTTTTGTGAATTTTTGGAGATTTAATGGGATTTAATTGGATAATAAAAACCTAAGTTTTCTATCCCTATAACTGAACTGCCAGGCTCTGGCGGTCGACCGCACGGTCGACCGGACATGTAGCCGGTCGACCGGCGCGGTCGATCGGACGTGCACAGATACGTGCACGCAGCCAGCCCATTGAGCCGGTCGACCGAGCGGTCGACCGACTGAAAGCAACCCACTCTCGGGTTGCTCCGGTCGACCGGGCGGTCGACCGGCCAGAGAGCCGTTGCTCTCTGGTTCGGCGCGGTCGACCGGGCGGTCGACCGGCAGTCGCTAACGATCAAATTTAGACCGTTGGCCGGTCGACCGGGCGGTCGACCGGATGGTCAAATCTGACCATTTTTGGCTGCAACGGCTAGTTATTTGAAGAAGCTATAAAATGGGTTTTCTCTTAATAGTTTTCAATAAGTTTTTAGAGAGCAAAATTTCTGATCTTAATGTTTTTACAGCAATCAAAAAGATTTTTTTGGGCTCAAATCTTTACATTCTATTTGGTGTTTTCTAGGGTTTTGGAAAATCAAAGAAAAGTGATTTTGGGAAAAGTGTTTTGATTCAACTTCTTCATCTTTACTTCTAGTTTTTCCTAAGGATTTTATTTGAGTATTTGTTTTTCCATTCCTTTGGTTTTTCACACACTTGAGCTTCATTCTATCCTATCTATAAGATCTTTGTGTTTGTGAGAAAAAGAGATTGGTTTGTGATCTTTTGATCACCAAGTTGTAAACCCTAATTATTGCTTGGCTTTGTGCCTTTCCCTCATAGTGTTGAGGAGGTTGTGCAATTGGGTTGTATCCCTCAAGTTGTGAGGTGATCCTTATGTAGCTTTGTGCTTATCCCTCAAGTTGTGAGGTGATAGTTTTGTTGGCTTGGTGCTTAGCCTCTTGTGAGAGGTTGTGGTTGTAAAGGGAGGAGTTGGGTACTCCTAGTTATTGTATTGCCCCAAATCCTCGGTGGAGGTTCCCTGTGTGGGAGTCCTGTGTGGACAAGCTAGTGGATTCGAAATCCTTCTGGGTGAAGGTGGGGATGTAGAGCTGGGTGCTCGAACCACGAAACAAATCTTGTTGTTTGCGCTTGATCCATTGACTCTCTCTCTCTCTCTCTTTATATTTGTGCCTTGCATCATTCATATTGTCATATCCATTATATGCTTGTGTGTTTGTGTGCCTCACTTGTATTTAACCACGAGAGCTTTACATAGCGCCTCAACTCTTATTCAGAGGAATCAAGAGGAGTTAGTCCAGAGCCCTTCACCGGGAATTCGGCTACACTCGTTGGTTGTATTAAGTGTTGTTGCAATTAGTTTTAAATTCCGCATTTAGTTCATTAGATTAGCCTTATCACCTATTCACCCCCCCCCTCTAGGTGATTTCACGTTCATATGATGATATACTTATTCATTGTCTATCCAATTCAGAGACACAAGAAGTAATCAAAGAAGCTCATGTGGCATATGTGGAGCTTATCAACCAGTTCTAAAACTCAAGGATCGATTGCACCGACTTGACTATTATTGGCCGACTATGATCACAGATGCAGTCAAATACGCAAAAAGGTGTAAGGCTTGTCAAATTCATGCGGATTTTATACACCAACCCCGGAACTACTCCATCCCACAGTCTTAGCATGGCCATTTGAGGCTTAGGGAATTGATATAATAGGGCCAATCAGTCCTCCGTCAGCTAAAGGTCATCGTTTTATCCCTGCAATAACCAATTACGTCTCAGAGTGGGCAGATGTTGTCTCGCTCGCTGAGGTTAAAACCACCAATGTGGTCATCTTCATCAAACATCATATCATCCACTGATTTGGTGTCCCCAGACGGATCATCCACGACAATGGTCCCCAATTCGTAAGTTAATCGTTCTATCGATTCTGCGATAAGCATCATATTCAGAATGTGACGTCAACTGCTTACAACCTGCTGCCAATGGGTTAGCAGAAGCATTCAACAAGACGATCATCAAGCTTCTCAAAAAGTTCATCTCCGTAACCAAACGAAATTGGAATGAGAAGCTTAATGAATGTCTTTGGGCCTATCAAACTACGGTCCGAACCCTAACAGGTAATACGCTTTTTTCTCTGGTATACGGATGTGAAGCAGTTATACCTCTGAAGATTTAAATACCATCACTTCGTGTTGCTTTGACAAGCAAGATGACTGATGAAGATAACCATCAGTTACGTCTCTAGGAGCTTGAAGTGCTAGACGAAAAGCGGTTACAGGCTCAGTAACATATCGAGCTTTATCAGGCTCAGATCTAAAAGACCTTCAACAAAAAGGTCAAAGAGAAAAATTTTCAGAAAGAAGGTATGGTCTTAGCTGTTAGACGACCTATAGTCATGACACACAAGTCCAGAGGCAAATTTCGACCCAAATGGGAAAGGGTTGTTTGTAGTAGAGACAGTCTACTCAAATGGAGCATATTGCCTGTCCAATCAGAACAGTGACATGCTTATGATGCCAATTAATGGCAAACTTCTAAAAAAATATTATCCCTGATCAAGTTAACATTATACCTCTAATTATTGGGGATCCCTTCGGAGTCAAACTGATCAAACATAAGGAGACAATGTTGCATGGTGTCAACATTAAATACATCAGAAAAGATTCCATGAGGAGCATTAATTACTAACTGATATCCCCACGGAATTACATGATCCTAGGCCCTTAATGGCTAAGGATAGAGGAATTAGTTAGTTTTTAAGCCCACCGTAAGTCCTCGACAACTCATCATGCTGAGGGGAATAGCATGGCTAACCCAATTCAAACGGTAGTTGGTAAAGGCACACCAAATCCGTTGATAGCTGAGTATTTGCTAAAAATCCTAAGGGAACTGATCCCATTTGATTCCTCCAGAATCCTCTACCAACTCCCTTCTATAGAATGGTAAATTCAAAAAGCAAAAAGTCATGTCAAAGTTTTCACCTCTGACTTTTCCTTCATTTTAGGAGTATTATTTTCCTATTCCCTAATAGGAATAATTTGACTTATAAAACAAACTTTGGGAACACTGTCTTCTATTCCTTAGTGAAATTCTATAGCAATGTTCTTGTATTTTACAAAGAACGGTCAATTCCACCAAAATTTCTTATCAATTCCCATCCATGGAATGGTAAGACCACATCAAACTGTAATCATTTTTCTGATAAAATGAACTACATATCAAGTTTGTCAAGTTAACATTAAACCCCTGACAGTAAAACTTTTGAATATTCCTGGTTGATCTTACTAATATCCTCAGCAGATTAAACTCCACATGTCATTCTCTTCAATAGAATGACAGGTCCACTCAAATTGCTGTTATGTTCAAACACCTCTAACAGTAAATGAATCTTTGTCAAGTTAACACACACCTCTGATAAGTCACCTTTACAAATCCCCAAGCGGAGAAGCTGTCACGATCACTTTTGACAAATCTTCTTTTAAATTCTCCAGCAAGGAATTTGATTGTTACGTTAATGATTACCTCTAACAACTTTTTAAGGAATAATCATTTTCCTATCGAATCTCCATAGAGTTCTTTTTGTCATACTAATGATTACCTCTGATATATAATCTCTTGTTAGATTCATTTTCTAACTTCCCAGTGAGTTTCTAGTAGACTCCCCTCGAAGTCTATTATTTCTCTTTTCAGTCTCCAGTGGATTTTTCTGGTTGTCACATTAACAATATACCTTTGACGATTTCTTTCAAATATTTCCAAAGGAAATACCAATTTTACAGAACTTATGATCAAATCCTATTTCTCCCAGCAGAATTACTTCTTTTACCGTCATATCCAGCTTGTCACCTCTGAATGGTAAGAAATTTCGAGCTTGGTGGTTTCTCAATCCATTATGTCCATGTTACCTCTGAACCGATAGATAACCAAGCCCCATCTTCCAGTCTGATAAGGACTACTCCTTTGTCGTTATGTTCAGTTTATCACCTCTGAATGGCAGAGCTCTGAGTCTAGTAACTTTCAATCGGTTATGTCCATATTACCTCTGAACCGACAGATGCCTAGATCTCTCCCCTTTTATAATCCTCAAACTGTCATGTCCAGTTTAACACCACTGAACAGACGAGTCCATAACTTTGTTCTTCATTCTTCCGTCAGGATCAGAAGTTCTTGCTGTCATGTTAATACGACTACCTTTGAACAGCAAATTGTGAGCCTGGTGTTTCTTAGTTGGCCATGTCCATATTACCTCTGAACCAACGGGTGCTCAGATCCAGTTCACATTTGCAGTTCCTAGTGGACTAGCTGCTAAGTTAATACGACTACCTCTGGCAGCGGATTCAGAGTTTAGTGTGTCTTAGTCTATCGTGTCCAGTTAATCACCTCTGAACAGATGAGTCCCTAAAACTGAGTTCACCTTCATTTTGTCATCATGTCCAGTTCATCACCTCTAAATGATAAAATTCTAAGCTTGATGGCTTCTCAATCAGTTATGTCCAGTTAACCACCTCTGAACTGACAGATAGCCATGTCTTCCCTTTTTATTTACTGTTATGTTCAGTTAATCATCTCTGAACAGTAAACAGTCTGCATCGATTATATCCAGTTTGTCACCTCCGAACCGATAATTATCCAATTTCACCCTTCTTTGTCGTTATATCCAGTCTTTCACCTCTGAATGACAAAATCTCATATCTGACTATTCCTAATTAGTTATATCCAGTTTATCACCTCTGAACTGATGAATCTTTAGACTTATTCTTTTTCTGGATTTAGTGATCCCTAACAGATTCCTAAAATTTACCCTTCTTTTAATCCCCAGTGGATCTTATATTTGACTGGCTTTATCATGTTCTTAACCTCTGAATAATTTCAGTCACATTTGTAATTTCATTGGAAATTCAATTTAGTGAATTTTCACCCTTTTTAGTTCTTCCAAAAGAACTTGTATTCTAAGTTCTCCTTTAAAGGAGACTTATATTGCCTACGGGCAATTTCAAACAAACACAGAACAAGACACGGAGAAGAGCAAATGAGTAAAAAGTAGAGATTTTATTGACTCAAAAAAGAGAAGATACGTTGATGATACATCAAGATTGTCTCTCATACAATTTAGTCTTTACTTCAAAAGCAGGGGACTTGTTGCTCTACATCCAGAACAGTAGGCCTACTTTTGCTCTTCAGGATAATGGCGCTTATTGAAGTTGAAATGCAATGGGTCACTCTGATTCTACTGTTGAAGCTTATAGATTGATAGATTTTGATGATGGATAACAAAAGTGATACAGATGCATTGGAACTATATCTCAAGCATATATATTGAGTTCTGGTTGCTCAAGCTCAAACAAAGACTTTAACTATTTTTGTGTATTTTTAGAATTTTTGTTAAAGCCTTGATCACACACACAATACAGTCATATAGTCGACTTATACCATAGTCTAGTCGACTAACATATCTTCCAGTCGACTTGATCCTTTATATAGTCGACTAAGTCCTTCCACAAAAAATATATCAGTCTCTGTTTGTTGTCTGTTAGCAGTATTAGTCGACTTACACATACCTCTAGTCGACTAACCCATGCTATAGTTGACTTAGCCTTTTATGCTGGTCGGCTAATTATAGTTTTCAGAAACTTGTTATCCGTATCAGTCATGATGTAGTCGACTTGCTTCCTATACTAGTCGACTAACCCGGCCAAAAATTATTCTTCTAGTCGACTACCATACAAACCCGAGTCGATTAATAGTAGTTTCTGACTGTTAAATTGTTATTGATTTCTGGTATTTTATCTAATGTTCTAAAATTCAAATTTGAGTTGATAACTTCCCTAACTGACCATTGATTTCACCGATAAATAGGGATGTTGTCCTAGGATGAATACACCAATTCAAAGCACAAGTTTTCTACCCAAAACTTTGTTCAAAAATTCTGTTTTCTGAAAACTTACTTCTACTTTCTGTTTTTCACACAATTCAATACTCTAGTGAAGAATTTTGAGAGTCCACCTATAAGAGACCTTGTTCACATCACGTACAAGATTCAAGGCTTATATGATTCATTGTATTCATTCAAAGAGTAGTTGTCTTCTTGGTGTAGAGAAGAGTTGTACAGATTTGACAAAGGCTATTTTGTCAAGTGTTGTACAAGGTGTTGATTTTGGGGGTGTATCAAAATCAGAATAAGGAAAATCTCAAGCGGGTTGCTTGGGGACTGGACGTAGGTCACAAGGACCGAAACATGATAAAATCTCTTGTGTTTGTGTTTATATTTTCTGAGATTTTTTTGTACATTTACTTTTCCTGTAAGTAGTTTATTTTTAAAAGTTTATAAACACTATTCACCCCCCTCTAGTGTTTGTGTTGCTTTATTTATAGATCCTACACTTGGTATCAGAGTAAGGATGGCAACGGAGTTTCCTTCATCACAATTCAAAGGACATTCTACACAACGTCCACCATTATTTGATGGATCAAACTACAACTACTGAAAGTGTAGAATGAAGCTCTACTTGCAATCACTCAACTATGAACTATGGAACATAGTGGAAGCACCATACACCAAACCTACAATAAATTATGATGCTTGGAGTGAATAACAAAAGAAGTCTGTCAACCTTGATGCTAAAGCAATGAACGTGCTTTACTTTGCCTTGAATAAAGAAGAATTCAATCGTGTGTCAACGGTCAAATCTGCAAATCAAATATGGTAGATATTACAGGTAACACATAAAGATACAAATAAGGTTAAAGAGCCTAAAATTTGTATTCTTGTTCACATGTTTGAACTCTTCAAAATGAAGGAGAAGGAAATCATTACAGAAATGATTACAAGGTTCACCGACATTACAAATTCCTTAGTAGCCCTTGAAAAGGAATATACTCAAGTTGAAAAAGTCAGAAAGATCCTTCGTGCACTCATGTCAGATTGGGAGAAGAAAACTACTGCAATAGAAGAAGCGAATGATCTCTCAACAATGTCATTAGAAAACCTTATTGGTAATCTAATGGCATATGAAGTGCAATTGAAGATAGAAGGATGAACAACAACTTCAATCCAAGAAGAAAGTACTTGCCTTCCATACATCCTCAGATATGGAAAATTCAGATGACGATGAAGAGGAAATGATAATGCTCTCATAAAAATTCAAAAAGTTCTTAAAATAAGGTAAGTTTAAAAAGAATAAAGATACTAATGATAATCCTATTTGTTTTAAGTGTAACAAACCAGGTCACATAAAGAAGGATTGCCCATTGATGAAGTCTAAAGGAAATTTTAAGAATTTCAATAAGTTCAACAAAAAGAAGAAACCATTCCAAGCAACTTGGGATAATAACGATTCATCTTCCTCTGATGAAGAAGAAGCCACTGAAACCACCAATATCTACTTCATGGCTCAAGAAGACGAGGTACAAGATTATGATGAATTACTTGAAGCATTTAATGAACTTTATGATGATTTCAAAACTGAAAAATTAAAAATAAAGTTTTAACAAAAGAAAATGACAAACTTATCAAAGAAAATTCAATTTATGTTTCTCAAAAATCTTCATTAGATTTTAAAATTTTTGACTTTGAAAAGGATATTTCATCTTTAAAGATGGATAACGAGAATTTCTTAAAAGAGAATTCTGTGCTTAAAAAAGAAACTGTTTCTTTAAATTCTAGAATTACCATTTTAGATAAAGAAATGACTAGTTTCAAAATAAAGTATGAAGAAATTTTGAAAAATGTAACAAAATTTAATAAAGGAAAAGAAAACTTAAATGATTTATTGTGTTATCAAAAGATGTCAAATAATCATTTTGGCATTGGATTTTCAAAAGATAAGATTGACAAACCTACACATGTTGGTCTTAGATTTTCAAAAAATAATTTTGTAAAATCTACACATTTTTATAAAGAGAATAATCATAATTCATATAATTCTTTTATGAAAAGAAATACTAATACTATGTCAAAAAGAATTAGGAACAAATATATATGGATTCCTAAAAGTCTAAATAATATGGAGAAGAATGCTTATATTGCATCATATATACAACATGTATGTAATTCTTGTAATTATGTTTATACTAACAAGTGGAAACCAAATTCAAATTGGATTTGGGTTCCTAAAGGCTAATCTTTTTCGGACCCTATCATGATGGGTACCATACAAAATATTTTATCTTATAGGTACCTTATAAAGAAAAGTGGATACTTGATAGTGGATTTTCCAAACACATGACCGATCACATTCACCTACTGTCTTCCGTTCAAATCAAAAAGGAAGGTACAGTAATATTTGGTGACAATAATAAAGGAAAGGTTATTAGTATTGGCATGGTTGGTAACATTTCGAAACCCCTTATTAAAAAAGTTCTTTTGATAAGAGGTTTAAAACACAATCTATTAAGTATTAGTCAGTTATATGATAAGGGTTATAAAATCATTTATGAAAAAGATGCATGTCTTATATATGATACCAACATTAAAGATATTCTGTTTAAAGGTTCTCATAATAATAATATTTATGAGTTATCAATAACTTATATATCAAAAAATGATAACTTATGTTTCCTTGCTTCAAATAATGATTATTTTTATGGCATAAAAGATTTGGTCATTTAAATATGAAAACAATTTCTAAGATTTCTAAATTTGATTTAGTTAAATATGAAAACACCTAGAGGGGGGGTGAATAGGTGTAAGTGCTAATCTAGAAAACTAAATGCGCTAAATGCGGAAGCTTAAAAAACAATTTGCAACACACTTAATACAACACACAAGTGTAGCCGAATTCCCCGTGAAGGGCTCTGGACTAACTCCTCTTGATTCCCCTAGATATGGGTTGAGGTGCTATATGAAGCTCTTGTGGTTAAGTACAAGTGAGGCACACAAGCACACAAGCATATAAGAGATAGGCAATATGAATTAATGCTCAAACACAAGCAAATAGATATGATGCTATGAATGATGCTATGCACAAATAAAAGAGATAGAGTTGAGAGACAATGGATCAAACGCAAAGACAAGATATGTTTCGAGGTTCGAGCCCCTAGCTCTACATCCCCGCCTTCACCACCGTGAAGGATTTCCAATCCACTATCTCCCACCGAGGAAACCTCTACCGAAGAGGATTTGTTACAACACAAGGAGTACCAAACTCCTCTCTCAATACAAACACCACCTCACACAAGAGGGGTAGGCCCTTAGCCAAACAACAACCAATCCACCTCACACTTGAGGGATACAAACCAACAACCAACTCCACCTCACCAAGAGGGAGTAAACACCAACCTTAACCTCTACCGAAGAGGGAGCAAACCAATACCACTCCGATCAACCTCTACCAAAGAGGGATACACAAAGCAAGGAGGGTTTACAACTTAGAGGCTCAACAACCTCAAACAATCTCTTTTCCACAAAACAAAGATCCTAATAGATTAGGATAGAATGATATAGCTCAAGTGTGGAAAACTAGGTGTTTGGAAAACAAAAACTCAAAGAAAAATACTTGGGAAAAACTCTTGTAAAAGATAAAAATGAAAGCCAAGACAAATCTCCCAAAATATTCTTTTCTTTGATTTTCCCAAACCCTAAAACACAAAACCAATTTGGAAGTTTAAAGCCCAAAAACACTTTTGAAAACTTCTTTTAAACTCAGGAGAAACTGGGAATTTTTCTTATTAAAAACCTTGGCCAAAAACCCAAAAGAGTGGGGTTTATATAGGCCAAAACAGAAACTAGACCGTCCCTGTGTCTGCCAAACGTGCACAAGCTTGTGCACGTCGGTCGACTGCAAGGGTCGACCGGCCCTTTGTACGGTCGACCCGTGCGGTCGGCCGTCCTGGCCTGTCAGCCACTGTTCTGGGACAGAAACACAGTTAAAACATTTTTCTAAAAATTCTTTTAAGTCTTGTAAAAATCTTCAAAAATAGTTTTATCATTTTGCATTGATATATAAACATGTGATAAACATTTCAACTCAAATATCAAGCATATGAAACCATTTTTGTTTCTTAACATTTTTACCAAAAACCAAAACATGTATTTTTATCAAACTTGAATTTTTCAATACATGAATAGGAAAGTCAAAATAAGTTTGTCTAGGAAGTTAAAAGCATGTATGTATATCTAGAACATATCTAATATACATAAAAATTATTTAAACTTGTTTTGATCAAACTATTCATGAAAACAAAAAACTAAAACATAAAACATGTGTGTTGTGTGCACTTGAGCATATTAACTATACTAAACTTTACAAATGGATCTAAACACACTATCTAAACTAGGATACCTAAGTCTTCTTGACGATCTTCCATCTTCAAGTAGACTTGCTCCCAAACCTTGATCCACAAAGTGCAAAGGAATGATCTTTAAGTTTTGGCACCGGAATCACCAAGGAAAGCTTCTAAACTCCTCGTAGAAGCTAATCACCAACTAATATCTTGCTAATAGATCTGAAACTTAAATTCACAAGAATATTAGTAAACATAACTTCATGAGTTGATCATCATCAAAACTAGAGTGGAAGGCCTTTGGGCCAACAATCTCCCCCTTTTTGATGATGACAAAACTCATGGAGTTATATATGCATGGATTAAAGTTAAGCTTCAAAGAAGCTCCCCTTAACTCATGCATAGGCAAAAAAATAATAAATATGCAATGAATGGCAATGCATTATATCATGCATGAAAACAATAAAACTCTTATATCAACAAAACATGTTCTAGGCTCTAGATACCAATGAAATATTTACAATAAACATGTTCTTATACCAATTTAAACTTTCAAAACAGAACATGCTCTAGATACCAATTAAAATCATAATATATGCAAAAACATAAGCATGCATATAAACTCAAAATCTTTCTCCCCCTTTTTGTCAATCATCAACAAAGGGGTAAGAACAAATCATAAGATGTACACTCAATTAAGATACCAAATGAAACTTATACTATTTGAAGTGAAAGCATACATACATACAAACATATATGAGTATACAAGAAATGTCAATATTGATACCAATTGAAAGAATTCAATGATACCAATTGAAACAACAATCATAGCAAGTGTATACCTCATATTACAAAACGAAGAATACGAACTAGTTAAAATGAAAAGTTTTGTTAACTAGTATGAAATCCTTCAAGTAAGGAATAAAACAAAAATATTTTTCATGAAAACATGAAATTCACAAAATAGTCAACACTCATAATCAATTAATCATAAATATGACTCATGAAAATAAACACATGTGTAAACAATAAATGTGAGTGTACAAATACAATGTGAAGATCATAATCATGAAAGATAGACATTAAGCTCAACATTCCTTGAAACAAGAAGACATGAAAATCATCAAAACTTATTTAATCTTTAAGGTATATGTATGTCCTATACAAACTAAGGTATACATACATATCCAAACACAACGAGTCCACAAAGATATATGCATGAAGGCACGTGGCTCAAAGGATGTATATGTATAACAATAATTTGGATAAAATGGACATGTACATGAAGTTAAACATATAAACATAAAACAAATTCAAGAATGGGAATACAAGTTTAAAATGAATGGATCATCAAAACTAGACTATACTACATCTAATGGGTTCAAATAAGCATTCATGCTTAAACATATATAGATTTATTTGTGGCCCACTATATGCACAAATATATACCTAGTCTTAATGAAAACTAACATTTAAACATATATTCAAAGCATGAAGCATAAAACAAGACAAAAATCATCATGATAAACAAAACATGATTATTATGTAAATCCACATGTTATTAAACCTATGATAGACATGATAGGTAAACAAAGGTGAGAACACTAAATATGGGTCCATATAAGCATGGGTGTCTCAAAAAGGGCTATACATGCATGTCAAGGATCTAATAAACATGGCATTTACATACTAATCTATAAACATCAAAACATGCTATAAATAATAAACATGAAAAGCATGCAAGCAATAATTAGGAGTTAGGAATCGTTACTAAAACCTAGAAGGTAACTTTTCTTGTCTCCAAAACATGGTGGTCCTCTCCACCAAACATCCCTTGAAAGTGATGCATCCAAATAATTATCATGAGGCTCGGAACGCATCCACTCCAAGGTACGGCTACTCTCACATCATGTGAGAGCCCACACCTACATCAAACATAAGAGGGGTGGTCTTTGATACCCATATCTTATTGGGTCCATGGGGGTTAGTACCTTCTCTAACCCAAACAAAATTATTTGCTAAATTTGAAGTATGTAATCTATCATAACAAAATTTAGCAAGGTGACCCTTATGTCCACAATGTGTACAAGTGTACACATGAGCATACAAAGTGTGATGGTGTCCGTGAGGAGCATGTGTATGCCGTGGAGGGTGTGCATGAATAGATGGAACTTGTTTCTTTCGAAACAAAGATTCCAATCGTGTATGCCCAACAACACATTGGCTCAAAGTGGAGCCCAAACAATCTACACTCTTCTTAAGTAAAGATATATCATTGTTAATTATAGAAGAAGTGGAGCATGCAAGGGGTGATCTAGGTGAAACTACCCTAGCATGGCAAACATGGGAATCAATCTTATTTTTTAAAAACTCATTTTTCTTTAAACATACATCTAAATCATTTGAAATAGAAATTATTTTATTTTTCAAAGCAACATTCTCTTTTAAAACAAAATCAACTTTTGAAGACAAATTTTCATTTTTCTTCAAAAGTGTTTCACAATCATTTTTAGATTTTAAAACTTTATTTTCTTTTAAAACAAGATTAAGTTGAGATTTCAATGAATCCCTTTCATTAGAAATTTCAACCTTCTCTTGCAAAACAATGTCAAGTCTAGAAATCAAATTTTTATTTTCATTATTAAGACCTAGACTTTTCTTTTTCAAAACATTATATTTTTCTATTAATTTTTCACAAACAATAGATAGTTCTTCATTTAAAGCATGTGCATCTATAAATTCATCACATGAAGAACTAGAATCAAAACTATTTAGTTGAGATTCCGATTGTACCTCAAGGGAGTCATTCCCTTGGACCATGTGGCATTGAGACTCGGATTCTCCACTAGACTCCTCCGGTAGAATAGGCAATTGAAGCTTGGAGGTGGTAGTGGTTGTCAAAATGTTCCACGCTGCAAAGGCGGAATCAATGTTAGAAACACGCATAAGATAATCTTTAGGAAGTGTGCTTCTAATGGCCTCAGGGGCTTGTGCATTGGCCCCTATATGCTTGTTATCACTAAGGAAGGATTCCTTGGTAATGGCAAGGTGAACCTTATAACCTAGGGCTTGTAGGTAAAAGGACATCCTAGTCTTCCAAACAAGAATGTTGGAAGCATCATACATAGGTGGGGTCATGAAGTCCATGGGTCCAAACTATATGTGTGCAAACAAACAAATGCAAATGGTAGATTAGCAAATAAGGATCTCACTCCTAGTATGTTAAGCCTAAGTATCAGGAGCGTAGGCTCTGATACCAATTGAAAACACCTAGAGGGGGGGTGAATAGGTGTAAGTGCTAATCTAGAAAACTAAATGCGCTAAATGCGGAAGCTTAAAAAACAATTTGCAACACACTTAATACAACACACAAGTGTAGCCGAATTCCCCGTGAAGGGCTCTGGACTAACTCCTCTTGATTCCCCTAGATATGGGTTGAGGTGCTATATGAAGCTCTTGTGGTTAAGTACAAGTGAGGCACACAAGCACACAAGCATATAAGAGATAGGCAATATGAATCAATGCTCAAAAACAAGCAAATAGATATGATGCTATGAATGATGCTATGCACAAATAAAAGAGATAGAGTTGAGAGATAATGGATCAAACGCAAAGACAAGATATGTTTCGAGGTTCGAGCCCCTAGCTCTACATCCCCGCCTTCACCACCGTGAAGGATTTCCAATCCACTATCTCCCACCGAGGGAAACCTCTACCGAAGAGGATTTGTTACAACACAAGGAGTACCAAACTCCTCTCTCAATACAAACACCACCTCACACAAGAGGGGTAGGCCCTTAGCCAAACAACAACCAATCCACCTCACACTTGAGGGATACAAACCAACAACCAACTCCACCTCACCAAGAGGGAGTAAACACCAACCTCAACCTCTACCGAAGAGGGAGCAAACCAATACCACTCCGATCAACCTCTACCAAAGAGGGATACACAAAGCAAGGAGGGTTTACAACTTAGAGGCTCAACAACCTCAAACAATCTCTTTTTCACAAAACAAAGATCCTAATAGATTAGGATAGAATGATATAGCTCAAGTGTGGAAAACTAGGTGTTTGGAAAACAAAAACTCAAAGAAAAATACTTGGGAAAAACTCTTGTAAAAGATAGAAAATGAAAGCCAAGACAAATCTCCCAAAATATTCTTTTCTTTGATTTTCCCAAACCCTAAAACACAAAACCAATTTGGAAGTTTAAAGCCCAAAAACACTTTTGAAAACTTCTTTTAAACTCAGGAGAAACTGGGAATTTTTCTTGTTAAAAACCTTGGCCAAAAACCCAAAGGAGTGGGGTTTATATAGGCCAAAATAGAAACTAGCCGTTAGGCTGATCTGGCAGCCTGACAGGCTAGCGGTCGGCCGACCGCCAACGGTCAAAAATCCGACCGTTGGAGCAAACCGGTCGACCGCCCGGCCGACCGAAATAAACAGAGAGCACTGCTCTCAGGTTCGGTCGGCCGCCCGGCCGACCATCCCTGTGTCTGCCAAACGTGCACATGCTTGTGCACGTCGGTCGACCGCAAGGGTCGACCGGCCCTTGGTACGGTCGACCCGTGCGGTCGGCCGTCCTGGCCTGTCAGCCACTGTTCTGGGACAGAAACACAGTTAAAACATTTTTCTAAAAATTCTTTTAAGTCTTATAAAAATCTTCAAAAATAGTTTTATCATTTTGCATTGATATATAAACATGTGATAAATATTTCAACTCAAATATCAAGCATATGAAATCATTTTTATTTCTTAACATTTTTACCAAAAACCAAAACATGTATTTTTATCAAACTCTGATTTTTTCAATACATGAATAGGAAAGTCAAAATAAGTTTGTCTAGGAAGTTAAAAGCATGCATGTATATCTAGAACATATCTAATATACATAAAAACTATTTAAACTTGTTTTGATCAAACTATTCATGAAAACCAAAAACTAAAACATAAAACATGTGTGTTGTGTGCACTTGAGCATATCAACTATACTAAACTTTACAAATGGATCTAAACACACTATCTAAATTAGGATACCTAAGTCTTCTTGACGATCTTCCATCTTCAAGTAGACTTGCTCCCAAACCTTGATCCACAAAGTGCAAAGGAATGATCTTTAAGTTTTGGCACCGGAATCACCAAGGAAAGCTTCTAAACTCCTTGTAGAAGCTAATCACCAACTAATATCTTACTAATAGATCTGAAACTTAAATTCACAAGAATATTAGTAAACATAACTTCATGAGTTGATCATCATCAAAACTAGAGTGGAAGGCCTTTGGGCCAACAATTCTTAGTTCTCTGTAAATATCTGAAGACCCTTTTGGCTGCTCTCCAGTGATCCATCCCAGGGTTACTTAAATATCTGCCTAGTATTTCAACAATAAATGCTATGTCTGGATGTGTGTAAATCTGAGCATACATTAGGCTCCATACAGCTGAAGCATAGGGAATCTTCTGCATTTCTTTAACTTCAAGGCCATTCTTAGGGCATCGACTTAGACTGAATTTATCACCTTTTGTGACTGGGTGTCTCTTGTATTACAATCTTGCATACCATAGCTTTCAAGCACCTTTTTTATATAAGTCTTTTGTGACAATCCAAGAATGCTCCGAGGGCGATCTCGGTATATATGGATTCTTAAGATACAAGATGTCTCACCAAGATCTTTCATCTCAAATTTCTTCGATAGAAATCTCTTGGTTTTATGCAAAATTTCCTTATCATTGGTAGTAAGGAGTATGCCATCAACATACAAAATCAGGAGTATATGCTTACTCTCACTGAACTTGTGCTATACACAATCTTTAACAGCATTTGTCTTAAAACCAAATGAGACAACTACTTGATGAAACTTATAGTACCATTGACCGGAAGCTTGTTTGAGTACATAGATGGATTTCTTTAATTTGCAAACTATATTCTTTAGGTCTCTAGACACAAAGTTTTCTGGTTGCACCATATATATAGTTTCATCAATGTCGCCGTTGAGAAAAGTTGTCTTAACATCCATCTGATGTAACCAAGGTCAAAATGTGCAACAAGAGTTATAATTGTCCTAAAAGAGTCTTTCAATAAAACTGGAGAAAAAGTCTCTGTAAAATCAATGCCTTTCCTTTAAGTAAAGCCTTTAGCTACAAGACGAACCTAATATTGTTGGCTCGAAGGCCTTTCACCCTAGTTTTAATGATGACTAACTTATGAAGTTATGTTACTAATGATCTTGTGTTTACTAAGTTTCAGATATAGGTCAAGATCATAGTTGGTGTTTAATTTCAACAAAAAATTCAATGTCAAAATTTGAAGCTATCACAAATTGATTCAAGAGCTCACGCTTAAAGATCACATCAAGTACTCTAGATGGAGTCTCACTTTTGGATCATATTTGGATCAAGTCGTCTTGGAGAAGAATATCTGTAAGAAGACTTTGGTCTAGGTTTATTTAGTTTAGATCTTGTGTAAGAATAGAATAGTTTTAAATTGCTCAAGTTCACACACAAAAGTTTTTAATTTGATTTCGGTTTAACCATTTTAGTTTCAAAAGATTATGTTTACATGGTGTATATCTCAATAGAATAAGTTTCATGATTTATATATATGTTAGATATGTTTTATAGAAACTTACTTCTATGTGTTTTGGTTTATCATATATATGGTTTTGTGTTTCAGATTAACATGTATACATCTTTCCATTCACATGAATAGATTTCATCAAAAGAAGTTTATATGATTTATATGTATATTGGATTTTATCTATATACATTGATGGTTCATATATGTTTAGAAAAACTTATTTTGATGTGTCTAGTTCATATGTTTAAGTTTTGTTTTTATCAAAATTTATTTTGGTATTTATTGTCAAAAACAAGTATATATCGTTTACCATGCGTATTAGATTCTATCCATACACACTATGCTTCAAATATGTTTCAATATCTTATTTTTGTATCTATATAAGTTTTATAGAAAAATCGGATTTCCATTTTAAAGTTTGGTTTTAAGAAAATACCAATTTTGGTTTATGCTTAAATTTCTATGCCTCAAAAAAAGTTCAATTGTTTGTATATGTGTTGATTTTTGATCACACATATTTGTACTTCAAAGTATTTATATGAAATTATTTTTTTGAAATTTATTGGGATTTAATTGAATTTTTATGTATTTAACAAGTTTGTTTTAAATCCTGTTTCATACTGGTTTTGGGCTGCTTGCGGTCGACCGACCGGTCGACTGAAGGCTGGCTTGGTCGGCCGAAGGTCGGCCGACCCGCACACATGCACGAGCCCTACTTGTGGTCGATTGACCGATCGACCGACTGGCTCAACCCAACTTCTGTTGGGGGCCGGTCGAGCGAGCGGTCGACCGACCATAGAGGTTGTTCTCTATTTTTCGGGTGGTCGACGGGGCAGTCGACCGACAATCCCAACGGTCGGAATTCAACCATTGGCGGTCGACCGACAGGTCAATCTGAGCCCCTAACAGCTAGTTTTTGACAGGCTATAAATTTGGATTTTTGGGCCAGTTTTTTACAACATTTTTAAGAGCAATTTTTCTCATCTTTTACAGAGTTTTAGCAACAAGTTTTTAAAAATATTTTTGAGCTACAAAATCTAAATCTATATTTGTTTCAAAGTTTTGGGAAATAAAAAAATCAAGTTTTGGGGATTCTAGTTTTGTTCTTCAATTTCTTCATCTATTAAGAAGTTTTTCCCAAGAGTTTTCTTTTTCAAAAACTTTGTTTTACTCACATACTTGAGCTCTTCATTACAAATTTATCCTTTAGGATCATTGTATTGTGAGAGGTTTTGTTTGTGGTCTTTTGAGATCACCAAGTCTTGTTTGTGATCTAAGTGATCACCAAGTTGTAATTTTCTCTTTACTTTGTGCTTGGCTTTGTGCCTACCCTTTTGTGTTGAGGTGTGAGAAAGTTGGACTTGTGTACTCCCGGTGTGTTAGTTGTAATTACTCGGTGGAGGTCTCTTTGTGGAAGATCCTATTGTGGATAGTGAAAATCCTTCTGTGTGAAGGCGGGGACGTAGAGCAGTGACTCGAACATCGAAACATATCTTGATGTTTGCATTTGGATCTTTCTCTCTCAACTCTCAACTCTTATATCTTGCATTGTTATTACTGCTTATATCTATACATGCTTGATATTGTTTGTGTGCTCACACTTGTGTTTAATCAATAGAGCTATTGAAGCACCTCAACTCTTAGTTTAAAGGAATCGCGAGGAGAAGTTCTAGAGCCCTTCATGGGGAATTCGACTTCACTCTTGGTTACATGTTCTATGTGCTAGCATTTAGTTTTAATTCCGCATTATTTATTAGTAGATTAGCACTACACCTATTCACCCCCCTCTAAGTGTAATTTTCATATATCTCTCCACGTTACCTTCTGAATCCCTTTTGGTTTTAAATATCCATTTTCAATCAATGGGCTTCTTACCTTCAGGTAATGGGACAAGATCCCAAACTTGATTGTCATGTATAGACTTATACTCTTCGTTCATGACATCTATCCATTTTTTAGAGTTAGAATCCTAAATGGCTTAGTGAAAGTTGATTGGATCACCTTCCACCAATCTATCAGTGTCCTCATGTTCTTAGAGGAATACTATATAGTTATCTGGAATAACGTTTCTCCTCTCTCTTGTGGATCTCCTTAGTGGCATTTGTTCTTGAGGTTGTAGAGTTTGTTCTTCAGAAATAATTACCTTAGCTTAAGTGGGGAGTTGTTCAACATTGTCTTGTTGAGATTCCATATCTGCTTCTCGAAATATGACAGGTACAGAAGCATGTACACTATCAAAAGCAGTAGTAGGGATCGAAACCGATTTCTCATCAAAGACAATGTCTCTAACCTTATTTCTCCCCAAAACTCAACATCCTCAAAAAATGTTGCAATTCCTATATCAAAAATTGACTTAATAGTGGGATCATAAAACTTGTAGCCCCTAGATCGCTCAGAGTAACCAATGAAGTAGCTGCTCACTGTTTTAAAGTCCAATTTCTTTTCATTTGTCCTATAAGGCCTAGCCTCAGATAGACATCCCCAAATGTGAAAGTGCTCTAGACTAGGCTTTCGACCTATCCAAAGCTCATAAGGTGTTTTGACAGCTGCTTTAGTTGGTACTCTGTTCATGATATAAGCTGTTGTCTTTATTGCTTCTCCCCAGAGTGATTCTGGTAAGATAGAATGACTAATCATACTCCTCACCATATTCTTAAGAGTCATGTTTTGTCTTTCAGCCACACCATTCATGCTAGGTAAACCTGGCATGGTGTATTGTGGGATGATTCCACATTCCTCTAGAAAGTTAGCAAATAGCCCTGGACGTTGTTCTCCTGAACCGTCATATCTGCCGTAGTACTCACCACCATGGTCAGATCTCACACACTTAATTTTCTTGCTGAGTTAAGTTTCAACTTCAGCTTTGAAATTTTTGAAAATGTCCAGAGACTCTGATATCTCATGAATGAGATATAGGTACCCATAGCATGAGTAATTGTCTATAAATGATATAAAATATCGTTGACCATTCCAAGAAGCCATAGGGAATAGTCCACAGATATCCATATGTATCAATTCTAAAACGCCTGAAGATCTATTAGCACCTAATCTCGTATGTTTGGTCTGTTTTTCCTTGATACACTCAACACACATTTAAGTCTGAAAATTCGAGGGAATCCAAAATAGCTTCTATCACAAGTCGTTCTATTCTAGATTTGGATATACGATCAAACGCTTGTTTCATAATATTGCTGAATTTTTTTATTTAGCTTATGTTTTGTACCACATGAATCCATGTGCAAGGTTTCATTATATGATGCAATCGTGTCAAGTAAATAAAGATTGTCATAAATACTCAATGAGCAGTACCAACAATATTTGAATTTAATGAAAGACTAAATTGATTGTCTCTAAAAGAACAATGATAACCAAATTTATCCAATAAAGAAACAGAAATTAAATTCTGTCTAAATGACGATACAATAAAAGTGTCTTTCAAGTTCAAATATAGACCAGTTCATAACAATAACCTAAAATGCCTTATTGCCTCAACTTCTACAGACTTTCCATCGCCCACAAAGATGTGTCTTTCACCATCACTTGGTCTTTGGTAGCTCAGGCAATCCTGCATAGAAATACTTATGTGAGTAGTAGCACCGGAGTCTAACCACCAAGTGTTTCTAGGTATTGAAGCTAAATTAACCTCAGAACAGACCAAAATAAAGAACATACCTTTCTTGGCACGCCAAGCATGATATTTTGTACATTCTTTCTTTACGTGTCCAGGTTTCTTATAAAAGAAACAGTCTTCATTTTTCTTAGGTTTCTTTTGATCTGAACCCTTAGCAGCTCATCCTTCTTTCTTTTCTTGCCCTTATCCTTTGAGATACTGACCAGATGTGCACTTTCAGATTTCTAATGTTTAAGCCTTTTCTCTTCTTACACACAATATGAAATGAGCCCATTTAGAGTCCATGTCTCTTTCTGACAGTTATAACTGACCTTAAATTAACTGAAGTGTGCAGGAAGTGAAATTAATACCAAATGCACGAGTAAGTTCTCAAACAACTCGAACTTTAGTGCCTTAAGCTTGGAAGCAATGTGAGACATCTGCATAATGTACTCTCTTATGTTTTCTTTGCCCTTGTACTTCATAAAAATCAAGCTAGCTAAAAGCGTGCTTGTTTCTGTCTTATCGTTCTTTGCAAAATATTTCTTAATTTCGGCAAGGAAATCTTTAGCCAAACTTATCTCATCAGATACTGCACCTCGAAAGGCTTTCAGAATGCTGTGCTTTATGATCATCAGACTCATGCGATTAGAGCATTCCAACTTCTCGAAGCTCTTCCTATTATCAAAAAAATTTTCATCTGTAAGAGAAGCAAGTTACTCTATCATTAGTGCAAGATTTAGATCCATGCGGCCAAGAATGATTAAGACATTCTATTTTCATTCCTTGAAGTTTGTCCTATTGAGCATGGGAATACTGTTTGTGTTTGCAGATATACTAGCAACAAATACAATAGTTGTACAGAGAATAAATTAAATAAGTATGCATGTACACATCATAATCAAATAAATGACTTTTAAATTTAAACAATTATGAAATACATCTCAAAACACCTAGCACAACATTAATATCAAGTCTTTGGATAGTAATATTAACTTGTAAGTGGTACTCTTGGTGTAGCAATCAAATGTTGATAATAAATCTTGTCAAATTATAAATTTATGTTTGAATCAACTTATTATTCACATGGAAACCTTATAATAAATACATATTTATCACCACAAGTGCGTATGCAATTCGGCCAAATATTATCCTTCCTTTGAGTCGGTTAATATTCGCATGAATTCACACATACACAAACATCTCAACATTCTCAAAAAGCTAATCTACATAAGAGAGGTCACTTTGGCGACTTCTTGTTTCAATTAGTTTTTATTAAATATTAGACAATCTCAATAATTTATTTGATGTATCCAAAAATTCGTTTAAAATTTTGAAAAAGTCTCAAAATTGCATGACGCCTGGGCATAGCTAGAAGATGCGCAGCACCCTAAGCTAGGGCGCTGCGCCCGGTGCCTAGGCGCGATCGCGCCTCGCCCAATTATTTTTTTTAAAAACTGTATTTAGATCTGAAGATTTTTTATTAAATTGAATTCAGATCTGAAAATTTTAAATCCATAAATCTGAAATTTTTTTACCAAAGCCAAAGTAATCATGCAATATGATTCATAAGATCTAAATTATATATTTCAATCTTATAAAAGTATTAATACAAAATTTGAAATTTAATTTCCAAATCTAGGAATTCTCAATGGAGTGGCTCTCATACCAATTGATGGAACTTGAATTAACAATAAAAGGATTCGATCTATAATAATTATCCTTAAAATAAACAAGATCAAAATCATAATTTTATCTTTAACATAGATCAAACCCTAAAATATAGATCTAGTTTCCATGAAGATTCAAAGATATGAGAAAATTAAAATAATAAAGGCAGAAGTGTACCTTGATCCATGACTGAATTCTTTAAATTGTTGGGATGGAAAAGGCCTTCCAAAAAATCCTATTCCTCTAGGGTTTCTCTCTGCTTGAAGGGATCTCAAAGAGAAGAAGATGATACGTTCTTTTGAGGATTATGATCTCTTAAATACTAGCTGATTCTATCAATTATTTCTTTTTTCATTTTAACCCTTCATCAAATTAGAAATTACTTAATTATCTCTACACATTAAATCCATGACAATTTAATACCTATTAGTCCAATTATTAATTTATTAGATCTAATTTGGACTATTCTTTAAGATAGTCATACACAATAAATTCACATATTTAAGCCCACACATGTTGAATTATTTTCAATAATTACAACTCTAATTTTATTGACCCATCTTTCACTAAACCTGTTGTTTAATAAAGGAGAGAAGAATGAGAAAGTGTGTACAAAAGCCTTGGATTACTCTCTTTCTTTTCACTTGCCTTTTCAACTCTTATATCCATTCCTTTATATAGGCAAGAGAGACTCATGCACGAAGAATCATGCATCCAATACCCATCAAACCATCCTTTCACAAGCCAACAAATGGGGCTAATAGGTGGCTGTAATAGTATCATAAGGTGGCTGAATTAATATCCTTAGTGCAGTTAAGAAATTAATATGTATATCTATGATGGCTGCATAATGAAATAGTCAAAAAAGAGTCAAGTAGGAATTTATTAAGTCATCATTATGGTTAATCTTATAAAGAGTATGGTTTATCAACAAGCAAATTTGCGTAATGAAAATAAGCAAGGTCCAGATCACTCAAATGCGAAACAATCACGGTATTTTCCCTAAAACGTTAAGAGTTGCCTATTGTGACCAAATTAAATGAGATGTAAGTTTATGATGAACTTTAATTTCTGATATTAGAAGCATTTAGATTCACCTACTTCAAAAGCCATAGTTCACTATTGGGATAACCTACTTTCGCAAAAAGTGTTAGCACCAAAGGTCCATCATTCTAGTTTTGATGATGATTAACTCATATAGTTATAGTACTAATGATCTTGCATTATTATGTTTCAGATATTAATTAAGATCTTAATTTGGCATCTAGCTTTCTTCAAAAGACTCAAAGTCAAGATTTGAAACTAGCACATGTTGATTTAAGAGCTCAAGCAAAAAAAAATATCAAAAACTCAAGAAGGAATCAAGATAAAGAGAGAAAATCATATCAAGAAAGAAGACTCTAGTTTGTAAGAATATTTAGATTTCTAGTAAAGTTTATATTAGACTTGATTGCTTAAACTTATACACACACAAAAGTTTGATATTGATTTTCCAGAACAAAATTTTTGAGTTTTGGTTTAATTAAGTTTGTGTTTTCGTTTTGTGAAACAAAATTCTAAAAAACAAGTCCATGTATCTATTTGTGTGTTAGTTTTAGTTAATATAAGTTTTAAAATTTCGTATTTGATTAGCACATCTCCTATTCACCCGCCTCTAGGTGATTTCAAAAGGATCAACTAATATCAAAAAGGAAGATGCTGCAATATCTGATACTCATCTAAATTCCCAAAGAAACCCATAAGAGAGAACCCTAGATTTCTAAAAGAAGAAGACAAAAAAAAATAGATGCAAGCTATTTTCCTTCAACAAAAGCTTACGCAACTGCCTAAACCAGAAAATGTTAGTGAGTTTTCTCTTGCAAAAGAAACATTCATATTTTACTCCATATGTCAAGCGGATTCTGTAGGCTTTTAATACAAACAAGGCTTGGGATTGTGACCACTGGATAGTGAGACACAACAATATTATTGATGAAATAAGATTGAACCACTTATAGAAAGTTGTACATGTTCTTCTTCCTTATTCATTTTTAAAAATCAGATGTGGAAAATAATTCATCAATATAAATTGCATACTATTTATTATACATCAAGATATTGTAACAATTATCCATAAAAGAGTGTGCTCGACTTATGGTTTAAAATATAAAAATGTACAAAGAAAATATAAGACAAATAAAACATCCAACTCTTTGAAATCATTAAATCAAAAATGTGAATCAACTGGATCTCATGATCGAAAACAAAGTCGATCTTTTTGTAGATCTCAAATTGATTGAATCAGAATGAAGATTAAAGAAAATATAATGGTTGAACCTCTTGTAGATCTAAACGCTAAATGGTCATCAAGAATTTCAAATGCCATCAAATAATTATGAACTCGATTGTTGGTGAAACTATTGATCTTCTAACATATAATGAACCTAAGTATATTATTATTGTTGGCCCAAAGGCCTTTCACTCTAGTTTTGATGATGATTAACTCATGTAGTTATGTGTACTAATTATCTTGTGATGTTTTAGTTTCAGATCATTAATCAAGATATTAGTTGGTGATTAGTTTCAACAAGATGATTTGGAAGCTACCCACATGGTGATTCAAGAGCCCGAGCAACAAGATCATATATTGCACTCTTTGGAGTCAAGCTCGGTGGATCACGGAGTTTTGGATCGAGTCGGCTTGGAGATTGCGCTCTACAAGAAGACATCGGTACCATAGTTTAGTTTTGTGTTTAGATCCTAATTGTAAAGATTAGAATAGTATGATATGCTCAAGTTCACAACACACATGTTTCATGTTTTGGTTTTCGGTTTTAGGTTTAACCGATCTTGGTTTACATGAATAGATTTTATAATCAAAACAAGTTTATATGGTTTAATGTATATTAGATTTGTTCTATATACATGCATGCTTCAACTTCCTAGACAAACTTAGTTTTGACTTACTTATTCATGTGTTTTATGTTTTGGTATTTCTAACAAAACATATTTTGGAATTAAGGACAAAAACTATGATATGTATTGTTTTATGTATACAGGATTATATCCATATACATCATGCTTCAAAGTGTTTAAATATCATGTTTTTGTATTTGGAAGAGTTTTGGACAAAACGTATTTTCTATTCAAAATTCAAGTTTTAGAAAATACAGTTTTTGGTTTTTGGTAAAAATGATAAGACACAAAAATAGTTCATATTGATTGATATTTGAGCTAAACTTTTTACCACATGGTTTATATATCAATGCAAAATGATAAAACTATTTTTGGTGATTTTTAGAAGTGTTAAAAGATTTTTCAAAATATTTTTAAAACTGATTTTCTGATCCAGACTTCAAATCAGTCGACTTATTCTCTGAACAAGTCGACTTGACCTGAAGACGGTCGACCGGGTCGGTCGACCGACGTGCACAGATCTGTGCACGTTTGGAGACACTGGGACGGCCGACCGCTCGGGTCGACCGGGATGAGAGCAGAGCTCTCTGTTTGTTTTGGTCGACCGGGGTGGTCGACCGGTAGCAGCCAACGGGCAAAATTTGACCGTTGGGCGGTCGACCGGACCGGTCGACCGGCAGGGTTATTTTGGCGAAATCTGCTTCAAACGGCTAGTTTCCAGATTTGTCTATAAATACCCCATTTGCAAGAGTTTTTCTCTAAGATTTTTTGTGTGAATTTTTCCTTACTCTCTGGTGTTTTCACTGCAATCAAAAGAAGTTTTTGGACTTGAATTGAACAATCCTTTTGGTGTTTTTGCTAGGGTTTGGAAAATCAAAGAAGAGGGTTTTTGGGAAAAGCTTTTGATTGAACTTCACCATCTTGATTTCTATTATTTCCCAAGGATTTTTCTTTGTGATTTTGATTTCCATTCCATTGGTTTTCTCCACACTTGAGCTAAAATCTACTATCTATTCTATAGGTTATTTGTGTGGGAGAAAGAGATTGTTTGTGGTTGTTTGTTAGACCACCAAGTTGAAAACCCAATCTTTGTTTGGCTTTGTGCCTTGGGTTGTATCCCTCAAGTTGTGAGGTGATCCTTGTTTGCTTTGTGCTAATCCCTCAAGTCGTGAGGTGATTGTTTGTTGGATTGAAGCTTGCCTCAAGGAGGAGGTTGTGGTTGTAAAGAGAGGAGTTGGGTACTCCTTGTGAGAGTTCTTTGTGGACTAGCTAGTGGATTAGAAATCCTTCGTGTGTCGAAGGCGGGGATGTAGAGCTGGGTGCTCGAACCTCGAAACATATCTTGTTGTTTGTGCTTGATCCATTGACTCTCTCTATCTCTCTCTTTACTTTGTGCCTTGCAATTATTCATATTGTGCATTCATATTTGCTTGGCTTGGTTGTGTGTGCTTCACTTGTTGATCACACTTGAGTGTAATTTGCACTAAGTTTTTAAATTCCGCATTTAGTTCTTAGATTAGCCATATCACCTATTCACCCCCCCTCTAGGTGACTTTTCAATTGGTATCAGAGCTAGTGCTCCTGATATTTAGGTTTAACCACCTAGGAGTGAGATCTTGGTTTGCTAATCTTCATTTGCATTGTTCATTTGCACTCATTTAGTTTGCTCTCATGGATAGTCCTCCTATGTTTGACCATATTAGACTTGATGCTTGGAAGGCCAATATGAGTAGACATTTAAAAAGCCTAGGACATCTAGTTTATCAAGCCTCCACTATGGAATCATTCCCTAATAGTAGCAAGCATAAAAAGGCTAATGCACTAGCACTTAGAGCACTTAGAGCATCTCTTAGTGAACATCTTTTACCGGTGTTTGATCGTTATGACTCGGCTTTTGCAGTTTGGAGCTTATTGACG
The DNA here is from genome assembly GCA_038442645.1 of Agave tequilana. Lineage (NCBI taxonomy): Eukaryota > Viridiplantae > Streptophyta > Magnoliopsida > Asparagales > Asparagaceae > Agave > Agave tequilana. The sequence goes on along the minus strand of JAVJIF010002100.1, from coordinate 226,996 downwards.
TCTCCCGAGCTTCCAAGGATTATCAACAAGATGAGGAGATCTAAGAGAGAAAAGTCCGAAGAACATTGCTTCATGGTCCAAGGGAATAACTCCCTTGAGGTACAATCGGACACTCAATTAGATGATAGCTCTAGTTCCTATTGTCATGGTTGTTTTGAAGTTCAAACATTGAATTTGGAACTTGCTCAAAAGCTTAAAAATTTCTTGGAAAAACACAATCTTTTGAAAGAGGACAACCTTATTTTGAAAAATGAATTAAAGGATTTGTGTCCTAATTTTAAATTGGTTTTGCAAGAGAAGGAAGAGATTACTAGTGAACGTGACTCACTAAGATCTCAATTAGACCTTGCCCTTAATGAGATTGAAGATTTAAAAGGCAAAAATAATTGTGATGATGTTGTGAAGCACAATGAGATTTTATCTTCAAAATTGGATTTTACTTTTAAAGATAATCTTATTTTGAAAAATAAAATTGATTCAATTTCAAAAGAGTTGGATTTGGTTTTAAAGAAAAATGAATCTTTGAAAATGGAAATTGATTCTCATGTGTGCCATGATAGTATAGCTTCTTCTTCTTCTTGCACACCTATTGCATGCTCCACTTTGTCTTCCACTATTGAAAATGATATAAATATTTTGAAGAAAAGTGTTGATTGCTTGGGCTCCACTTTGAGCCAATGCACATTGAATCATTCACTTTGGAAACCTTGGTTCGCAAGAAACAAGGTCCATCTTTGCATGCACACCCTACACGGCATACACATGCTTTCCACGGACACAACCATAACATGTATGCTCATGTGTACACATGTACACATTGTGGTCGAAAAGGCCATCTTGCTAGATTTTGTTATGATCGTATTTATCATGAAAATTTAGCAACTAATCTTGTTTGGGTTAGAAAAGAAACTAACCCCTATGGACCCAAAAGGAAATGGGTACCAAAGACCACCTCTATACTTTTTGATATAGGTGGGAGCTCTCGCATCACGTGAGAGTATTGGTGCCTTGAGGTGGATGCGTTCTAAGCTTAAAAGAGAACCATTTGGATGCTTCACTCTCAAGGGGATTTGGTGGGAGGACCACCGTGGTTTGGAGAACTAGAGATGCACCTTCATCGGTTTTGGTATCATTCTCTAACTCCCATTTTTATTTACATGCTTTTTCATGTTCATCAATTTATAGCATGTCTTGTTTTATTGTTCATTATGCTTATGTCATGTTGATTTGATTGGTGTTATACATGTTTAGTTACATGAGACACCCATGTTTTATATGGATCTTATCTTTGTGTTCTCACCTTGTTTAGTACTATCATGTATGCCCTAGATCTAATGTACATGCATATACATAATGATCATATGGATGTTTATGATGTTTTGTTTTGATGACTCATGTTTTGATTAGTATGATATTTGCCATGTTTATTAGACTTATGCTTTACATGATTAGTTGTTGAGACACCCATGTTTAGTATGGACCCATATTTTGTGTTCTCTTTATGTTTAGCTATCATGTTAATCATAGATCTTATGCACATGTCTTTGTCATGCTAATCATATGGTTGACTATGACTTTTTGTTTTAATAATTCGTGTTTTTGATTATCATGATCATATTGATTGTTGACCCGTTTTATGCCTCAAGTTTTGACTACTTACTTGAATGATAGTTTTCATTAAGACTAGAATTTATACTTGTACAACTAGTGAGCTACAAATAAACCTTTATATATGTTTGTGCTTGAACGCTCATTTGTATTCACTTGATGTACTAAGTATAGTCTAGTTTTGATGATTCTTGCATTTGACTTGTATTCATCATTTTACATGTTTTGTTTTAACCTCATGTATATGTCCATCTTGTCCAAACTATCATTTATACATATACATCCTTGAGCCACGTGCCTTCATGCATATACTTTTGTGGACTCATTGTGTTTAGGATATGTATGTATACTTTAGTTTGTACATGATATACATATGCCTTGAAGTTTAAATCATGTTTAGATGATTTTTTCATGTTTCTAGGTGATTTCACATTTATGATGAATTTCATTTTTTTTTGGTGATTTAAATTGGTGATTTCACATCTTAGATAAGTTTCATGTTTTCAAGGAATTTCACATGAGCCTAATTGTCCATTTTCATGTTGATATGTTTCTCACAACACTTGTACACTCACCTTATTTAATGTTTTCTCATGACTTAGTTTTCATGAGTACAAATTGTGCTATATGGATTTTGAGTGTTTTAGTGCCATGTGGTTTACATGTGTCTTCATGAAAAATATTTTTTTGTTATTTTTTGTTTGAAGGATCTCATACTAGTTGATTCATATAACTAGTTGTGATATTCTTTCTTGGTAGAGATTTTCAAACATACTATATTTGCAAATCTATTTTTGAAAACCCCTACCATCTAAGGGTGGTTGGATGGGAGATCATGCTCATGTATGCTTTATAGTGAAAATCATAGTAAACTTGAACATGAAATGGGTGGTAGCAATATGATGTATACACTTGATCTTATTGTTGTTTCAATTGGTATCATTGAATTTTTTCAATTGGTATCAATCTTGACATTTCTTGTATACTCATATATTTTCATATATGTATGCCTGCATTTCAAAGAATATCAATTTTAATTGGTATCTAATTTTCATACATATATATGTTTTATTTGTGCTTATTATATCCCTATATCTTTAAGCACAAGATTTTGTTTATGATAAGCTTGAGCTTCAACTTTGTTTCAATTGATTTAGTTTTCAATTGGTATCTTAATTCGAGCCTTATCATAGTTTTTATTGGTATTTCATAAAGGGGGAGAAAATCTTGTATTTCATCCTTCAATTGGTATCTTATTTTCCACTCCCTTGCTTTATGATATAGAGAATAATAATTTCAATTGGAAATAATTTCAATTTGTATCAAAATCAAATTTGTTTATATACTTAAAAATAATAATTTCTATTGGTATTAAGATCTATATTTAATTTCAATTGATATCAAGATTGTTTATTTTCAATTGGTATGTTGTTTAACTTATCAATTGGTATCAAGATTTTTGTTTTTCAATTGGTATAGTTTCACCTTTTAATTGGTATCAATATGCACTTCCTTGACACATTTTCTTCTAATTGGTATCATATTTGAGTTTAGATAAAAGGAGAAGAACATCCCTTGATTGATTCCTTGTTTTGAATATAAAAAGAATATGTTTTTATTAGTTTTGTAAATAAGGAGAAGAAGAATTTCTTTTAATTTTTTATGTTTTTATTAGTTTGTTTTTAACCCCTTTGTTGATGATTGACAAAAAGGGGGAGAAGAATTTGAGTTTATATGCATGTTTTTAATGTTTTTATTATTTTCAATTGGTATCAAAAACATTATTTAAAGAACATGTTTAGTTTGCTTAGTTTTGGTATCAAGAGCTTGTATAAGAGATCATTAGTTTTGTTTTGCATATATTGAGTTTAATTGGTATTTAGAGCATGTTTATGTGTTTAGTTTAATTGGTATCAAGAGATTAATTGGTATTTAGAGCATGTTTATGTGTTTAGTTTAATTGGTATCAAGAGCATGTTTTTAGATCTTTATATGTTTTATGCATGTTGATGCACACATGTTTAAGAGCTTATTCCTATGCATGAGTTAAGGGGGAGCTTCTTTGAAGCTAAACTTTAATCCATACATATATAACTCCATGAGTTTTGTCATCATCAAAAAGGGGGAGATTGTTGGCCCAAAGGCCTTTCACTCTAGTTTTGATGATGATTAACTCATGTAGTTATGTGTACTAATTATCTTGTGATGTTTTAGTTTCAGATCATTAATCAAGATATTAGTTGGTGATTAGCTTCAACAAGATGATTTGGAAGCTACCCACATGGTGATTCAAGAGCCCGAGCAACAAGATCATATATTGCACTCTTTGGAGTCAAGCTCGGTGGATCACGGAGTTTTGGATCGAGTCGGCTTGGAGATTGCGCTCTACAAGAAGACATCGGTACCATAATTTAGTTTTGTGTTTAGATCCTAATTGTAAAGATTAGAATAGTATGATATGCTCAAGTTCACAATACACACGTTTCATGTTTTAGTTTTCGGTTTTAGGTTTAACCGATCTTGGTTTACATGAATAGATTTTATAATCAAAACAAGTTTATATGGTTTAATGTATATTAGATTTGTTCTATATACATGCATGCTTCAACTTCCTAGACAAACTTAGTTTTGACTTACTTATTCATGTGTTTTATATTTTGGTATTTCTAACAAAACATATTTTGGAATTAAGGACAAAAACTATGATATGTATATGTTTTATGTATACAGGATTATATCCATATACATCATGCTTCAAAGTGTTTAAATATCATGTTTTTGTATTTGGAAGAGTTTTGGACAAAACGTATTTTCTATTCAAAATCCAAGTTTTAGAAAATACAGTTTTTGATTTTTGATAAAAATGATAAGACACAAAAATAGTTCATATTGATTGATATTTGAGCTAAACTTTTTACCACATGTTTATATATCAATGCAAAATGATAAAACTATTTTTGGTGATTTTTAGAAGTGTTAAAAGATTTTTCAAAATATTTTTAAAACTGATTTTCTGATCCAGACTTCAAATCAGTCGACTTATTCTCTGAACAAGTCGACTTGACCTGAAGACGGTCGACCGGGTCGGTCGACCGACGTGCACAGATCTGTGCACGTTTGGAGACACTGGGACAGCCGACCGCTCGGGTTGACCGGGATGAGAGCAGAACTCTCTGTTTGTTTGGGTCGACCGGGGCGGTCGACCGGTAGCAGCCAACGGGCAAAATTTGACCGTTGGGCGGTCGACCGGACCGGTCGACCGGCAGGGTTATTTTGGCGAAATCTGCTTCAAACGGCTAGTTTTCAGTTTTGTCTATAAATACCCCATTTGCAAGAGTTTTTCTTTAAGATTTTTTGTGCGAATTTTTCCTTACTCTCTGGTGTTTTCACTGCAATCAAAAGAAGTTTTTGGACTTGAATTGAACAATCCTTTTGGTGTTTTTGCTAGGGTTTGGAAAATCAAAGAAGAGGGCTTTTGGGAAAAGCTTTTGATTGAACTTCACCATCTTGATTTCTATTATTTCCCAAGGATTTTTCTTTGTGATTTTGATTTTCATTCCATTGGTTTTCTCCACACTTGAGCTAAAATCTACTATCTATTCTATAGATTATTTGTGTGGGAGAAAGAGATTGTTTGTGGTTGTTTGTTAGACCACCAAGTTGAAAACCCAATCTTTGTTTGGCTTTGTGCCTTGGGTTGTATCCCTCAACTTGTGAGGTGATCCTTGTTTGCTTTGTGCTAATCCTTCAAGTCGTGAGGTGATTGTTTGTTGGATTGAAGCTTGCCTCAAGGAGGAGGTTGTGGTTGTAAAGAGAGGAGTTGGGTACTCCTTGTGAGAGTTCTTTGTGGACTAGCTAGTGGATTAGAAATCCTTCGTGTGTCGAAGGCGGGGATGTAGAGCTGGGTGCTCGAACCTCGAAACATATCTTGTTGTTTGCGCTTGATCCATTGACTCTCTCTCTATCTCTCTCTTTACTTTGTGCCTTGCAATTATTCATATTGTGCATTCATATTTGCTTGGCTTGGTTGTGTGTGCTTCACTTGTTGATCACACTTGAGTGTAATTTGCACTAAGTTTTTAAATTCCGCATTTAGTTCTTAGATTAGCCATATCACCTATTCACCCCCCCTCTAGGTGACTTTTCAATTATCATATATAATTCATAGTAGTCCCACATGAGAAAAGTCGAGATCATAAATAGAAGTCGAGACAACTAATATTGCTAGTCAACCCTAATAGTTGAGATCACGTGAAGTCTCGTACGCATCCTCTCCCATCTATGAAGATGAATGACAAAGAGTTGCCTTGCCACAAATTAATATCTGAATCTTAAACTTCATCTCATGAAATTCTCTCTGATAGGCTCTTCCAACTAGGGGAGAGAAAGTTCTAGATAGAGAAACAAAGATGGTAAGAGATGAGAATACACTAGGATTTGAGAGAGAGAGAGAGAGAGAGAGAGAGAGATGATATATATAGAAAAGATTGTATTACACCTGGGATATAATATAAGAGTTCATACTTATACATGACATGTCACTCATATTTATGGTTCAAACTGCTGTTTATGGTACAAATTCTAAAACTTATATTGATAAAAAAATCATGAGTATTGAAACTTTCTAAGGAATGCATCTCATGATCTAAAAATGAAAAGTCAGTAACAACTTTAAAAGCTATTTTTTTTGTTATTGACTTGATTTATAGGATAAATATTTCCATTCCACCATATAAGTTTTAGGATACGTAGATTACACAAATGATTTGGATTGTGAATGTAAATGACCGACGTTGACATTAATAGACAGGCGTAAACTCTTATGTTACACCTTAGATGTAACAAAATGTTTTTGTATTACCACAATATTAGGGTATAATTAGTTTTAGGGCAAAATATGGTTTATTAACAACAAATTTTTGTCCCAATAAGCTGGCCTCTAAAGCCTCAAATGTGAAGTAATTTAGATAAAAATTTCTAAAATATTTACAAGAGGTAACCCTTTGTGGGCAAAGTGGACGAGATGTGAATGCCTTTAGAACTCCGACTTGGTATACAAGAAACCGCGAGTTTCTCTTTTGTAATACTATTGTTTTCTATTATATAATAAACATTCAAATCAATACACTCTCTGACTTTTTATGTGAGGTTTAAAGCATAATTTCACATTGTGTAATCAAGTATTACTTAAAAAAACATATATCTTTTCTCTCTTTGATGTCCGAATAACTTTATAATATTTTTTTCAAAATCTAAACTCCTGATCCCATTGCATTGTTCTCCTCCAATATCGAATTTAGAAATAATAGTGATATCAAATTATTTCATTATTTGTATTTACAACATGATATCTTCATATTATTTGAAGCGGCCCAAGAGCCCGGCTCGGCCCGGCCCAGCCAGCTCCTCAATGTACATTTTTCACGGACGGTCCTGATTGAATTCCATCACCTCCCCCTCTTCTATATATACTCTTCTTTTTCCCCAAAAAACCCTAGACAACCGCGCGATCGAGCAGCAGCCATGAAGTTCAACCCTAGGGTTTTGAGCTCCCGCTGCAAGTGCCGTGAGGCCCACTTCACCGCGTCCTCATGAGCGCCCCGCTCTTCGTCGAGCTGCGCAACAAGTACAACGTCCGCTCCGTCCCCGTCCGCAAGCTTTCTAGTTTAAGCAACAAAGCGGCTGCGATATCTTCATTGGCAATTAACATCTTGCAAAACTTCATCGGCTAGACAAAGTCATATAGCCCTATGTGCCTTCATCTCGAGCTCTTCATTCTCATCCTCAGACATTGATTCCGATAACTTCTCTTTACCAGAATGCAAAGAGATTACAATTCTAATCTTACTGACCCAATTTTAATTAAACCTGCCTTTTAATAAAGGAGAGAAGAATGAGATAGTGTGTACAAAAGCCTTGGATTACTCTCTTTCTCTTCACTTTCCTTTTCAACTCCCATATCCAATCCTTTATATAGGCAAGAGAGACTTATGCATGAAGAATCATGCATCCAACACCCATCAGCCCATCCCATCACAAGCCAACAAATGGGGCTAATAGGGTGGCAGTAATAGTATCATTGGATGGCCAAATTAATATCCTTAGTGCAGTTAAGAAATTAATATGTATATCTAGGGCAGCTGTATGATGAAATAGTCAAAGGAGCTTCAAGTGGGAATTTATTAAATCATCATTACGTTAATGCTTACAAAGAGTGTGGCTTATCAATAAGCAAATTTGCGTAATGGAAATAAGCAAGGTCTAGATCACTCAAATGCAAAACAATCATAGTATTTTCCCCCTAAAACGTTAAGAGTTGTCCCTTGTGACCGAATTAAATGAGATGTAAGTTTATGATTAACTTTAATTTCTGATATAAGAAGCGCTTAGATTCACCACTTCAAAAGTCAAAGTTCACTACTGGGATAACTTACTTTCGCAAAAGGTGTTAGCCCCAAAGGTCCAATACTCTAGTTTTGATGATGATTAACTCATGTAGTTATAGCGCTAGTGATCTTGTGTTATTAAGTTTCAAATATTAATCAAGATCTTAGTTTGGTATCAAGTTTTCTTCAAAAGACTCAAAGTCAAGATTTGAAGCTAGCACATGTTAATTTAAGAGCTCAAGTACAAAAAACACATCAAGAATTCGAGAAGGAGTCAAGATAAAGAAAGAAAATCATATCAATAAAGAACATTTTAGTTTGTAAGAATGTTTAGATTTCTTGTAAAGTTTATATTAGAGTTGATTGCTTAAGCTTAAACACACACAAAAGTTTGATATTGATTTTAAAGAATAAAAGTTTTGAGTTTTGAGTTTAATTAAGTTTGTGTTTTCATTTTGTGAAATGAAATTCTCAAAAACAAGTTTATATTATTTTTTTATGGTATCTATTTGTGTGTTAGTTTTAGTTAGTATAAGTTTTTAAATTTCGCATTTGATTAGCATATCACTTATTCACCCCCCCTCTAGGTGATTTTCAAAAGGATCAACTTATATCAAAAGGGAAGATGCTGCAAAATCTTATAGTCATCTAAATTCCTAAAGAAACCCATAAGAGAGAAACCTAGATTTCTAAAAGAAGAACAAGACAGAGAAAGAAATAGATGTCAGCTATTTTTCTTCAACAAAAACTTACGCGACTGCCTAAACCAGAAAATATTAGTGAGTTTTATCTCGCAAAAGAAACATTCATATTTTACTCTGTATGTCAAGCGGATTCTGTAGGCTTTTAATGCAAACAAGGCTTGGGATTGTGACCACTGGATCGTGAGACACAACAATATTATTGATGAAATGAGATAGAACCACTTATAAAAAGTTTTACATGTTCTTATTCCTTATTCATTTTTAAAAATCAGATGTGGAAAATAATTCATCAACATAAATTGCATACTATTTGTTATACATCAATATACTGTTACAATTATCCATAAAAGAGCGTGCTCGATTTGTGGTTTAAAATATAAAAATGTACAAAGAAAATATAAGACAAATAAAATATCCAATCTCTTTGAAATCATTGAATCAAAAATGTGAACCAACTGGGTCTCGTGATCGAAACAAAGTCGATTCTCTTGTAGATCTCAGATTGAATAAATCTACTTATCAGAATGAAGATTAAAGAAAAGAGAATGGTTGAACCTCTTGTAGATCTAAACGCTAAATGGGTGTCAAGTATTTCGATTGCCATCAAATAATTATGAACTTGATGGCTGGTGAAACTATTGATCTTCTAACATATAATGAACCTAAGTATAATACTATCATATATAATCTATAGTAGTCCTACATGAGAAAAGACGAGATCGTAAATAGAAGTCGAGATAACTAATATTGCTAGTCAACCCCAATAGTTAAGATCACATGAAGTCTCGCGCGCATCCTCTCCCATCCATCTATGAAGATGAATGACAAAGAGTTGCCCATGCCACAAATTAAAATCTGAATCTTAAACTTCATCTCATAAAATTCTCTCTAGTAGGCTCTTGCAACTAGGGAAGAGAAAGCTCTAGGTAGAGAAACAAAGAAGGTAAGAGAGGAAAATGCACTAGGATTTTGAGAGAGAGAGAGAGAGAGAGAGAGAGAGAGAGAGAGATGATATATATAGAAAAGATTATACTACACCTAGGATATAATATAAGAGTTCATACCTATACATGGCATGCCACTCATATTTACGATTCAAACTGTTGATTATTGTACACATTCTAAAACTTACATAGATAAAAACTCATGAGTATTAAAACTTGCTAAGATATGCATCTCATGATCTAAAAATGAACAGTCAATAACAACTTTAAAAGCTGTTTTTTTGTTATTGACTTGATTTATAGGATAAAATTTTCTATTCCACTGTATAAGTTTTAGGATACGTAGATTATACCAATGATTTGGATCGTGAATGTAAATGGCCTACATTGTACGTTAATAAACAGGCGTAAACTCTTAAGTTACACCTTTAGGTGTAACAAAATGTTTTTGTATTACCACAATATTGGGGTATAATTAGTTTCAAGGCAAAATATGGCGTATTAACAACAAACTTTTGTCCCAATAAGCTGGCCTCTAAAGCCTCAAATGTGAAGTAATTTAGATAAAATTTTCTAAAATGTTTACAAGAGGTAACCTTTTGTGGGCAAATTGGACGAGATGTGAATGCCTTTAAAACTCCGACTTGTTATACAAGAAACCACTAGTTTCTCTTTTGTAACACTATTGTTTTCTATTATATAATAAACATTCAAATCAATACTCTCTCTGACTTTTTATATGAAGTTTAAAGCATAATTTACATTGTGTAATCGAGCATTACTTACAAAAACATATATCGTTTCTCTCTTTGATGTGCGAATAATTTTATAATATTTTTTTCAAACTCAAAACTTCTGATCCTGTTGCATCGTTCTCCTCCAATATCGAATTTAGAAATAATAGTGACATCAAATTATTTCATTATTTGAAGTGGCCCAAGAGCCGAGCCCGGGCCGGGCCGGCTTCTGAATGTACATTTTTCACGGACGGTCTTGATTGAATTCCATGACCTCCCCCTCTCCTATATATACTCTTCTTTTTCCCAAAAAAACCTAGACGCCCGCGCGATCGAGCGGCAGCCATGAAGTTCAACCCTAGGGTTTCGAGCTCCCGCCGCAAGTGCCGCAGGGCCCACTTCACCGCTCCGTCGAGCGTACGCCGCGTCCTCATGAGCGCCCCGCTCTCCTCCGAGCTGCGCAACAAGTACAGCGTCCGCTCCGTCCCCGTCCGCAAGGACGACGAGGTCCAAGTGGTCCGCGGGACCTACAAGGGCCGCGAGGGGAAGGTGGTCCAGGTCTACCGCCGGAAATGGGTCATCCACGTGGAGCGCATCACCCGCGAGAAGGTCAATGGATCCACCGTCAACGTCGGCATCGACCCCTCGAAGGTTCTCGTCACCAAGCTCAAGCTCGACAAGGACCGCAAGGCTCTGCTCGAGCGCAAGGCCAAGGGGCGGGCTGCTGATAAAGCCAAGGGCAAGTTCTCCGCCGAGGAGGTCGCTGTTGGTGTTGCGTCGCTCCAAGAGGTGGATTGATTTGAAAATGGTGAGGTCTTGAGTTTTGATGTTAGTAGGTTTAGGGTTTTGATTTTGGAGGTGAAGTGGAAAAATAAACTGTTTTTTGATTTTTAATGTTTATTGGAATTTTTTTTGAGATGAATGCTTGGTTTGTCCAATCTGGTATTTTTGCCTTTGGTAAAAAATGATTCCTGCTATGACTTTAGTGTTCAAAAGTCTCATGTTTATACTAGCTCGTTGTCTGTTCTCGATCTCTAGGATTTATGGAGATACATTTCTAGAAAGCTTCTGTTTGAATGAGAAAATGGACTCCAATCTCGGACTGATGGCAGCCAATTTCCAATTAAATGTGTAGCAGGTGGACATGTGACACGACAATTTTAGGATTTTTGACACATTTTATATTATTGCGAGGGTGTCGTATTTGTTACGCATCTTATGCTTGCTGATTCACAGACTTTCATGTTGAAAGACTATAATTTGATCACTTGTTAAAGTTAGGTTCTTTTATATGTGAATAACAAACCAATATGTATATTTCCAAGAGTCGTATGTGTGTGGATCTGTGTGCATAAAAGGAAATATTTTAATACATGTAGAGCGTAACAAGAGTTTATCTACACATATGAAAGTACAATACAGTTCATCCATGTTCATGATCTAAACTAGTGGACGTAATCTACATGTTCTAAAACTCATATGGATCAAATTTTATGTGAATTGAAACTTTCTAGCATCTTCATCTCATGATCTAAAAATGGATAATCGGTAGCGGTTTTAAAAGCCGATTTCTTTTATTTGTTTGTTTGTGGGCTAGAAGTTTCAATTTACATGAATATGAGTTTTAAAACAATGTAGATCACATCCAATGGTTTGGATCATGGATATGAATAGGCTACAATTTATTTTCATAGGTGTATGCAAACTTTTATGTTACATCTATGTGTATTAAAAACACAAACATATATGGGAAATTAATATATAAGAACTTTTCTCAAATAAAACTTTGTGAGAACTCCACGATGGGGTACCCTATGGATGATCCGAACCGTTCATCTTGATTTAAATATTCTAATTAGACTAACTATGAATTCAAGCGATTCCAAGCCTTACCATGCATCAAATGACATCTTTTTTCTACAGCTAATAAAAATATTTTTTGTAATCACTTAATACATGGGTAAAAAGACTTGGAATCACTCGATTATTCATGGTTGGTCTAATTAGAGTGTAGATTCAAGATAAACGGTTCGGATCATCTATGGGATAGCCCACCGTGGAGTTCTCGTTTTCATAGGATCATTTCTCTATATAAGAAAATGATCATATGAAAACGGTTCTCATACTAAGCTTCATGAGAACTCCACGGTGAGTCACTCCATGGACGATCTGAACTTTTCATCTTGATCTACATAGGCTAACAATGAAAAAAATCACGCGATTTCGGAATTTTTTACCTATGTATCAAATGACATCTTTTTTCTACAGCGAATATGATGTATTTTGTGTAATCACTTAATGCATGCGTAAAAAAACATAGAGTATGTAGATCAAGATGAATGGTTCGGATTGTCCATGGGGGTGACTCACCGCGGAGTTCTCACGAAGCTTAATTTGAGAACCATTCTCATATCATCATTTCCACACACAGGGATCTTTACCTCAGCCGCCAGCTGAGAGAGACTCTCTCAGCTGGCGCGACGTGGCTGAATTTCAGCCACAATTTTGAGCGCTGCTACCATGATCGCAGTTTTTTGTGAGGACTGTGATTAAGACGTAGCATTTTTTTTAGGACTGCTATCATGGTAGCAGTGTTTTTTGAGAACTGCGACTATGGTCGTAGTTTTTTTCTGAGGACTGCTACCATGGTCCCAGCCCTAATTACACTGAAAATATATGATTTTTAAGGACCGCCACCATTTCACAGTGGGTTGCGACCATATTGAAGCGCTAGCTGAGAGAGTCTCTCTCAGCTGGCGGCTGAGGTACATTTTTTTCATATATATATATATATATATATATATATATATATATATATATAAAAGAAAAATGTATATCAGCCCGCGGGCTGAGAGTACTCTCAGCCTGCGGTGACGTGGCTCAATTTGTTACCTCACTGACTTGTGGTCCGCTTTTAGGAAGAAGTTAAATTACCAAATACCCCTTTTCGATAACTTTCCTTATTGTTTATTATTATTTTTCCCCCTTTTTTTGCTGCTCTTTATAGGATTTAGGTTATTGTATATAAATTACTTTTCGCCCTATTTCCTTACCTCTTTTTTGAAAGATCTAGTTTCTCCTTTTCAGCCTGCGATAAAATTTTTTCTGAAAATATAAAATCTTTTCAGATCAATTTTTTTCAGCCTGCGATAAAATTCTACTTTATAGTTAATTTAAACTTTGATCTTAGTCAGAGACTTTTGGTCGCAGTGTAAATTTAAACTGCGACCTTAGTCAGAGACTTTGGTCGCAGTGTAAATTTATACTGCGACCTTAGTCAGAGACTTTGGTCGCAGTGTATATGGTTAATTGCGACCAAGGTCGCAGTGTTGTTATTGATAAAGATGGCCAGCAACTACAATCTAGGGTTGCATTACATGGACTGCAACTTAGGTCGCAGTACGTTAAGTAAGTGTTTCCTCTATATTAACATGTATAGCGACCAAGGTCGCAGTGTTTTTTTATTAAGTGTTGTTTTGGATTAAGTCAATTTTTGAATCTAAATGAAAAATGAAAAGTTTGCTGATGGGACGCGACTTGGAGTCATTCAGAGAGACGCGGCCTGTCATAAAGATTTTATGAGATCTTTAGACGTCAAGTCTACGCTGACGAACACGCACCATTCGTTGTTTCCCGAAGCGATTGTCCACGCGTCGGCTCTTCATTGGGTTTAGGCGTTAATGTCTTTTAATGCCAAACCGGCGCTGGCGGTTGGAGACATTTCTCTTCGACGCTTCCCGAAACGATACTCCACGCGTCAGCCTTCCATTGGACTTCGATAGTCGTGTGATCATTAAGGCCGACGGTTCTGATTAATGAACCATTAATTATGGTTATTATGGTCTGCCTATAAATAGGGCTCACCCTTTCTTTTTTAACAGCCCATATTTAGACTGTTTTCTTTCGAGAGCAATTGCTCTGAGAATTCCCGCCTTCTTGAGAGTCTCTAACAGGGGCCTGCCTCCATGGATGAAGATGACCCTATGGACGAAGATGACCCAGAGCTTGATTGTCCTTTTTCAGGTTCGCTGGGCCCCTGGCAGAATATTTTCGCCGGCGAACTTGATCGATGTTCGTCCACAAGGGAAGAAGTCTTAGACCTCATCGTCCACAAGGGAAGAAGTCATGGTCCTTGTCGTCCACAGTTTTTTAATAAACTGCGACCTCGACAAGGGCTCTTTTGATGTTTAGTCTTCTTGGTGCTGCTATATTGTAACACTCAATTTTATTGTGTAAGAGAGCGTTTTTGTATCATTTTCACATGCCTGGTGATAAATGCTTGGACATAAATAAAAAGACCTCAATAACACCACTGCTCTTAGTCAATAAGGGCTCTTTTGATGTTTAATCTTCTTTGTACTGCTATATTGTAACACTCAATCATATTGTATAAGAGCATATTTGTTTTTTAATAAACTACGATCTTGGTCGTAGTGATGCATTGCAAACAAAACAACTTGGACCAGAGACGACACTGCGACCAAGGTCGCATAAGACTACAGTGCAATCAGAAACAACTGCGACCAGGGTCGACACTGCGACCAAAGACTGCGACTAAGCAACTGCTGCGGTGACGTGTCACCTCGTCGCAGTGTTGTTGTTGATTAAGACTAAAGACCAGTAACTGCTACCAAGGTTGCAGATTATTTTTTTAAGACTGCGGCCATCAACTGCGACCAAGGTCGCAGTGTTGTTGATTAAGAGTAAAGACCAGCAACTGCGACCAAGGTCGCAGTGTTGTTGTTGATTAAGAGTAATTAAGAGTAAAGACCAGCAACTGCGACCAAGGTCGCAGTGTTGTTGTTGATTAAGAGTAAAGACCAGCAACTGCGACCAAGTTCGCAGTGTATTTATTAATTCTGCGTCCAGCAATTGCGACCAAGGTCGCAGTGTATTTTTTAAGTCCTCGTCCAGCAACTGCGACCAAAGTCGCAACCTTTCATTTTAAAAATTTATACGGTTGAAGTAATATAATTATTAACTGTGTCCATGGTCGCAGTATATTCGTTTAGCGTAATATATTTAAAATGAAGGTTTTGTAACAATTGTACAACATTTCAACCAAGACATAGTAGTAAAAAATGTAATTCACACAATTAACTTTAGAAAACAGATTTATATATATTTAAAAAAAATACAAAATACAATTTTTAAAACTTCTAATCCTCGTCATCACCATCGTAATCAGATTCGTCGTCAAGAGTTATGCTTTCGTCTTCTGTATCGCTTTCCGTCTCTTTCTCCTCTTCAGCGACATTCTCCTCTTCGCTTTCTTCCTCTTCATGTTTGTGTTTTGGTTCATCAATGAACTCCCAGAACGGGTAGTCTGTATCAAGCTCAGATTCTGACCCGTAGCGAGACATCGATTCAGAACTAAACATCCAATCATCATTAGATGATTGGCTTCTTTCCGGTGAAGACGGTGGTGAAGACATTTATTGAATCTATTTTCCTAACAGTGAGAGTAACGAGTTTGAGAAAAAATAACTTAATATGTTTTTAATCTTTGCTCATGACCCTTTATATATTTTTAATTCCGGAATTCCAAAAGGTTTAAGCTCTCGGACTACGTGAATATCTCTCAAATATATTTTCTACCTTTTCCAAAAATTGTATACTTCCTAGGTGACTGTTCAGTTATTCAAAACAGTTTAAAAGTTAATACACTATAATTTTAAATTACTTTGAACTCCAAAACAGTTCATTATTGCGACCATAGTCGCATTGGGAACTGATAAATGATTAAGTAACTGCGACCATAAATTGCCTGATACTCCTATGTACAATTAAATGATTAAGTAACTGCGACCATAAGTCGCAGTCGTCATATAAAAGGGGTATTTTTGTCAATTTGTTTCACGATTGTTTAGGCGGGATTTTTTTGATTTTTTTGGCGCCAACACTCTGCGGCTGATGTGTGGCTTATATTCAGCCACGTCCACCGGCTGAGAAAACTCTCTCAGCCTGCAGGCTGAGGTACAGTAAACCCTATATATATATATATATATACACACACACACACACACACACACACACACACACACACACACTTCCATCCACACACACATATTCAAAGAAATATACATATATTGCCGTGTGTGATTTGATGGACTTACCAAGGGTGTGTGAACTTTATCCCTCTTGAGCTTTATGAATTATGAGTCATAGATATGCATATCTTTGTCTTTGATTTTACATCTTAACTGGTGTTGTTCGTCTCTACAAGTAATTTTTATTTCTGGCTTGTTATTTTTATGTTGTATACTTTCTGGTTAACGTCAGCTGACTACGGGGACTGAGAGTTTTGAATTTGTCTTCTGCTTAGGAAATTTAATGACTTGATATTACTTATTTTATATTTAGGACTGATATGGCAATGCCTATCTATCTGTTTTGGGTCTCTGATGAAAACAGGCTGTAGTGGAAATGAAATAGTCCCAAAGAAGATCGGGCCTTTCATTTGTTTGAGTCAAGTTTTACTTGGTTAGGTATGATATTATAGTTAGCATTGTGTTTCTACATTATAGCATGTGTTAGCTATAAGAAACATGCCTTTAGGATTCATTTGCTTAAAAATTTAAACTGCATATAGCGAGGCGAGTGTTTAAGGTTTAAACTTCAAACCAACATTGCCCAAACTTGATCATGTAGCAGTAGCGTCATGATATGAGCAGTATGTCATGTGATACCAAAGTCTTGATGTAACTAGTCTGTTTTACATTATCTGGAAATTTTGTTTCTTTATTCTTATCTATTTTGCGAACATGGAGAATGACTATTTTGCACCTTTGTTCCTACCTATTCTGCAAATGTGAAGATTGGCTGTGCTGATTGTGCAATTAAGTAAAATATGCATATATCCTTTTTTTCTAATTAGTTTAGGAACCACATTTTATCTTTAAAATTTCTTTATAATTTTTTGTAATTTAGTTTTAGACTAAAAGATTTGTTGAGATAACACAACCTTGTCTATAAATGCTTATAACATTGATTTCTGGCCATGATTGAACTTGAAATGTCCGAAGTGTTCTGTCTTTCAATATGGATGAGCCTGTCCTTAAATGTATCTTTTATCTGAAACAATACTTGGTTCCTGATGGACCCTGAATGTATCTTTAATCTGGGTGTGCAAGGAATCTGAAACATTTGGTGAACTAGGATATTCTGAAGTGAATCTGTTTTGTGAGAAAACTGAAGTTACACTACTGAGTCACGTCCTCGATTGTCCTAGTGTTACCTACATTTTACGAATCATTCGACATTGATGAATGTATTGAAAATGTAAGAAATGTAAGAAGCTCTTGCAGTGCATGAAATTCTGATAGGAGAGTTTCTGATATAGGAGAGTTGGTTAGTTTTCGGGGAACTATTCTTTTACATATATAATGTTCATTCTGGTGATGGTAACAGATGTTATATTAAACTTAGGATGGAGCTAGTTTTGATTTGCAGGGAACTGGGTCAGGTTAAGACCAGAAAGCATGCTCTCCTTGATCTGTGTTGTATGGTCATGTGTGTTTGTGTCAAAAAAATTTGTATACGAAAATGAAAAGTTTGAACCAGGTTGCAAACTTGTGTCGTGCTCGGGCTACAAAAAGCAAAATCCCACGTCTAAACTCAGTAAGCGCAAGTTAATTGAAGCGTCTAATTGGAGAATTCAAGCTGAAATTAAGCTTAATGTAGAGCTCTATATGTATATGGGAGATCTACTCAAATGCAACAATGAACGGTGAAGTTCTTAAACATTAGTTAGCTGAAGAGCTCTAGAACTAATGAGCATGAAGGCCCCAATCTAAATTGATTTTAAATATTTCAAATTGTATAGATCATAAAATCTCTAGACTAGAATTCACTTCAAAGGTTATGGACTACACAAAGTACAAAGTAGAAGTATCCTCAGTGTTAATCTTAACAACTAAGTCCTCAAACTGGTATCAGCTTCCTTAAATTCGAATTCAAGTACTAAAACACAAACTGTAATGTCTCTAAACGAAAATTAAATTCAAAGCATCAAGTCTTACAGGCACCACATAGAAATTAGGAATTGATATTTAAATTAGGAATTGATATTTATACAAAATTTCTTTTTAATGTGAGGGTCGTCTCCACCTGAAAAATCTTATACAATTAAAATTTCCTTTTAGATGTGAAAGTGCTCTCTGATTTAGAACCCAAGTTGTAAGAACTTTGTGTTCACGAACTAGATCAAGGATTATTCTTATTTAAAGAACATTTAAAGGGGACTTCTAACTTAAATTCCAAAATTTCCATGTCAATTGAACGAATCCAAATCCAAGATTAAATTCTTGATGTATGTAGTGGTCAAAAATTGACCCTCAACAAGATGCTGACACGTGTCGAAGCAGCTAAGTTTCCTTTTTTAAATTTTCGTAATAATCAACTGCCTCCATTACATCGGACCCTCCTGAGAGCATTCATAATACCCAGAATCACTCCAGTCCGAGCTCAAGTTAACCTCTAAAGCTCCGCCATCCAGAGCTATCCCGGAGCGAACAGTCGTTATGGAGGTATCACTTGTAGGGAGAGAGGAGATAAAAGCTAAATCAGAAGAGATAGTGCAGAGATCGGAGATCAAAAAGAGCGAGAACGCAATCCGCAGTATGCCAGAACAGAAGCCGATCGCCCGGTCGACTGGCATGCACACCATGCACAAGAGCAGCTCGGTCGATCGAAGTAAGGCACGGTCGACTGGAGCGATCGACCGACTGGCATGTATCATGTTTTTGTTGGCGACGGTCCACCGACCAGTCGACCGAAGGAAGGAGTCGGTTGATCAGCTCGGTTAACCAACAGACGAATTTGCTTCTCCTATTGGGATCCAGACTTTGTTTCTGAAAAGGAGTCGAATCCAATTATATTTTCCTAAAACTGGGACTTTCTGACTATAAATAAAGGGGTAGAGTACTTACTCATGAATTGTAATAGGGAGAAACTTGTATTGATTGTTGAATCAATAAAATCTCTCTCTTGCCTCAAGAACGTAGACAAATTGCCGAACCTCGTTAACTATCGTGTTTGCTTTCTCTTGTTTATTTGTTCTTATCTTTTGGATACTTCTCTGGTGCATCTATCTCGATTGGTTAGAGTTCCTCAATTGGTTGTTACACCGCGCTAGCAACAAGTGGTATCAGAGCATCCCAGGTTCTTTGTGGGATCGTGTGTTGATTCGAAGAGCATTGATGACTATTTTGCAGAGACCATGTGTCGATCTCAGAGCAGCATTAGGACTGTTTGCGGGATCGTGTGTCGATCTCAGAACAGTATTTGGATTGTGGAATCAAATTTGGTGGAGTAGATCATTTCGAAAACTCTCCTAGGTTTCACTTTGGGATAAAGACTCTATCTTTATCTAGTTTTGTGATCTAACTTTATTTTTTTCCGTATTGTTTTGAGGAACCTATTAAGAAGATGGCTTGAGGTAGTACATCTACGGTGAAAATCATGAATCCCCATCCATTGAAGATTGATGTGACGAAGTTTGATGGTAAGGACAACTTTGAGATGTGGAGATATGAGGTGATGGATGCATTGACGACATCAAATCTCCAAGACACTGTACGGTTGGAGAAAAAACCCGAGCCTATTTGTAACACCCCGCTTCTGGAATACGTACTTAGTTGCGTATTCAGATTTTTTGATCGTATTTTTCGATTTACTTCCTGTATTTGTTTTTTTTATGAATTATTTATATGATTGTTTTGCCTTGGATTGGGATTCGTGAACTCAGAGTCAGCCCTACTCTGAACCGGGAACCCAATCCTAGTGAATTGCTCGATTTGGTCTTTCTGCTATTCCGATTTGATCGATTTCAGTTTTAAACATCGTTTTTCAATATTTTAGATTTTCTATGATTTTCTGAAATTTTCTTGAATTAAATTGAAAATCTTCAAAAACGGGGTGGACCAGTACCGCTGCTCGATTCTCAGATTTTTAATTTATAAACGGAGTTGAAATTCAAAAAACGGCTTTCCCATAACTTCTTAAAATCACATTTTCTATTTAAATACTTTTTCTAAGAATTTTCTAAATTTATCGAAATTCCACTGGATATGGTGTCGGCCAATATCACTGGTTGATTCCAGGAATTTTAGTTTACAATTAGAATTAAATTTCTGGATTCCGCTTTCATATTACTTCTTAGAATTATATTTTCTCCTTTTTAGCCTTTTATGAGATTTTTCAGATTTTATCAAAATCTGGCCGACCCAGTATAGACTGGTATTGACGGTTGACTTCAAGATTTTTATTTAAAAAATGGGATTAAATTTCTGAAAACCATTTCACAAAAAATCTTTAAATAATATTTATTATTTTTGAGAATTTTTGGGAAGCTTTCCGAACTACTTCATTTTTTCGAGCTTTTTCGAAGTTTTCGGTGTTTTCCCCAGATACCAGAATCTTATCCTGATATTTTATTTTTTCTTTTTCTAATTTTTCTCTCTCCTCACTAGACGCGAGTTCCACCTAACCTGGATTCAGTCTTTAATGCAGAGATCCTCTTTATTCTGCATTTAATGTTATGTCCTTTAAGTCATCATGATTTTTGTCTTTTCTGTTAAACGCGATTCTCGCGTTTGTCTTCGGGACGCAGGTTTCATCCTGTGTCTGGGTTAGTTGGCCTAGATGCGGGTCTCCTTTTCCAGACGCAAATATTATTTAAATGGGACGCAGGTTTCATTTGATGAAAGGATGACAATCTTGTAATAATTATTTTTCTCCATTATATAACCACCCCCATTTCTTCCTCTCTCTTTCATTTTTTTTCCTCTTCTTTCTTCTCCACCAACAGCCAACGAAAGCCAACAGCAGTAAAAGCTAGCCGTCGTGCCCTCCTTTGGCCGGCCACCCTCCATTTCCACCACCATCTCCTCCACCAATTCCTCCACCATTCTCCCCTCCATCTCCTCCTTCATTTCCAACAACAACAACACCTCCACACCACCTTTTTCTTCCTCTTTTCCACTAAGAAACTCCAAGAAACCCACTTCCACCACCAACTTCACCACCTTCCCCACCACCACCTACACCATCATGATCACAATCAACCATGCCATCTTCCTCTCCTCGGCGTGCTCTTTCCAACGGACCTACTCGTCGCTCTCCAAAACACCATTTCTAAAACTCCAAAAATCCATTTTGTACTAGACTTGCACTCCATTCTTGCCTTCGGCTTGGGGCTTTGGCCGCCCATCTCCGACCAACTCCGGCCACTTCCGGCCGTCTCCGGCCACCTCCGGCCGCCGCCGGCAACATGACCGACCATCCCCCTTCCCTTCTTCTTTCTTTTCTTTCCTTTCTTCTTTTCTTTTCTTTCCTTCTTTCTTTCTTTTCTTTTTTCCTTTCCTTTCCTTTCTCTTTCCTTCTCTGTTTTCCTCCCTAACCTGCGTCCCTCTCTCCCTTGCGTCTCCCCTTCTCACCCTTTCCCTGCGTCTCCCTTTTATTTCCTTGTCTCTCTCTTTCTCTTGTTGTGTGATTACTAGACACGGATTTTACCTCCTGCGTCCAAGTAATTATTTAACGCGATCCTCGCATTCTTGTATCAACGTGACGCAGAGCTCATGCTCGCGTCTGTGTTCTTCTCATGTCCTTGCTTAAACGTGGGTCTCAAACCCCGCGTTTGTGGAAATATGCGCGACGCGACTCTCGCGTCTGCGACTCCTGCTTCTCCATTCTCTCTCCTCTTTTTATTAGAACGCGTTTATGCATTTGTTGCTTGGATTCCGAAGATCGGGGATTTCACAATATTTTCTGTATTTAGGCGAGTGTCCTCGCCTCCATTCGATTTTCTCCGCTTTGTCGGGTCGACTTGTATTGGCATTATGTATCACTTAACATGTTACTACTTGATGCATGTTCTTACTATGTTACCTCTTATCACTTGTCACCTGTTATGACATGACTTATTACCTATCACCTGCCCGATCACTTGTCACTGTCATGATTAGAACCTGATACCTGTTACGATTACCTCTCTACCCATGATTATCACATTACGGGAATGTAGTACTTGATCTCTTGTTATGAACTCCCGTTATGCTTGTTATGTACTCCTGTTATGACCAGTTATGATCCTACTCATTCCCAAAATCTGATAATATTGTTAATAAGCTATAAAAGGATAACTTGTGTGGGGAATGAGAGGAAGTGATGGATGCCGGTATGATGCTTGCTTATAGTAATGGAATACAAAACTGACGATTCGTGTTAGGGAGATTTCAGGCCCCCAGAAGATGCGTGTTAGGGGGATTTAAGGCCCCCAATGGCTGTGTCCCGGGTGGACGGGAACTAATATAAGTAGGAGCTATCAGTTCTTCCTCAGCTTCCAATAATAACCAATCTCGACTTACTTATATATGGATGTATGTGTATGGAGATGTGCACCAGGACACATACCTAGATATATGGGTCGGACGAGTAATAATAATAAAATGCCAAGATAATGACTTGTTATGTTGCTCTACAACTTGGTTATACCACTTATCTCGTTACATTGTTTTCATCAGATTTTACATCGGATTTCTGATTTATGAGCATTACTATGTTATACCTGCTTACATCCTGCTTTACCACTTATATTCTATTCCACCAGTCTCCTGCTCTTATCTTATCATACCATGAGTAGTTCCTGCTTGATATGAATTGCTGTATATCTACTTGCTCCTGCATGCTTGTGCCCACGACACGGTTTTCAATGCATGTTTATGATTCAGATTTATCGATACACGTGTGCTTATCTATGCTCGCCACCTGGCATTCGCATCACCACTCGCCGGGGAGTTCTGACTCCTCTGGATCCTCATGTCCAGGTTTTGGAGCTTGGAGCATGTAGATTCTCCCAGTTGCTGATCAGAGTGGCGCAGTGGTAGCGTGGATCTCCAGTAGACCGTCCTGAGCCCCATCCTTCCAAGCCCCCTACTCAGCTCTAGAGTTTTCATGTTATGACTCTGAGCCTCCTTTGTACTGTTCATACTTGTACATCTCCTGCTATTCTCACATGTGCGCCAAATTAGTGATGTAATATTATTGTAATATTGGGTCACATCCTGTGATAACTTTATAATTATACTCATGTGTTGGAATGTATAATGCACCACTTGCTTCCGTACTCTGATTCTTGCCTGTACTGATGCTTAGCGTATATACGTGAGGGTATTTCTGACCTGCGTATATACGTCGCAGTAACGTCTCCGTACCCACCGGATCGGCCGTTACAGGGTGGTTTTAGAGCCTAGGCTCTTGCATCCTTAGTACGTCTAGATGGCAAATTAATGGTAAAGAAATTTGCGACTGGAATACATGAATCTTGGTTATACAATCCAACTACAAGTGCAGAGTTATCTTTTTCTTGATCATCCTTCATTTGATTCCTAATCCCTTCCATCTTTTCACTGTTTTGATTTTTCGTAGCCCTTATACCAACTTAAGATATGGATATACTAGAGAGGTAGCAGCTGGTTCTGAATGAAGCTATTATATGATCTCTTCGGCCAACTCTATGGTGCATGGGTATTCTCAGAATTGATCACTGATTGGGTTATCTTTCAGAAGTCGATATTTGGATTTTTTCTACAGTTACTCTCTATTCCTGACTATATTCTTCAGAGTGATTGATGCCTGGTCTTTAGAATTCTTAATTATCGGTCTTCTTTATTATGCTCAGTACTATTAGAGTTTTCTATATCTTCAGTATTCTGACTTATTCTCAGAGAGCTCTCAATCATGCAGTACAGCTGGAGTTCTATTACAAAGCAAAGATATCAGATCAATATTATTTGGTACCGTTCAAAGACTTATACAACCAGAAGTACAAAAGATGTCTATTTTTCGATTATTGTTCAGTCGACTCGAGAGCCTTACCCGTAGTGATTCATATCTTGATTGGTATAATTCCCATCCATGTCCCTTTTGTGTTCATTTTACCCCTTATCGAAATTGCGATGACACAATTTTTGTATGGTGGATGGAATGTAACACCCCGCTCCTGGAATACGTACTTAGTTGCGTATTCAGATTTTTCGATCATATTTTTCGATTTACTGTTGGGCCAGAGGCCTTCCATTCTAGTTTTGATGATGATTAACTCATGTAGTTATGTTTACTAATTATCTTGTGATATTTAGTTTCAGATCATTAACCAAGATATTAGTTGGTGATTGCTTCAACAAAGGAGTTTTGAAGCCTTTCACATGGTGATTCAAGAGCCCGAGCATAACGATCATTTATAGTACTCGTTGGAGTCTAGCTCGGTGGATCACGGAGTTTTGAATCAAGTCTACTTGAAGATGGAGATCGTCAAGAAGACTTAGGTATCCTAGTTTAGTTTGTGTTTTAAGATCCATATGTAAAGATTAGATAGTGTGATATGCTCAAGTTCACAATACACACACATTTCATGTTTTGGATATTGGTTTTTCGGTTTTTGGTTTAACCAATATTGGTTTTCATGAATAAATAGATCAAAACAAGTTTAAATGGTTTAAATGTATATTAGATATGTTCTATATACATACATGCTTCATATCTAAACAAACTTATTTTGATATGCCTATTCATGTGTTTTTAGTGTTTTGGTATTTTAACAAAACATATTTTTGGAAATAAAAGTCAAAAACAATGATATGTATATGTTTTGTCACGCCCCGCTTCCCTAAATACGCGGAAACGGAGTCGCGACGAGAGTCGGCGACGTATATACGCGAGAAAAATACCCCACGTATACACGCTAAGCCTAAATTAACCTGAACAAGCTATAAATCTCTACCATGAATCACTGCAATAATACATATAAAGTCTAACACAATGATAGCAGATGAATAACGGAAAGAAAATGGCAACTGAATGCGATAAAGATAGAATCAGGAAATAACAGGAATATAAGAGAGATGAGAATACCAGAATCAGAGAGAGACTCAAGCTCCTCGCAATATGTACGGTCTCATCGAACACCTGCACAATAGAACAAACGTCCAATATCTGAACGTACAAATCCAGGGTCGTCAGAAAGCGACCTGGTGAGTGTGTGTGTAAAAGGGAAAAGCTCGTGCATATAAACAGTGTGCACAAGATAATAACAGATAATTGCAACACTAAATAACATGATAAATAAACACTGAGAAACAATAACATGAATAAGAGTGCAGGTAAAAGACAAGTAAAACAACTATAAACAAACAACTGATGTCTAGATGTGTATCCTAGCAATATCACTAACCTGATACATAATCTGGTCCTGGTTACAATCATGTGTCTATCATAGTGATATATATATACAATCAGGTGATTACGGTCAGTCACAATGCATTAACAGTTTATTATTATTAATTATGTCAGCGAACACCAATTGTCACATGTAATAGACGCATCCCATACATGCCAATCGAGGTCCTCAGTTATTGAAACTGATCGTTTGGAGACATTGTCCATGCTTTAGGTAGGTCCCGTACTTACCCGGGACCACGGCCCATATGCCTGGCGCTGAACCAGGCCCTACCGCCAGGTACTCAGTAACAGTAACAGTACACAGATAGGATGTCAGTCATCCCCCGGAACCCTGCAGTGGAACCGTAAGTCGGCTGCGCAACCTGTATCCTAGGTCCACCCAAAATACAGACGTTGTCTCCTCCATCAATTTTCCCAATCCCAGTGTAAGTTGTTCAATTTTCATTATTATTTAATTCAGTAAAACAATCAATACCCATGTTACTTATAACACTAGGACGATGTGGTGACAGTAACGATAACGGTATAGTAACAGTCAATCAGCAATCGTATACACGGTAAACAATATCAGTAACAGTGAACAGTAACAGTAACCGTGTATACGATGAACAATAAGACTGTACAGGGTGTTACGGTCAAACTACCTTGTCCCAATAACTTATGAATAATACAGTAACAGTCTAGACACCTCTAGTCAATATATATAATCCAATATATATATAACCGTCCCAAATCTCATACTTATATAATACTAATGAATCTGCCAACTCATAATTTCAAAAGTCACATGACCATCAAGTAACAATTCCTATCGAGTAACCTGATACAATGAACCACCGTCTCAATATATCAATAATCAGTCTCTCCCCATCAATCTACTCTGATCCTCAAGTCATCGATATATTTACATCTCAATAACTGAAATAATCAATGTTCTGACACACCTATTCAGATCTCCACACTCTAGTCTGATCAAAGTCATCACTCACTCTTACTTCTATCAAGGTCAAATTATAAGATCTCAAAACTCGGTAACATAACAGATATATATATCTCAGATCAATCAGGTCTGGTCAATTCAATCAATATCTATTTGTCAAACCAGGTTCATCCAACTATATCCAATGGCCAATCTAAATCATGTCCAACACTCCTAACCAGGATACTAAACAACTAGTAAAAGCTATCAAGAATACTAATATCATGGTGACGAAACATCAAGTCCAGAAGGAAGCTAAGAACAACAGTCAGGCTAGAATTAGTCGACTAGGGGTGGAGTAAGTCGACTAGGGGTAGAGAATTGGTCGACTAATAGATAGGATCAGACGACTATACAAGGGGTAAGTCGACTGATAAGAAAGTCAAGTCGACTGGTATAGAAGTGTAGTCGACTATAGGGAAGGGTCAGTCGACTAATATAGGTTACAGTCGACAAACAGAGAGTCAACTATTCTAGAGGGAGACCTAGTCGACTATAGGGCTATAGTAAGTCGACTAATAAAGGTATTAGTCAACTAACAGTATGGGCAAGTCGACTAGGGTTGATTACAGTCGACAAACAGAAAGTCTAACACTATTCTAAAAGGGAGCCTAGTCGACTATAGGGCTATAGTTAGTCGACTAACAGGGGTATTAGTCGACTGACAGGAGGAGTAAGTCGACTAATGTTCTGCAACTTGATGCTGAATTACGCTATCACACATTCCCACATTCTATCAAATGCACTCATACTTCTCTCATACACACATCACCCAAGCATATAGATTTCTACACTACATTTATACACACACATTAACGTACAAGCATATAATCATGTAACACTTGCGCACTATATGCTAATTTATACCACACACATAAACATATCCATGAATACTTAATGAATTAAAGAGAGGGAGAGACACTCACATCATGGGGGCACGGGCGTGTTCGCTCTCGCCTACGGTGATCCACAGTGATCCACGGAGAGCCGAAAAACAGCTCGGAGTAAGGTGCTTCAAGGAGTGTTTCTTGGATTGCCTTTGCCTTGGATGTTGAGCACGACCATGGGTGAAAAATAGCACACACATTAATCAACCTCTACACATAAATATATAACACACATAATATAAAATATTAATACATACTTACATATTAACAAACTTGCATATGTGTGAGAGAGAAATAATAAAGAGATGGAATGAGGGGACTCACGGCTGCATGGAGAAGAAAGGGGTGTTGTCGAGTCTGCTGGTCTGATCCAGCCATGACACGCACAAGGGGGAAAAATCCGGTTGCTGGGCTCGCTGGATCCGACCTGGAGGAGATCTTGCCATGGGGTCTTACAGTGGAGGTGGCCGGCTGCTGCCGGAGAAGGGAGGGAGGCGGGGAAGGGCTCTCGTGCGCGGGGTGCTGCCGTCCATGGAGGGGAGACCTGCGGTCTGCTGCTCTTGGCCTGGGCGCTGTCAAGGAGAAAGGGAAAGAGGATGAGGCCATGGGGAATCCGGCCATAGCTCCGGGCTTGGGCAGCCATGTTACTGCTGCTACCAAGGGAGCAGGGCTGGAGGGGAAACTCCGGGGGCTGGAGATGGGGATGCGCCAACAGGGAAGATGGAGAGGGGGGTGCGGCTGCAGGTTGTTGGGATTGAGGAGATTTTGAGGGGATTAGGTTGGGATTAGATAGGTTGTTAGGATTTAGGATTTTATTTGGATTTGGTTGTTGGGATTAAGGTATTTGGATAATGGGTTTCGGGTTAACGGGTAGCGGGTTTGGGGTTAGATCCAAACAGGTAAACGGGTAATAGGTTTCGGGTTGAGATAACGGGTTTAGGAATCAATGAAATAGGAATGGGTGTTGACCAAGGGTAAGGAAATGGACTAACCAAGGAAACGCAACATTAATGAACCATAATAATATCAAATAATTAAGTGATACTAACACAAATAATAATTAACAATTGCTACTATCATTAATACATTATAAATATAATATTAACACTTAATAATAATTAATAAAATTATGTGCAGTAAAAATAAATACAAAAATAGAAATACTGTATTATTTACTTAGGGATATTACATGTTTCATGTATATTGGACCTATGTCCATATGCAACATGCTTTAAAATGATTAAGTATCATGTTTTTGTATTTGGATATGTTTCGGACAAAGTTTATTTGAAAAATCAAAGTTTGAAAAAATACAGGTTTTGGTTTTCAAAAATATTTGTAAGACACAAAAATGATTCAAAATGTTTGATATTTGGGTTGAAGTTTTTAACACATGTTTGTATATCTTATAAAATGTTAGAAACTATTTTTGTGATTTTTAGAAGATTTATGGGAATTTTTAGAATAATTTTTAACAGTTTTCTGACCCAGAACCTAGCCTGCCAAGCTCTGGCGGTCGACCGAACCGGTCGACCGGACCCAAAGTCGGTCGACCGGGTCGGTCGACCGACGTGCACAGACCTGTGAACGTTGGCCAGGTTCCTGGGCCGGTCGACCGGGCAGAGAGCTTTGCTCTCTATTTTTTGACGGTCGACCGACCGGTCGACCGCTGGCTTCCAACGGTCAAATTTTTGACCATTGACGGTTGACCGGGTGGTCAACCGCCAGCCGTCCAGGCTGACAGATCAGCCCCAACGGCTAGTTTTGGATTGGGACTATATATACCCCATTGTTTTGAGTTTTTGGTTAAGATTTTTAGAGCTAAAATTTCTCCTATTCCTAAGTGTTTTTACAAGGTTTTCAAAAGTGTTTTAGAGCCAAAAGATCCATCTTATTTGTTTTAAAGTGTTTTGTTTATTTCAAAGAAAATAGGTTTTGGGAATTAGTTATGATCTAAAATTTCTATATCTATTTTGGTGTTTTCCCAAGAGAATTTCTTTGATCAAAACACTTGTTTTTCCACTCTTGAGCTATATCTCCTATCCTATTATATTAGGATCATTTATTTGTGGGAAAAGAGATTGTTTGTGGTTGAAAGATACCACCAAGTTGTAAACCCTTTTTTTTATTTGAATATCCCTCTTTGGTAGGGGTGGATTTGGGTTGTTGGTTACTCCCTCTTTGGTAGAGGTTGAGGTTGTGGTTTACTCCCTCTTGTGTGAGGTGGAGTTGGATTGGTGTTTGCCTTGGTGGAGGTTATATTTGTTGATTTGGTAGAGTTTGGTACTCCGGTCTTCGGTAGACCATTTGTATTGCCTCGGTAGAGGTTGTATTGGTTGAGAGAGGAGTTCGGTACTCCTAGTGGATTGGAAATCCTTCTCGGGTGAAGGCGGGGACGTAGAGCTCGGTGCTCGAATCTCGAAACACATCTTCTTATTTGTGTTTGATTAATTGACTCTCAACCCTCTCTCTTTTATTTGTGTTGTGCATCATTCATATCATATCTTATATGCTTGTGTTGTGCCTTGCATATATTCATATTGCTCATTCATATTATATGCTTGGCTTGTGTGTGTGCCTCACTTGTGCTTAATCACGAGAGCTTCATATAGCACCTCAACTCTTATTCAGAGGAATCAAGAGGAGTTAGTCCAAAGCCCTTCACGGGGAATTCGGCTACACTCGTTGCTTGCACGAAGTGTTTTACAAATTAGTTTTAATTTTCACATTTAGTCATTAGATTAGCACTATCACCTATTCACCCCCCTCTAGGTGATTTCAATTGGTATCAGAGCCTACGCTCCTGATATTTAGGTTTAACCACCTAGGAGTGAGATCTTGGTTTGCTAATCTTTATTTGCATTTGCACGTATATTTGTTTGCACACACTCATGGATTGCTTGTCACCTCCCATGTTTGATGTTTCCAACATTGACACATGGAAATTTAGGATGTCCATGTATTTGAAAACCCTAGGTTTGCATGTTTTCCTTGCCGCTATCAAGAAATGCTATCTTGGTAACCGCAATCATTTAGGGGCCACAACACAAGCCCTTGAGGCTATTAGAAGCACGCTTAACAAAGATTATCTTATGCTTGTTTCTAACTTTGATTCCGCCTTTGCAGTGTGGAACATGTTGACCACCTCCAAGCTTCAATGGCCAATTCAACCGGAGGAGGAATCTAGTGGAGAATCTGAGTCACAATGCTTCATGGTCCAAGGGAATGACTCCCTTGAGGTACAATCGAAATCTCAACTAGATTGTGATGATGCTAGTTCTTCTAGTAATGAGCATGTTGATCCCAACACTTTAAATGAAGAACTATCCATTGTTTGTGAAAAATTGATAGAAAAATATAATATTTTGAAAAAGAAAAGTCTAGGACTTAATAATGAAAATAAAGATTTGCTTTCTAGACTTGACTTGGTTTTGTAAGAAAAGGTGGAGATTTCTAATGAGAGGGATTCATTGAAATCTAAGCTTGAACTTACCCTAAAAGAAAATGAAGTTTTAAAATCTAAAAATGATTGTGAAATAATTTTGAAGAAAAATGAAAACTTGTCTTCAAAAATTAATTTTGTTTTAAAAGAAAATGATTCTTTAAAAATGAAAATTGCTTCTATTTCTAATGATTTAGATGTTTGTTTAAAGAAAAATGAATCTTTAAAAAATAATATAGATTCACATGTTTGCCATGTTAGGGTAGTTTCAACTAGCTTACCTATTGCATGCTCCATTTCTTCCATAATTGAAAATGATATATCTATACTTAAGAAGAATATGGATTGTTTGGGCTCCACTTTGAGCCATTGTGTCTTGAGTCATACACGTTTGGAATCCTTATTTCGAAAGAAACAAGTTCCGTCCTTGCATGCACACCCTCCACGACATACACATGCTCCTCACGGTCACAACCATCACACATTGTATGCTCATGTGTACACTTGTACATATTGTGGACGTAAGGGCCACCTTGCCAAATTTTATTTTGATCGTATAAATGATTGTAATTTAGCAAATAAATTTGTTTGGGTTAGAAAAGGTACTAACCCCCATGGACCCAAAAGAGTATGGGTACCAAAGATCACCCCTTTTGTATTTGATGTAGGTGTGGGCTCTCGCATGACGTGAGAGTATCCGTACCTTGAGGTGGATGCGTTCCGAGCTTCATGAGGATTATTTGGATGCATCACTTTCAAGGGAAGTTTGGTGGAAGGACCACCTTGTTTTGGAGACATAGAGCGTTGCCCTTATGGTTTTGGTAACGGTCTCTTACTCCTAATTTAGTGTTTGCATACTTTTCATATCATTGTTTATAGCATATCTTGTTTTATTATTCATTATGCATATGGCATGTTTATTAGAATAGTGATATACGTGATTAGTTATTTGAGACACCCATGTTTTATATGGATCTATATTTAGTGTTCTCACCTTGTTTTTAAACTAATATGTATGTCCTAGATCTAATGCATGTGTATAAACTTAATGATCATATGGATGTTTATGATTTTTGTTTTGTTTTGATGCTTCATATTTTGAATATATGTTTAAATGTTAGTATTCATTAAGACTAGGATTTATACTTGTACATATAGTGGGCCGCAAATAGATCATTATATGTTTGTACTTGAACGCTTATTTGTACCCATTAGATATGCTAATATAGTCTAGTTTTGATGATTCATGCATTTAACTTGTATTCCTATTTTATCCATGTTTTCACGTTCGTGTTTATATTTAACTTCATGTATATGTCCATCTTGTCCAAACTATTGATTATACATATACATCCTTTTGAGCCACGTGCCTTCATGCATATATTTTGTGGACTCGTTGTGTTTGGATATGTATGTATACTTTAGTTTATATAAGACGTACATATGACTTGAAGTTTCATGTTTTCATGTTTAAAGGAATCTCTATTGAGCTTAATTGCATATTTTCAGGATTATGTTCTTCACATTTTACTTGTACACTCACCTTTCATGTTTACTCATGCTTTGTTTTTATGAGTTATATTTATGCTTCATTGATTTTGAGTGTTGGTTATCATATGAATTTCATGATTCATGAAAAATATTTTATTTTTATTCCTTACTTGAAGGATTTCGTACTAGTTTACAAGTTTTTCCATTTAACTAGTTCGATATTCTTCATTTTGGTAGAGTTTTTCAAACATTCAATATTTTCAAACCCATTTTTTGAAAACCCCTTCCTTCCACAGGCGGTTGGATGGGCGACCATGCCTATGTATGCTTTATATTGAAAATCATTTTAAACATGAGCATGACTGGGTGGTAGGAAATATGAGATATACACTTGATATTATTGTTGTTTCATTTGGTATCATTGGATCTTTTCAATTGGTATCAATATAGACATTTTTATATACTCATATATTATTTTTGTGTATGTATGCTTTCATTTGGTATCATCTATTTTGATTGGTACTCAGTTTTCATACACCTATACATGTTTTATTTGTGCTTGCTATATCCCTATATTGTTGAGCACAAATGTTGATCATGCTAAGCTTGAGTTTTAATGCATATCATGTTTCAATTGATTAGTTTTTCAATTGGTATCCTAACATAAGCTTATGCATCATTTTTTTTGTCATTTTATAAAGGGGGAGAAAATTCGTATTTTATCTTTCAATTGGTATTTTGTTTACATTGATATTTCACTCCCACACTTTATGATTATTTTTGGTATCATATGTTCAAAATGAAAATTACTTACTATTGGTATCAAGATGCTTATTTGTTTACTCACAATTAGTATCATGGTATCAAGATTTTTGTGTACTTTCAATTGGTATATATTGATATGTTTTAATTGGTATCATGTTGGAAGAATATGTTTTATTGTTTATTTGTCACCCCTTTATTGATCTTTTATTTCAGACAAAAAGGGGAGAAGAATCTGTTAGTTTTGTTTTTACTTTAACCCCTTTGTTGATGATTGATAAAAAGAGGGAGAAGAATTTGAGTTTATATACATGTTTCTATGATTATGCATGTTTTTGTTGGTATCAAGTATTGGTATCAAGAGTATTTGTTTTAAGAACATAGTTTTAAGAACATAGTTTTTATTAGTTTGTTGTTTTAATTGGTATCAAGAGCATGTTTTTGTATTTGGCTTCAAAAGCTTGTTTTATGCATGTCTATGCATTATCATGTTTAATATTCCTTGTATATTTATTGTTTATTGTTATGCATGAGTTAACGGGGAGCTTCTAAGCTTAACTTTAATCCATGCATATATAACTCCATGAGTTTTGTCATCAGCAAAAAGGGGGAGATTGTTGACCCAGAGGCCTTCACTCTAGTTTTGATGATGATTAACTCATGTAGTTATGTTTACTAATTATCTTGTGATGTTTAGTTTCAGATTATTAACCAAGATATTAGTTGGTGATTGCTTCAACAAAGGAGTTTTGAAGCCTTTCACATGGTGACTCAAGAGCCCGAGCATAAAGATCATTTATAGCACTCGTTGGAGTCTAGCTCGGTGGATCACGGAGTTTTGGATCAAGTCTACTTGAAGATGGAGATCGTCAAGAAAACTTAGGTATCCTAATTTAGTTTGTGGTTTAAGATCCATGTGTAAAGATTAGATAGTGTGATATACTCAAGTTCACAATACACACACGTTTCATGTTTTGGATATTGATTTTTCGGTTTTTGGTTTAACCAATATTGATTTTCATGAATAGATAGATCAAAACAAGTTTAAATGGTTTAAACGTATATTAGATATGTTCTATATACATACATGCTTCATATCTAAACAAACTTATTTTGATATGCCTATTCATGTGTTTTTAGTGTTTTGGTATTTTAACAAAACATATTTTTGGAAATAAAAGTCAAAAACAATGATATGTATATGTTTCATGTATATTGGACCTATGTCCATATGTAACATGTTTTAAAATGATTAAGTATCATGTTTTTGTATTTGGATATGGTTTGGACAAAGTTTATTTGAAAAATCAAAGTTTGGAAAAATACAGGTTTTGGTTTTTGAAATATTTGTAAGACACAAAAATGGTTCAAAATGTTTGATATTTGTGTTGAAATTTTTAACACATGTATGTATATATTATAAAATGTTAGAAACTAATTTTGTGGATTTTTATAAGATTTATGAGAATTTTTAGAATAATTTTTAACTCAATTTTTTGACCCAGAACCTAGCCTGCCAGGCTCTGGCGGTCGACCGGACCGGTCGACCGGACCCAGAGTCAGTCGACCGGGTCGGTCGACCGACGTGCACAGACTTGTGCACGTTGGCCAGTTTCCCGGGCGGTCGACAGGGCGGTCGACCGGCCAGAGAGCTTTGCTCTCTGTTTTTTGACGGTCGACCGACCGGTCGACCGCTGGCTTCCAACGGTCAAATTTTTGACCGTTGGCGGTCGACCGGGCGGTCGACCGGGCGGTCAACCGCCAGCCGTCCAGACTGACAGATGAGCCCCAACGGCTAGTTTTGGATTGGGGGCTATATATACCCCATTGTTTTGAGTTTTTGGTTAAGATTTTTAGAGCTAAAATTTCTCCTATTCCTAATTGTTTTTACAAGGTTTTCAAAAGTGTTTTAGAGTCAAAAGATCCATCTTATTTGTTTTAAAGTGTTTTGTTTATTTCAAAGAAAATAGGTTTTGGGAATTAGTTATGATCTAAAATTTCTATATCTATTTTGGTGTTTTCCCAAGAGAATTTCTTTGATCAAAACACTTGTTTTTCCACTCTTGAGCTATATCTCCTATCCTATTCTATTAGGATCATTTATTTATGGGAAAAGAGATTGTTTGTGGTTGAAAGATACCACCAAGTTGTAAACCCTTTTTTTTATTTGAATATCCCTCTTTGGTAGAGGTGGATTTGGGTTCTTGGTTGCTCCCTCTTTGGTAGAGGGTGAGGTTGTGGTTTACTCCCTCTTGTGTGAGGTGGAGTTAGACTGGTGTTTACCTCGGTGGAGGTTGTATTTGTTGGTTTGGTGGAGTTTGGTACTCTGGTCTTCGGTAGACCATTTGTATTACCTCGGTGGAGGTTGTATTGGTTGAGAGAGGAGTTCGGTACTCCTAGTGGATTGGAAATCCTTCTCGGGTGAAGGCGGGGACGTAGAGCTCGGTGCTCGAAGCTCGAAACACATCTTCTTGTTTGCGTTTGATCAATTGACTCTCAACCCTCTCTCTTTTATTTGTGTTGTGCATCATTCATATCATATCTTATATGCTTGTGTTGTGCCTTGCATCTATTCATATTGCTCATTCATATTATATGTTTGGCTTGTGTGTGTGTGCCTCACTTGTGCTTAATCACGAGAGATTCATATAGCACCTCAACTCTTATTCAGAGGAATCAAGAGGAGTTGTCCAGAGCCCTTCACAGGGAATTCGGCTACACTCGTTGGTTGCACTAAGTGTTATTGCAAATTAGTTTTAATTTCCGCATTTAGTCATTAGATTAGCACTATCACCTATTCACCCCCCTCTAGGTGATTTCATTTACTTCCTATATTTGTTTTTCTTTATGAATTATTTATATGATTGTTTTGCCTTGGATTGGGATTCGTGAACTCGGAGTCAGCCCTAGCATGAAACGGGAACCCAATCCTAGTGAATTGCTCGATTTGGTCTTTTCACTATTCCGATTTGATCGATTTTAGTTTTAAACATCGTTTTCCAATATTTTAGATTTTCTATGATTTTCTAGAATTTTCTTGAATTAAATTGAAAATCCTCAAAAACGGGGTCGACTAGTACTGCTGCTCGATTCTCAGTTTTTAATTTACAAACGGAGTTGAAATTAAAAAAATGGCTTTCTCATAACTTCTTAAAATAACATTTTCTATTTAAATACTTTTTCTAAGAATTTTCTAAATTTATCAAAATTCCACTGGATTTGGTGTCGACCAATATCACTGTTGATTTCAGGAATTTTAGTTTACAATTGGAATCAAATTTCTGGATTCCGCTTTCATATTACTTCTTAGAATGATATTTTCTCCTTTCTGACCTTTTCTGAGATTTTTCAGATTTTATCAAAATCCGGCCGACCCGGTATAGACCGGTATTGATGGTTGACTTCAGAATTTTTATTTTGAAAATGGAATTGAATTTTTAAAATCCTATTTCACAAAAAATCTTTAAATAATATTTATTATTTTTGAGAATTTTTGGAAAACTTTCCAAACTACTTTATTTTTTCAGGCTTTTTCGGAGTTCGGTGTTTTCCCCTGATACCGGAATTTTATCCTGATATTTTATTTTTTCCTTTTCTAATTTTTCTCTCTCCTCCTAGACGCGAGTTCCATCTAACTTGGATTCAGTCTTTAATACTGAGATCCTCTCCATTCTGCATTTAATGTTATGTCCTTTAAGTCATCATAACTTTTGTCTTTTCTGTTAAACGCGATTCTCGCGTTTGTCTTCGGGACGCAGGCTTCATCTCCGCGTCTGGGTTAATTGGCCTAGACGCCAGTCTCCTTTGCCAGACGCAAATATCATTTAAATGGGACGCAGGTTTCATTTGATGAAAGGATGGCAATCTTGTAATAATTATTTTCCTCCATTATATAACCACCCCCATTTCTTTCTCTCTCTTTCATTTTTTTTCTCTTCTTTCTTCTCCACCAACAGCCAACGAAAGCCAACAGCAGCAAAAGCTATCCGCCGTGCCCTCCTTTGGCCGGCCACCCTCCATTTTCACCACCATCTCTTCCACCAATTCCTCCACCATTCTCCCCTCCATCTCCTCCTCCATTTCCAACAACAACACCACCTCCACACCACCTTCTTCTTCCTCTTTTCTACCAAGAAACTCCAAGAAACCCACTTCCACCACCAACTTCACCACATTCCCCACCACCACTTACACCATCATGACCACCATCAACCACGCCATCTTTTTCTCCTCGGCGTGCTCTTTCCAACGGACCTACTCGTCGCACTCCGAAACACCATTTCTAAAACTCCAAAAATCCATTTTGTACTAGACTTGCACTCCATTCTTGCCTTGGGCTTGGGGCTTTGGCCGCCCATCTCCGACCGTCTCCGGCCACCTCCGGCAACATGACCGACCATCCCCCTTCCCTTCTTCTTTCTTTTCTTTCCTTTCTTCTTTTCTTTTCTTTCCTTCTTTCTTTTCTTTTCCTTTCCTTTCCTTTCTCTTTCCTTCTCTGTTTTCCTCCCTAACCTGCGTCCCTCTCTCCCTTGCGTCTCCCCTTCTCACCCTTTCCCTGCGTCTCCCTTTTATTTTCCTATCTCTCTCTTTCTCTTGTTGTGTGATTACTAGACGCGGATTTTACCTCCTGCGTCTAAGTAATTATTTAACGCGATCCTCGCGTTCTTGTATCAACGTGACGCGGAGCTCATGATCGCGTCTGCGTTCTTCTCATGTCCTTGCTTAAACGCGGGTCTCGAACTCCGCGTTTGTGAAAATCTGCGCGACGCGACTCTCGCGCCTGCGACTCCCGCGTCTCCATTCTTTCTCCTCTTTTTTATTAGAATGCGTTTACGCGTTTGTTGCCTGAATTCTGGAGATCGGGGATTTCACAGTATTTTCTGTATTTAGGCGAGTGTCCTCGCCTCCATTCGATTTTCTCCGCTTTGTCGGGTCGACTTGTATTGGCATTATGTATCACTTAACATGTTACTACTTGATGCATGTTCCTGCTATGTTACCCTTATCACTTGTCACCTGTTATGACATGACTTATTACCTGTCACCTGCCCGATCACTTGTCACTATCATGATTAGAACCTGATACCTGTTACGATTACCTCTCTACCTATGATTATCACATTACGGGAATGTAGTACTTGATTTCTTGTTATGAACTCCCGTTATGCTTGTTATGTACTCCTGTTATGACCAGTTATGATCCTACTCATTCCCGAAATCTGATAATATTGTTAATAAGCTATAAAAGGATAACTTGTGCGGGGAATGGGAGGAAGTGATGGATACCGGTATGATGCCTTGCTTATAGTAATGGAGTACAAAACTGACGATTCGTGTTAGGGGGATTTCAGGCCCCCAGAAGATGCGTGTTAGGGGGATTTAAGGCCCCAATGGCTGTGTCCCGGGCGGACGGGAACTACTATAAGTAGGAACTATCAGTTCTTCATCAGCTTCCAATAATAACCAACCTCGACTTACTTATATATGGATGTATGTGTATGGAGATGTGCACCAGGACACATACCTAGATATATGGGTCGGACGAGTAATAATAATAAAATGCCAAGATAATGACTTGTTATGTTGCTCTACAACTTGGTTATACCACTTATCTCGTTACATTGTTTTCATCAGATTTTACATCGGATTTCTGATTTATGAGCATTACTATGTTATACCTGCTTACATCCTGCTCTACCACTTATATTCTATTCCACCAATCTCCTGCTCTTATCTTATCATACCATGAGTAGTTCCTGCTTGATATCAATTGCTGTATGTCTACTTGCTCCTACATGCTTGTGCCCACGACACTGTTTTCAATGCATGTTTATGATTCAGATTTATCGATACACGTGTGCTTATCTATGCTCGCCACCTGGCATTCGCATCACCACCCGCCGGGGAGTTCTGACTCCTCTGAATCCTCATGTCCAGGTTTTAGAGCTTGGAGCGTGTTGATTCTCCCAGTTGCTGATCAGAGTGGCGCAGCGGTAGCGTGGATCTCCAGTAGACCGTCCTGAGCCCCATCCTTCCAAGCCCCCTGCTCAGCTCTAGAGTTTTCATGTTAAGACTCTGAGCCTCCTTTGTACTATTCATACTTGTACATCTCCTGGTATTCTCACATGTGCGCCATATCAGTGATGTAATATTATTGTAATATTGGGTCACTTCCTGTGATAACTTTGTAATTATACTCATGTGTTGGAATGTATAATGCACCACTTGATTCCATACTCTGATTCTTTCCTATACTGATGCTTAGCGTATATACGTGAGGGTATTTCTGACCTGTGTATATACGTCGCAGTGACGTCTCCGTACTCACCAGATCGGGGCGTTACACTATTTCTGAAGAGGATTGTGATAAGATGAATCGTACGGCGTGTGGTTTGATAAGGTCTTATTTGACACAAGACATCAAGTATCGTGTGTTATATGAAACATCTGCAAGGCAACTGTAGGAGATCTTGGAGAAAAAATATCTGATAAAAAGTAAGTCGTGTTTGCAATTGAAGAGTAAGCTTTATGGATTCAAGTTGAAAAGAGAAATCTCCATTGATAAACACATGAATAACTACACCAAGTTTCTTACAGATTTAGTTGACGTGGATGTGAAGATTAAGGAAGAGGCTAAGGCGTTGATTCTACTGAATTCTCTTCCTGACGAAGGTATGAGACCTTCACCCTAAGTTTGATCAATAGTTAATAAATACTTAACTACAATGATGTGTCGGTTGCTCTTGTAAACTATGAAGTAAGGAGGCAGGACAAGCTATCTTCTTCTGAGGGTACATCAGCAGAGGTGTTGATGGTAAGAGGCAGAGGTTCCAATCGGAAGGGTTAAGGTGAGCATGAGAGATCAAAGTTCAGACCAATGTTCAGAGATCTGAAGAAGAACCAGTGTGCCTTCTACAAAACGATAAAATTAGTTTTGCCGGTAATTTTCTGCTTAATTAATTTTATAGCGACAAGTTAAAAGTAAAATGCACAATTTTTTAATGCCCTCCCTGTTCGAATTTTATAATTAGATAAAATAATAAACAATAAGAAGAGCGATGAGCAGGAAGAAAACCTTGTGTTTTGGAGGAAATTTTTTTTAACTCTCTGTGCATTAAAACAATAAATTTACAACCATGCGCAAGCGGACGAGGCTATGACATCAGGGGCCGTATGGAACAAGGAAGTGGGCAGAAGTAAGAAAGTGGACAATAAGATTTTTTTTCCTGAAAAATGTGAATTTGTGTATCTTTTCTGGTGTTTGGCTGATAGTTGGGAAGCAAAAGTGAAAAAGTATATTATATTTTTCGGTATTTATTTAGGAATGCGGAAGTAAAAGTGAAAGAGTTGACCACAAAATTGACCGTAAAATAATATTAAAATGAAAATTAATTATGAAAAAATTAGATCGAGGTTTACATGACCACAAAATTAACTATTTGAGCTACAACTTATTCCAAATGAGATTTACATGACCACAAAATTAACTATAACATTCTGAAAATAAGAAAATGATTGTGTAAAAGAAAAAGAGAAAAGGATAAGGGTTTTCTCATTTTTCTTTTCCAGTGCTTGAATGGACAGCGGAAGTGGGAAATGACACTTTCCCACTTCCTCACTTACGCCCACTTACTTGAATCCAAACAACCCTAATCCAAACAACCCCTAAGTTAAACTCGACATAAGCATATTTTCATGGTCTATTTTCTCAAACTTTATTTTAAAGGTTTTTTTTTTTCATATCGGCACTTAAAATCTTTCTTAATTTCGTATTCACCTATGATATTTGGGAGCGGATATGTCAAACCCAAAATGTGATTAAAGCATCTCACTTAAAACCCTTTATCTTGAATCACCATTTACCCTAATTTAAATTGACTAATATACCCTCCATTTTATGAAGGCACCCTCACTCAAAGTGACTAAGTCACCCAGCCCATCTTCTTCCTGTTTCGCTCAGCAAACCCCAAGCTCCAAACCCTAAAAAAATTTACCCACTCTTGTACTTAAAATCAACCTACATTTCGTCATGGGCGTTAATGGAGAAGTAACTAATAACTTCAGAGCTTGCCATTATCGAGAATGTTAGTTTTTACCGATTGCTCAAAATATAAATTTTGTGAAATGGTTTCATCTCCGTTCAACGCTCGACTGCTGAACAAATACTATATGTTCAGCAATATACCACCGAACATATAATATTTGTGCCGAAGATATAGTATTTGTTCGGCCGAGACCAAATATTATAGCAAACGATGTTCCTATCTGTTCAGTTGGTAACCACCGAACAAAGACTAACATGTTCTGTTGGTCTCTCTAGAACATAAGCTCTATGTTCGATGGGTCCCGGCCGAACAAAGACATCGTGAATTTAATAATTTTTTATTTATACGAGTTCTATTTATATGCTAGTATATCTAAGTAAGGGACATCCAGTACCCACGATTCCATACAAGTGGCACAGAAATCATTTCTAATTGCTAATGGATGGGATAACGGTTATGAGGAACAACTCCAAATGTATTCGGATTTGTTTAGTAGTGATGTTGATGGATTTACAATTGAAATTGACTAAATTTTAGTTGTGTTGTAATATTTAATTAGATTTTTAAAGAAATGGGTTGTTTCCTCATAGAAAAAAATTGTTCTGCTTGACCTTGTAGGGTTGAACAGGATCATACTGTTCGGCCTAGCAAGACCGGACATAATCATACTGTTTGGCCCAGCAAGATCGAACAAAATCATAATGTACGGTCCGACACGGCCGAACAGAATCATAGTGTCACGATCGGACAGAATCATTCTGTACTTGAAATCATTTTGAACATAAACATATCTGAAACATACGCACTACATAAACATACGCAATCAACATCTTCAAATATATCTGAAATCTTTCAAACACAAACATTTGATTTTTTTTCTTGACATAAACATCTACACATTTGAAATAAAAAAAATCTAGTCATGTCTATATTTACTTCTACGCTCTCCCCGTAGTGCCTCCCTCTGAGATCGCTCGTAAATTGCAGATGTCTCGGACTGTCAGTCTCAACGCCATCAAGTGCATCAATCGTCTCACACAACATTCAGTATAGAGTCGACACAGTGTGTGGTCCAGATGTCCCCAGTTGGAGTACGAGGTCGGAAATCTCTTTAGCACGAGCTATTCGCTGCAGTGAAATTATACAATATGTTAATAAAAAATAATATACGTTAAAAAAATTTGATTTATATATTTGTCAAAAAAATTTATGTTACCTATGCAAGTAAAATGGCATCGATGTCCTCACCACGTGTATGCCCAGGAGTCAAAGACCTATTAGACGGATTTTGTATGATAGGATGAGATATCCGTCGAAACCAGTAAAATATTATGTATGACGATAACTTACCTCATGCACCCACAAGCAATCAAGTGACTCACATATTTCTTGCAGGTTTTCCAATGAGCTACTCGCCGATCCACGCCATACCCACATGCACGCTCGCGGAAGATCATTTGTTAGCTCATGTTATGAGGGGGACGCAAGCTGGGAAAGTGCTCATAGATCCATACCTGCTAATCAAATCACAT
Organism: Agave tequilana; assembly: GCA_038442645.1. Classification (NCBI taxonomy): domain Eukaryota; kingdom Viridiplantae; phylum Streptophyta; class Magnoliopsida; order Asparagales; family Asparagaceae; genus Agave; species Agave tequilana. Next base: position 184,239 of record JAVJIF010002100.1, on the reverse strand, counting down.
TATATTCATATAAATATTATGCCTATAACCATATGAAAGGTTTAATAATACCTCCATAAGTGGTAGATATTCAACAAACTGCTTAACTCCATCTCTTGAAGCATACCTTAGCTATCTGTACATGTATGCTAATGCATCAGCTCCCTAAGCATAGGGTGATACCTAACCGAGATCCCCAAATAATTTTAGATAGTCGATGGAAGCCCTCGTTTCAATCTTGTCACTGAAGAGAGTGCAGCCGACCAAATATAACAGATAAGCTCTGGCAGCGCATTCAATACGTCTATCTGATGCTACATCTGTGACATTGGAAAACTTGGATCGAAGCCATTCCAATTGAACTGAGCTACCCCGGATCAGGCCTAACTCATCATTTGTTTCTTGAGATGACTTACTAAGTAAACTAACAAGCATTCCTCGGGCATCAGTTATTGTAGCAACCGGTTCTAGATGTACGTATCGCAGTACTAGTATCCGATACGATGACAATAACTGATTTGACCTTCATGGTAGTCAGACTGAATCAGTTTTAACTCCAGATATTAATTCTCAATATTTTTAATTTTTCTAAAATTTTTTGAAATTTTTTAAATTTTTTTGGAACATCTCCAGAATTCAGTGTCGACCAGTATCGCTGATCGACTTCAGAATTTTAAATTTACAAATAGAGATGAATTTCAAGAATCTAATTTCACAGTATTGCTCAGGATAATATTTACTATTTTTGAGAATTTTAGGAGATTTTTTGAATTAATTAAAAATCGACCCAATTAAATAATAATATAAAAATTCCTTTTCCTTTTTCTATTTATTTTCCCTTTTTCTTTCTCCCTTCTCTGGATTCTCCTCTCTTCTCGCCATCACCATCTCTCTCTCCTATTTCTTTTATTTTCTTTTTCTCTCTCACTCTTTTAACACTCTCCTCCCTATTATCCATCTATCTCACTCTCCTCCCTGCCTTTCCTTCTCCCTCTCTCCTTATCTCTTTCACTCTCCCTCCTCTGGTCGGCACCGACCAGGCTGCCAGACCACCAGACTTCCCTCTCCTTTTCTCTTTCCCTCTCCTCCTTCTCTCTCCTCTCTCTATACATCTCTCTCTCCTTCCTCTCTATCTCACTTTTTCCCCGATGATCAAACCATTGCTGGCAGCCACCTAGACTGCCGGCCAGTGTCAGGACACACCCCCACAACACACCCCCTTCTTTCTCTGCACTGCTTTTCCTCTCTCACTCTCGCTTTCTCTTTCTCATTTCACTCCCTCACTTGCCTCCGGCCAGCCTGGCGCTGTCGCCACGCCGACCAGGCCAGCCCTTGGCACCGCCTTCCCCTGCCTCCCCTGCTCCTCTCTCATTCATTCTCTCTCTATCTCATTTTCTCTCTATTGGATCTAAAAACTGAAACCCGAACTTGTTTTCACCTTCAAACCCGAACAACTCAATTGTGGGTTTAAGTCAATTGGGTTTGAACCCATCAGCGACCCGGTCCATTCTTAAAGGTAAAATTATATAAAACCCTTGATGTTTGAAATATATATTTTAAACCTTATAAAAATTACAAAACTAACCCATTTTTATTAATTTTGTTGTTCAGGCGATAACTCGGCCATTCAGACTCCGATTTGCGTGATTCTCGAGCCGTTATGGGCTTTATTTAATATATCTTGTTGATGAATTATTCACATGTCGGTTGATTATTTGGCAGTTGATTAGAGGAATTTTAGAATATTAAATTAGTAATTATGGACATAGTTGTGAAGAGTTTGAAATGATTTAATAAATTAATTAAATATGATCACAGTGTGACATTGATCAGGTTAATGTTACTGAAACTACTGGGTCAATTCTTATTATATTGAAAATTGTTCATGTTACTGTGCTTATGGAGAAATCTTGTTATCGTGTATCATGTGATAATCACTGTTACTGTCAGAACCAATATCCATGCAACATTAACACTATGCAATTGACACCTGGGGTTGGGGAAATTGAATGGAGATAGCATCCGTATCTGGGGCTTATTGTTGGTACTTTGATATTGTTATTATTTCCCAATTACGGGTGTGTTTGGGAGTTATTGTTTCCCAATTGTTTGGGGGTTATTGTTTCTCAAAGCACGGGCAAAGTCTCCACCTCAGTTTCAAATAACATCACATTAAATAACCTAACAATGATGATACCAGGAGGGCGTGTTATTTAATCACTATCTCGTTCGAATAATGGTACCCGCATACCACGTTCGAATGAGTTCTACTAGGATGCGGGCCGCAGTATAAACTACTAGTGGTATGGGACACTTGAAGGGATTGATTTAAATATCAGGCTATACTGAATATTATTATTGTATAATCTTAAAATATTGAATGATAATATACTTGTGTCATGTCTCAGTTATTTTAATTGCCATGAACTGATAACCCTTGACACTGTATGTTATTACATTGGTGATATACTGATTGCCCACATGTATTCGTGGAAGTTATTTTCACTGCTTTGTTAATACTTTAATTGCCATGAAATGATGAATTTTTGACATATGTAATCTATCCTAGAATGACTTTACCACTGTTTGGCTAAGCACAATTTGTTATTATACCTAACTGCTACTTAACTATGTATTATACGATATTTTACTCATGATATAGTTAATATGTACTGCTTGTATTATAACATATTATACTACTGTTTATATCATTCACTAGGTTGCTTATTGACGATCCTCAGTTTGCATGCTCAGATGCAGTTTCAGAGATTTTGCAGGAGTAAGAGTATGTTGAACATGTCATGGAACTCGGGTAGTTTTTCTCTTTTCTTTAGCAGCCAGTGAAAACCTCTTGATCTTGCTTTCTGTTCTTGTTGTTAGTCATGACTCTGTAAATATTCCTGTACTTATGAATAAAGCTGGATTTCAGTATATATTGTGTTTATTTCTTGTACTAAGGCTTAGCTATAAATGTATGTGATATTTTCTTTGCGTATATGCGTCGCTGACTCTCATCGCGTCCTCGCTACGATGTTTTTTGGGAAGCGGGGCGTAAAAAAGTTTTATTGGTATCAGAGCCCATATTTACACCAAATGTAGGTAATCACCTATATCAATACTTAGGCTCTTACCAATAGGACGATCAGGTCAGATTAGAATTAATCTGAATCCGGATATGAGAATCTAGCTATGACTATAAGAATATCATATTTCTTTGAAAATTCATTATTTGACTCCTAATCTCTAATTTCAATTATTATCCAGAGGATTCTGATTTCTAACCACTTCTCCTTCATCATTTGATTCCTTTCCTCTCCGAGTTCGATTATAAATGTCAAAGTGGCGCAACAGAAGCATGGTAAGACAATAACCCATAGGTCCTAGGATCAGTAAAATATTTTTTCCTCCCACTTGAATTGAAATTTCGGGGACGAAATTTTTTGTAAGGTGGGTAGAAATGTAACATCCGGTTCTAGATGTATGTATCGCAGTATTGGTATTTGATGCGGTGACAATACCGAATTTGGCCTTTTTGATAGTCAGACTAAATTTATTTTAACTTCAGATATTAATTCTTAATATTTTGGATTTTTCTAAAATTTTCTGAAATTTTTCTGAATTATTTTGGAACATCTCCAGAATTCGATGTCGACCAGTATTGCCAATCGACTCCAAAATTTTTAATTTACAAATAAAAATAAATTTCAAGAATCTGATTTAACAATATTGTTTAGGATAATATTTACTATTTTTGAGAATTTTTTGGGAATTTTTTCGAATTAATCAAATTCAACCCAATTAAATAATAATATAGAAATTCCTTTTCCTTTTTCTCTTTATTTTCCTATTTTTTTCTTTCTCCCCATCTTTGGATTCTTCTCCTTCTCTCTCCTCTCTTCTCTCCACCACCCTTTCTCTCCTATTTTTTTTATTTTTATTTTTATTTTTCTCTTTTAACACTCTCTCCCCTATTATTTATCTTACACTTCCCGTCTTTCTTTCGTTTTCTCTTTATCTCTCTCACTCTCCCTCCTCTGGTCAATGCTGACCGACAAGCCGACCGCCGGCCAGGCCGCCAGACCATCGGACTTGCCCCTCCTCCTCTCTTTCCCTTTTCTCCTATCTTTCCTTTTTCTTTGTACATCTCTCCCTCCTTCCTCTCTCTCTCTCTCCCACTCTTTCTCCGGCGATTAAATCGCTGCAGACAACCACCCCGACTGCCGGTCAGTGTCAGGCCATACCCCCACCACACATCCCCTTCTCTCTCTGCACTGTTCTTCCTCTCTTACACACACACACAACCCTCTCTCTCTCTCCACTCTCTCTTTCTCTCTCTCTCATTTCACTTTCTCACCTGTCACCGGCCAGGGCCGCCGTCGCCGGCCAGGGCCGTCGTTGTCGCGCTGGTCAGGCCAGCCCTTGGCGCCGCCTTTCTTTGCCTTCCCTGCTCCTCTCTCACTCAATCTCTCTCTATCTCATTTTCTCTCTGTTGGATCCAAAACCCAAACCCGAACCCAACTCAACGGTGGGTTTAAGTCAATTAGGTTTGAACTCGTTAGCGACCCGGTACATTCTTAAAGGTAAAATTATATAAAACCCTTGATGTTTGAAATATTTATATTTTATAAAATTGCAAAACTAACCCATTTTTATTAATTTTGTTGTTCGCGTGATAACTCGGCCATTCAGACTCCAATTTGCGTGATTCTCGAGCAGTTGTGACGTGGAGATGAGAACTACATGTCCGCAACACTTGTTGTGAGTGATTTTAAATATTTTCAATAAAATAATATTTATTATGAATGTTTAATTAATATATCATGTTGATGAATTATTTACATGTCGGTTGATTTTTTAGGCAGTTGATTAGAGCAATTTCAGAATATTGAATTGGTGATTGTGGATATGATTATGAAGAGTTTGAAATCATGAAATGAATTAATTGGATATGATTACAGTATGATATTAATCAGGTTAATGTTACTGAAACTACTGGGTCAATTCTTGTTATATTGAAAATTGTTCGTGTTACCGTGTTTATGGAGAAATCTTGTTATCGAGTATCATGTAATAATCACTGTTATTGTCAGATCCAGTATTCATGTAACATTAATACTAAGCAATTGACATCAGGGGCTGGAAAAACTGATTGGAGATAGTGCCCGTATTTGGGGGTTATTGTTTACTTCGGTACTGCTATTGTTCCCAATCATGACTGTGTTTGGGGTTATTGTTTCACAATTGATTGGGGTTATTGTTTCCCAAAGCACGGACAAAGTATCCACCTAAGTTTCAAATAACATCACATTAAATAACCCAAACAATGATGATACCAGGAGGGCGTGATATTTGATCACTCTCTAGTTCGGATAATGGTACCCGCATACCACGTTCGAATGAGTTCTATTTGGGTGCATGCCGCAGTATGAACTACCGGCGGTATGAGACACTGAAAGAGAATGATTTAAATATCAGGCGATACTGAATATTATTATTGTATAATCTTAAAATGTTAAATGATAATATACTTGTGTCATAACACTGTTATTTTAATTGCCATGAACTGATAACTCTCGACATTGTATGTTATTACTTTGGTGATATACTGGTTGCCCACATGAATTCGTATAAGTTGTTTTCACTGCTTATTAATACTTTAATTGTCAATAAAGGATGAATTTTCAACATATGTATACTCTCTCAGAATGACTTCACCACTGTTTGGCTAAGCACGATTTGTATTATACCTAACTGCTACTTAACTATGTATTATATGATATTTCAGTCATGATATAGTTATAATGTACTGCTTGTATTATAACATATTATACTACTGTTTCTTCATTTTACCACTCACTAAGTTGCTTATTGACGACTCTGAGTTTGCATGCTCAGATACAGATTCAGAGAATTTGCAAGAGCAAGAGTACTTGAACGTGTCGTGAAACTCGGGTAGTTTTTCTCTTTTCTTTTGTAGCCAGTGAAAATCTTATTTTCTTGATCTGTTTTTCTGTTCATGTTATTAGTCATGACACTGTAAATATTTCTGTACTTGTGAATAAAGCTGAATTTCATGTATATATTATGTTTATATCTTGTACTGAGACTTTGCATATATACGTGTGGGATATTCTCCATGCGTATATGCGTCACCAGCTCTCGTCGCGTCCCCGCCATGATGTATTTTGAGAAGTGGGGCATGACAGTTATTCTTTGGGGCATATTCAAAGAAGGACCCATCACTGGTATCCCAACAAGTGTGGGAACATCGTCCAGTGTAATGGTCATTTTACCGAACGACATGTGAAAAGTATTCATCTCCGGTTGCCACCGTTCCATGAATGCAGAGATAAAAATCCTATTTGCTCTTTGGTAGAAAATGCTTGTTAATCCTTGCAGTCTGAATTGATGAATATACATAGCAAAACGGTGATTCGGTATGTTATCATCCCATTCCTAGGCACTCAATTTTGCTGCATGAGAGATGTAGGATCTATATAACAAGCAAAACAACACTAGAGGGGGGGTGAATAGTGTTATTTAAACTTTAAACAAATCACTTGCAGAAATTAAATAATCACAAGAGATTAAGCACAGAAAAACAAACGCAAACAGCGGAGAGTTATCCTGGTTCGGTCCTTGTGACCTACATCCAGTCCCCAAGCAAACGCTTGAGATTTTCCTTTACTTTCCTTGTGTACACCCTACAACAAGTGCCTTGTGCACCACTTGACAAACACCCTTTGCCAACGTGCACAACTTCTCTTCCACCAAGAGAACACGCCTTGTACAATCTTCTACACCCAAGAAGACTCCTTGTACAACTTTCTTTGAAAAGAATACAATAACTTCCTATAGCCTTGATAAGGATCTGTAGTGGACAAGGTTCTGTATAGGAAGGTTTAACTTCAGAATTCTTCACAAGAGGAAATGGCTTTTGGTGAAGAAAGAAGTTGCAAATTTCAGTTTTCAGGATTCTGGAAATTTTGGCTTTGGAAATCTGATTGAAAGAATTAGTAAAAGGCCTTAGGAATAACTTCTCTATATATAGATGTAGACTAGGGTCAGTTAGGGAAGTTATGGCATCAATTCAGACAATTTAAACATTTGAAAACGTTGCCAAAAGAATCAGATAAGAGAAACTGTCCAACAGTCAGAAACTGCTTATAGTCGACTAGGATACTGGATTAGTCGACTAGGCTAGGCAAAAGTTCACTTATTAGTCGACTAGGTAAGATTGTTAGTCGACTAGGGAAGTGTCTGTTGGAAACAAAAGTTTCTGGATAACTGAAATTAGTCGACTGTAACTAACTGGTAGTCGACTTAAAACTGGATTAGTCGACTGGATAAAAAGAGGTAGTCGACTAATTTTGTTTCAGAAAAGAAACAGAGAGTTGGATGTCATTAACAAAAAGAGAAGATACATAGGTCTGAAACATAAACTGACATAGTCTTTAAAAACAGAAAATACATAATAGTTCTTCAAAAGCAAAAAGCAGAAAAAGACACTCCAACGTCAATAGCTTCAATCTTCGGATCCGGGAGGAGGAGGCGGGTGATGAATCTTGAGAAGACTGATTATGGCTGATTGGGTAGACTCAATGGATTGTAGCCTAGTCATCATCATAGATTGATTCTCAAGAATGCGAGAGTGAGAATCCAACAAATTTTGTTGTTGAGATTGAAGGGATGCTATCTGGGCGGACATGGAATTATAGAAAGCATCGGCATAGGGATTTGGTTGAGTTGGAGGAGGATCGGGTTGTGAAGATGTAGATGGACCATGTGGAGGACTTGGTGATTTAGAAGGTGGTTGTTGGGGTTCATTAGAAGGAAACTCAGGTAGCTTCATCCTATTAATGGCAGCACGATCAAAGAACTCAAAACTCTTGACAACAGTCTCTTCAGAATCAAGATCAACATTATACTTCCGAAAGATTGGAGTGAGAAAGGCGCCAAATGGTAGGTGAGAAGAATGATACTTGACCATGGTGTCAAATATGATTTTAGCCCAATTAACGTCATGTCCAGCCATAATAGCATAGACACAGGACGATAATTCCCTTGAGTAGTAATTATAACTACCAGTCTAAGGGCAGATGTTATAGGAAAGGATTCTACCAATTAGACGGGGAATTGGCTTAAGCTTGTTGTTGGTCATGGGAAGATGTTGTCCTGGTAGAAAGATAAGATCTAAAACATCTTCATCATCCATCACAATCTCATCAAGAGTGAGGCCAGAATATGGAATAGATAAGATACGGCCAATAGTCTTGATAGAAAGCTTAATATGAACACCTTTAACATAGGATTGAAGATAGGTTTTATTTTCATTATCTTCAAAAGCTAAGTTTGTGTAGAATAGATAGATTAGAAAAGGATAATAAGCATCCTTAACTTCAGAGGAGAACATATTATATAAACCACAATTTCTAAGATAATCCATGATATCATAATCATAAAAATCATCATATTTGATGAATCTTCCTGGTATGATATCTAATTGAGACATACGAAGATAATCAGCCTCTAGCTGTGGATTTTTCAGATAAGTCCTAAAATCAACAGTGGTTGAAGAGGATGAACCAGGAGTGAATTTTGTTTTCTTGGAACGAGACATGATGAAAACTGAAATTGGAACAAAAGACAGTAGATATTGAAGGAATATACTGAAATTGAAAAGATTTTACCCTGAAATGAAGAACTTGGAGAGGAATTGGAAGGAAATGGCTGGAAGAAGTCGCAGAACTTCGGGTGCCCTAGTTTTTTTTCTTGGTCGACTGAAGCTCGGTTGGAAGGAGAGAATGAGGGATTATTAGGGTTTTGGTGAGTTAAAGAAAGAAATGAAAGGTTAAGATGAATCCTAGATATAAATCAATGGATAGGATTAAAAAATAATTGATATCGGATCCTTAACTTAAGTTATTGGGTCGGGTTTGAATTAAAAATCCGAAAACAGAAAAACAGAAATTCACAGTTTTAGTCGACTTACAGGACAAGGCTAGTCGACTAATAATAGGTCTAGTCGACTGTAAATTTACTATAGTCGACTAATTCTGGACAAATCAGAAAGTGAAGTTTCTGTTTGTTACAGGAGTCGACTAGGTAATATTTCAAGTCGACTAAGACTTGTATAAGTCGACTAATAAGAGTTATAAGTCGACTAACTTGCATAAAAATACTGCCTTTGAAAAAAAATCTAAGAAATTGTTTAAAAATCTGAAAATTACAAATACCAAGATCTCTTCTAAATTTTATAAAGATATCTTCTTTTAGTGGTTTAGTTAATATATCAGCAACTTGATTATCAGTTGATATGAAATTTAAAGAAATATCACCTTTTAAAGCATGATCACGTAAAAAATGATGTCTAATATCAATATGTTTGGTACGTGAATGGTGAACTGGATTTTTAGATAGATTAATAGCACTTGTATTATCACACATAATAGGTGAATTTGTGAGAGTCATGCCATAATCAAGTAAGGTTTGTTTCATCCATATAATTTGGGCACATGCAACACTAGCAGCAATATATTCTGCCTCAGTTGTTGATAAGGATACGGAATTTTGCTTTTTACTGAACCAAGATACTAGTGAATGTCCCAAAAGTGACAAGTACCACTAGTACTCTTCCGGTCAGATTTACAACCAGCAAAATCAGCATCACTATAAGATAATAAATCAAATGTGCATGACTTTGGATAAAATAAACCATAGTTGACAGTGTTATTTAAATATCTAAAAATCCTTTTCACGGCTTTAATATGTGATTCCTTAGGATTTGACTGATATCTAGCACATAAGCATACGCTAAACATTATATAAGGTCTACTAGAAGTAATATAAAGTAGAGAGCCAATCATTCCTCTATAGAGTTTTTGATCGACATTCTTACCACTTTCATCTTTGTCCAAAAAAGGTAGTTGTACTCATGGGAGTATTCTTGTGACCAGAATTTTCCATACCAATCTCTTTAGAAGTTCCTTAGCGTATTTGCATTGGGAGATGAAGATTCCATCCTTCATTTGTTTGATTTGAAGACCGAGGAAGTAAGTGAGTTCGCCCATGTGGCTCATCTCAAATTCATTCTGCATAGTCTTAGAAAATTCTTGACAAAGATCATCATTAGTAGAACCAAATATATATCATCAACATAAATCTGAATTATTAAGATATCTTTATTAACATGTTTGATAAAAAGAGTTGTATCTGCACTTCCCATTTTAAAATCAGAATTTAAAAGAAAATTCTTTAATCTATCATACCAAGCACGAGGTGCTTGCTTTAAACCATATAAAGCTTTTTTAAGTTTGAAAACATGGTTAGGAAATTTTTCATGTTCAAAACCTGGTGGTTGTTCAACATAAACAGTTTCTTTAATTATTCCATTAAAAAGGCACTTTTTACATCCATTTGATATAATTTGAAATTCATAAAACATGAAAAAGCAAGTAATATACGAATTGATTCAAGTCTTGCAACTGGAGCATAAGTTTCATCGAAATCAATACCTTCTTCTTGATTGTACCCTTGTGCTACTAACCTTGCCTTGTTCGTAATGACTTCACCGGCTTCATTGAGTTTGTTCTTGAAGACCCATCTTGTACCGATGACGGGATGATCAGTAGGACGTTGCACAAGATCCCACACATCATTTCTCACAAATTGGTTCAACTCTTCTTGCATGGCGATTATCCAAAAATCGTCCTCACATGCTTCGTTGATATTCTTCGGTTCAATGATTGAAATGAAGGCAATTTGTGTCATGTAGTTCAACTTGGATCTCGTTTGAACTCCTTGATTTATATCTCCAATTACCAAATCTTGTGGATGATTCCTTACTTCAACATAGGCTTTCGGTAACTCGGTAGGAATTTCTTCATCCTTAGACACGTTAGTATCAACAGAAGATATAACAATATTATCTTTAGGAGAATCTATAATATGATCATCATCATGTGGAGAAGCATTAGAAACAAGTTTAGTCAAGGATTCATCAAATTTAACATGTAAAGATTCTTCAATTGTAAAAGATTTTTTATTAAAAATTCTATATGCTTTACTATGAGTAGAATAGCCAACAAAAATACCTTCATTGGATCTAGCATCAAATTTATCTAAAGCATCTTTTGTATTTAAAATAAAGCATTTACAACCAAAATCTTAAAATATGAAACTTTTGGAATCCGATCATGAAACAATTCATAAGAAGTTTTATTTAAAAATGGTCGAATAAGAACTCGATTTAAAACATAACAAGCAGTAGCAGTTGCTTCAGCCCAAAAATATTTTGGTAAGTTACTATCCATAAGCATAGTTCTAGCACATTCTTGCAAAGTCCTATTCTTTCTCTCTACAACACCATTTTGAGGAGATGCTCTAGGAAATGCAAAATTATGTGTAATACCATACTTATTACAGAAATTTGTAAAAGATTCATTCTCAAATTCTCCTCCATGATCACTACGAATAGTGACTATGTTTAGAGACTTTTGATTTTGAATTCTTTTACAAAAACTTACAAATTCATCAAAAGTGTCATTTTTATTTTCAGAAAAATCACCCATGAAAAACGTGAATAATCATCAACAATGACAAAAACATATCTACTCTTGTTTAATGAAGAAACACGAGTAGGACCAAATAAATCCAAATGCAATAATTCTAAAGGTCTTTTTGTAGAAACCAAATCTTTTGATTTAAAAGAAGATTTAACTTGTTTTCCTAATTGACAAGAATCACAAAAATAGTCCTTTTTGAAAGCAATTTTTGGAAGACCTTTAACTAAGTTAAATTTTGAAATCTTAGAAATAGTTTTCATATTCAAATGACCAAATCTTTTATGCCATAAAAAATAATCATTATTTGAAGCAATTAGACATAAATTTTCATTTGAAGACATGCATGCTATTGACAATTCATATATGTTATTGTTTCGAAAACCTTTAAACAAAATATCTTTCATATTAGCATCATAAATAAGACAAACATCTTTTTCAAACACAATTTTATAACCCTTATCACATAATTGACTAATACTTAATAGATTGTGTTTTAAACCACTTACCAAAAGAACATTTTCAATAAGAGGTTTTGAAAGATTACCAACAATGCCGGTTCCAATAACTTTTCCTTTGTTATTGTCTCCAAAGATCACTGTACCTCCTTTTTTGATTTGTACGGAAGACAATAGTTGTATATGTCCGGTCATGTGTTTGGAACACCCACTATCAAGTATCCACTTTTCTTTGTTAGGTACCTATAAGATGAAACAATAAATATGGTACCCATCATGATAGGGTCCGAAAAAGGTTAGCCTTTAGGAACCCAAATCCAATTGGAATTTGGTTTCCATTTGTTAGTATAAACATAATTCTTAGAATTACACACATCATGTATAAAAGATGCAACATAAATATTCTTATCAATATTATTTAGATTCTTAGGAACCCATATATATTTGCATCTACTTCTTTTTGAAATATAATTTCTTTTTACAAAAGAATTGTATGGATTATGAACATGTGTAGATTTTACAAAATTAGTCTTTGAAAAACCAATACCAACATGAGTAGGCTTATACATGTTATCTTTTGAAAAACCAAGACCAAAATGGTTGTTAGACATCTTTTGAGAAGATAATAACATATTTAAATTCTCTTTTCCTTTATTAAATTTATTTACATTTTTCAAAAGATCTTCATACTTAACTTTGAAACTTATCATATCTTTATCTAAAACATTAATTCTAGAACTTAAAGAAAAAAATTTCCTTTTTAAGTAAAGCATTCTCTTTTAAGAAAACTTCATTGTCTCTTTTTAAAGATACAATAACTTTTTCAAATTCTTCTTTTTGAGAACTAAAAGATGATGTTTGAGAAACAAGAATTGAATTATCATTAACAAGTTTTTCATTTTCCTTTATTAAACTTTATTTCTAATCTTTTCAGTTTTGAAATTACTATAAAGTTCATTAAAGGCTTCTAATAAAGCATCATAATCTTGTACCTCATCTTCTTGGGCCATGAAGCAAATATTGGCGGTTTCCGTTGCTTCTTCTTCGTCCGAGGAAGATGAGTCGCTATCATCCCATGTTGCTTGAAAGGCCTTCTTATTCTTGTTGAACTTGTTGAATTTGTTGGACTTGTTGAAAGTCTTGAAGTGTCCTTTTGATTTCATCAATGGACAATCCTTCTTCATGTGGCCTGGTTTGTTACACTTAAAACAAGTAGTAGTATCGTTAGTATCTTTATTCTTATTATACTTACCTTGTTTTAAGAACCTTTTGAACTTTCTTGAAAGCATGGCCATTTCTTCTTCATCTTCATCCGAATTATCTGTATCTGAAGTTGCATGAAAGGCAAGAACTTTCTTCTTGGATTGATGTTGTTGTTCGTCCTTCTTTCTTTCTTCTATTTGCACTTCATATGCCATTAGATTACCGATTAGGTTTTCTAATGTCATCGTTGAGAGATCGTTCGCCTCTTCAATGGCGGTTGTCTTCTTCTCCCATTCCGGTGTGAGTGCTCGAAGGATCTTACGGACTCGTTCAACTTGAGTGTAGTCCTTTCCAAGGGATGCAAGAGTGTTGGTGATGTCGGTGAACCTTGTAACCATTTCGGATATGGTTTCGTTCTCCTTCATCTTGAACAATTCAAATCTGTGGACAAGAACAGAAATTTTAGATTCCTTAACCTTGTTCGTACCTTCGTGTGTTACCTCGAGTGTATGCCATATTTGATGTGCAGAGGTTGATGTAGACACACGGTTGAACTCTTCTTTGGTTAAGGCACAAAAGAGAGCGTTCATCGCCTTGGCATCCAGATTTGCATTCTTCTTTTGTTCTTCACTCCAAGCGCTGTAATTGGTTGTAGGCTTTGTGTATGCTACTTCTACAATGTTCCAAAGATCGTAGTCAAGTGACTGCAAGTAGATCTTCATTCTACACTTCCAGTAATTGTAGTTGGTTCCGTCAAAGAGCGGTGGACGTTGTGTAGAATGCCCTTCTTTGTATTGGGATGATGGGAACTCCGTTGCCATCCTTGTATGGTTGTTTGCCTTGAAACCTGCTCTGATACCAAATGTAGGATCTATATAACAAGCAAAACAACACTAGAGGGGGGGGTGAATAGTGTTATTTAAACTTTAAACAAATCACTTGCAGAAATTAAATAATCACAAGAGATTAAGCACAGAAAAACAAACGCAAACAGCGGAGAGTTATCCTGGTTCGGTCCTTGTGACCTACATCCAGTCCCCAAGCAAACGCTTGAGATTTTCCTTTACTTTCCTTGTGTACACCCTACAACAAGTGCCTTGTGCACCACTTGACAAACACCCTTTGCCAACGTGCACAACTTCTCTTCCACCAAGAGAACACGCCTTGTACAATCTTCTACACCCAAGAAGACTCCTTGTACAACTTTCTTTGAAATGAATACAATAACTTCCTATAGCCTTGATAAGGATCTGTAGTGGACAAGGTTCTGTATAGGAAGGTTTAACTTCAGAATTCTTCACAAGAGGAAATGGCTTTTGGTGAAGAAAGAAGTTGCAAATTTCAGTTTTCAGGATTCTGGAAATTTTGGCTTTGGAAATCTGATTGAAAGAATTAGTAAAAGGCCTTAGGAATAACTTCTCTATATATAGATGTAGACTAGGGTCAGTTAGGGAAGTTATGGCATCAATTCAGACAATTTAAACATTTGAAAACGTTGCCAAAAGAATCAGATAAGAGAAACTGTCCAACAGTCAGAAACTGCTTATAGTCGACTAGGATACTGGATTAGTCGACTAGGCTAGGCAAAAGTTCACTTATTAGTCGACTAGGTAAGATTGTTAGTCGACTAGGGAAGTGTCTGTTGGAAACAAAAGTTTCTGGATAACTGAAATTAGTCGACTGTAACTAACTGGTAGTCGACTTAAACTGGATTAGTCGACTGGATAAAAAGAGGTAGTCGACTAATTTTGTTTCAGAAAAGAAACAGAGAGTTGGATATTTTTTTGTGTCAAAGATTAGTCGACTTGAAAA
This sequence comes from Agave tequilana, assembly GCA_038442645.1. Lineage (NCBI taxonomy): Eukaryota > Viridiplantae > Streptophyta > Magnoliopsida > Asparagales > Asparagaceae > Agave > Agave tequilana. The sequence goes on along the minus strand of JAVJIF010002100.1, from coordinate 169,226 downwards.
TAGGGTTAGTCGACTAGAGTATCTGTTAGTTGACTAGGAAGAAAGTCAAGTCGACTAATTTGGCTTACAGAGTCCAAACAGAGAGTTGAGAGTTTTTGTTCTAAGTGGACTAGTCGACTAGGGCTATATATCAAGTCGACTACATTGGGTAGTCGACTATATCACTAGGGTAAGTCGACTTGGGAAGGGATTTTTGTGTGTAAGTAATCAAGGCTATTACAAAACTTTCTACGTTACACACCAACTTCCACAAACACCCGTAAGCATAATAAACTCCATCTGAGGTAGAGCAATCATCATGTAGTAGTCGTGTTCGTCCATCATCAAAATCTAGTAATTGGAGAGGCGTCAACATCTTGAACTTTTCAGGTTCCAACAAGAGATGCATTTGAGTGGTTCTCTGTCCTGAAAAATTTATTGTTAGCACGATAACATCAACCAGGTTTCATCATATATTCAACTACAAAAAATTAAATTTAAATTCTTACATCGCCATTCCCGATGTCTGCCGCTATATGAGTTTAAAAACTCAGCAACAATGTAATGTTGGTCGGACCACTCGGAAAATGGTGTGGTCAACTCATCCGACTCCTCATCTCCTTCGCCCTCCTCTATTTGGAGAGCATCCTCTGTTTTAGAAATGATGGTAGATGAGGACTCACCTCGTCTACGACTAGGGGTGTGCATCGGGTGGTTGATCGGTCACAGATATTGCATTTATACTGTCACATTCCCATATTTATTATCTAAGAAATCCTATTATTTAGTCTTATTTTTATTTAATAATGTGCATGCCCACTAGTAAGGGAGGTGGAAAAGAAATGAGCTCAAAAGCCCACCTTAATTCTGATTTAAATCTTAATTAAAGAGGGGATAAATATTCAAGAGGATAAAGATGATTCCAGCTGAAGATCAACACATATCAGGGAGGATCACATCAAATAAAACCAGTTAATTTAGATTTATATGGATTCAAATCGGTTAGCTTGAGGATCACCGATGATCAGATTAAAACTAGAAACCAAACAACAAATCTAGCTGGACAAAAAGGGACAAAATCAAACGAAATATAATCTCCCCCTGGATGTGGCCAGCTATTTGGCCACATCCAGGCCGCGTAAACACGAAATGGTCACATCCAGGTCACGAAAACGCGGCTAAAATCGCGTTTTCGCTACTAGTTGGTGGAGATAAGGGAAGCGTTTTCTCCGCTTATCTCCTCACTCCTCTCCCATCTGATTTTTGCCTATAATTGCTGAAAATTCACTAAAGAGAGGACCAAAGACTATTTTAATTTTCTAACTTTATTTTTAAGATTTAGGATCCTTGTTAGATAGTTTTGTAAGGAATTTGAAACTATAATGCGGATTAAAACTAGCCATGGATCTAGAATCAAAACATCTCAAGATAGATCATATAATTAAAACAATACACATAAATCCATACCTGCCAGCCATTGAAGGATGGAAGAAGAAGGTTGATGGATGAAGATCTGATCTTTCTCTTTAATCCTGCAAGAAACCCTAATGCAGACCCTTCTTCGCTCTGTCTCCTTTTCCTTTCACAACCTTGCAATTATGATGAAATTCTCTTTCATACTCATAAAATAATGAGCCTAGGTTATATTCTTTTCAGGAGGAGAGATGAGGGTCTAACATTTACCAAAATAACCCTGAGATAAAACCACCCATCATGGTTCCTTTATACCTCATGTTATTATTAACTTATATATAAATGTAACTTTAATATGGGCATCTTTAATATCAGTTAACTTTAATTAGGAATCCAATGTTAATTAACCAATGTTATTGGGCCACCTTAATGTGAGATTAACATTCTCCCACTTGGACCATTAACCGATTAGGTTAAGACTTTACAAAACAAATAAAAGAAAAGACTCATTTTAAAAACATTTTGACTCCATTGGATTCCATACTGAAAAACTTTGACACGTGATCACGAATTTTAAAAACAACAACAACTGATAAGCCCAAATATGAAATACTGTAATACTGCAATTAGCTTGGACCATCAATGCGAGTCATAGCGGTTATACAACATCCACGTCATACTCCCTTCTATGTACCACAACATTGATAACCCTTACTAATTGAGTCCATAACCAAAATGACCCCTGTAATTGTATTGTAAAGACATTTCCTGTTTAACAAACATCCATACATAACATGTGTACACATAATTGGATAACAGGAAACACAGAAACAAACTTTTATTGCGCAATAATGTCAATTACATAAGTACCAAAAACATACATTTACAGATTGCTCAAAAGACCCATTCTAACAACATGTTCCTTAAATGTCTTTGGAGGCAATCCCTTTGTCATTGGATCAGCAGCCATTAAAGTGGTACTTATACTTTCAATTGACACTTTCTGTTTCTCAACTCTTTCTCTAACCACCATGTACTTCAGTTCTATGTGTCTAGAACCATTAGAGTACTTACCATTCTTAGAGAAGAAAACGGCTGCTGTATTATCACAATATATCTTCAGCGGCTTAGCAATAGAGTCAACTACACCAAGTGCTGAGATAAAATTCCTTAACCATAATGCATGATTCGAGGCTTCAAAACATGCTATGAACTCAGCCTCCATCGTGGATGAAGCAGTGATAGACTGCTTTACACTCTTCCACGAAATTGCCCCACCTGCTAGCAAGAAAATAAAGCCTGAGGTAGATTTCCTGCTATCTGGGCAACCAGCAAAATCTGAGTCCGAATAGCCAATCACTACCAACTGATCAGATCTCCTATATGTGAGCATTAGGTCCTTCGTTCCCTGAAGATACCGCATTACCTTCTTAGCTAATTTCCAGTGCTCCATTCCTGGATTGCTCTGGTATCTTCCCAATATCCCAACAGCATAACTGATATCTGGCCTGGCACAAGTGTGTGCATACATCAAGCTCCCAACTGCTAACGCATAAGGAACTTTCTGCATTTGACCCTTTTCTAAGTCATTTCTAGGACACTGGCTCCCACTTAATTTGTCACCCTTCATGATGGGTGCAGGACTAGTTGAACACATTTCCATATGAAATCTTTCCAAGACTCGATTGATATAACCTTTCTGAGACAATCCTAGCAATCCTCGAGATCTATCCCTGAAGATCTCTATGCCAATAACATAAGTTGCCTCACCCATATCAACCATCTGAAAGTTCTTGGTAAGATAGCTTTTAGTTTCATACAGCAAACCATTATCACTACTGGCTAACAAGATATCATCCACATACAGAACCAGAAAAATAAACTTGCTCCCACTGATCTTTAGATATATACACTGATTAACAGTGTTTTCTGTAAATCCAAAAGAGATAATGGTATCATTAAACTTTATATACCATTGTCTGGAAGCTTGTTTAAGTCCGTATATGGATTTCTTTAATTTGCAAGCCAAGTGTTCTTTTCCTTCCTTTGCGAACCCTTCAGGTTGCTCCATGTAAATTTCCTCATCCAAATCTCCATTCAGAAAAGCAGTTTTCACATCCATTTGATGTAACTCCAAATCATAATGAGCTACAAGGGCCATAATGATTCTAAGAGAATCCTTCTTTGATACTGGAGAGAAGGTTTCTCTATAGTCAATGACTTCTTTCTGAGTGAAACCTTTAGCCACAAGTCTGGCCTTATATCGTTCGATATTGCCTTCAGAGTCGCGCTTGGTCTTAAAGACCCATTTACACCCGACTTTCTTACAGTTATTAGGCAATTCGACGAGATCCCAGACTTTATTTTGGTCCATAGATTTCAACTCTTCATTCATAGCATCAACCCATTTACTAGAATCATTGCATTCTATGGCTTGTGAAAATGAAACTGGATCTTTATTTATCCCAATATCATAATCAGAATCCTGTAGATACACCACATAATCATCTGAAATGGCAGATCTTCTTTCCCTTTGAGATCTTCTCAAAGCTGCCGGTTGTGGTGGTTCTACAATATTTTCAATGGCAATATCCTCATGGAGTGGTGAACCAACATCATTATGTTGTTCTGGTATCTCAACTTGATGATCAAGTCGAGAGACAACAATTTCTCTTGAAGGAAAGGGTATTGGGATATTTACCCTTACTTCCTCAAAATCTACCTTTCTTGGTTCATCACTCCCACTAATTTTGCCATTCTCAAGGAATCTGGCATTACCAGTTTCAACTATTCTTATACTATGGTTAGGACAATAAAATTTGTACCCCTTAGATTTATCTGGATAACCAATGAAATACCCAGATATTGTCCTTGAGTCTAATTTCTTTTCTTGTGGATTATATATTCTAGCCTCTGCTGGACAACCCCAAACATGTAAATGTCTTAAACTAGGTTTCCTACCAGTCCACAACTCAAAAGGAGTTGTTGGGACTGCCTTACTAGGAACCCTGTTCAAGATATACATAGCAGTCTTTAAGGCTTCATTCCACAATGAATTGGGTACATTAGAGAAGCTTATCATGCTCCTAACCATATCCATAAGTGTCCGGTTTCGCCTTTCAGCAACACCATTCTGCTGAGGCGTACCTGGCATTGTGTATTGAGCACAAATACCACGCTTTTCTAGAAATTTGGCAAATGGGCCAGGATTTTGTCCTGACTCATCATATCTACCATAAAATTCACCACCTCGATCTGATCTTATGATTTTAACTTTTCTATCTAATTGTCTCTTGACTTCTGTAATGAACACCTCAAGGATGTCAACAGCCTGAGACTTTTCATTAATTAGATACACATAACCATAACGTGACAGATCATCTATAAAGGTAATGAAATATCTCTCTCCCGTAAAACATGGAATGGAGAGTGGTCTGCAAATATCTGTATGAATTATTTCAAGAAGCTCTTTACTTCTTGTGACACCTTTCTTGGTGTGTTTTGTTTGCTTTCCTTTTATGCAATCCACACACACATCAAAATCAGTGAAGTCTAGGTTATTCAAAATCCCATTCTTCACTAATCTTATTATTCTATCCCTGGAGATATGCCCCAGTCGTCTATGTCACAAGATAGAGGAATTTTCATTAATTAAGCCACGTTTAATACCAACATTCGAATGCAGAGATAAAAGAGATTGTGCAAACTCATCATTCAATGAAATTTTATATAAACCATCACATAAAATTCCATGTCCAACCGACATTGAATTAAACATTAAACTGAGTTTTCCACAACTGAATAAAATAGAATATCCAAAAACATCTAATTTGGATAATGACATTAAGTTCCTAGAAATCGAAGGTACATAAAAAGTATCCTCAAGATTCATCTGATGACCCGTCTCTAAGAGTAGTCGGTAAGTACCAACAGCCTCGACCTCCACTTTAAGACGGTTCCCCATAAAGACGAATCTCTCACTTTCCTTCGGTTTCCGGGTTGTAAGGAATCCCTGCATTGAATTAGTTATATGAGTTGTGGCTCCAGAGTCAATCCACCAAGTATTAGAAGGAACTTGAGCAAGATTTGATTCATAACATACAAAAGAAAGATTTATACCCTTCTTTTTGAACCAAGCCTTCCTCTTATTGCAGTCCTTCTTCACATGTCCTTTTCTGCCACAAAAGTAGCATTTGACAGTGAAAACCTTTCTATGACCTTGGCTACTTTCCCCATGGTCATTTCCTTTCTTTGATGGAAACCTCTTACCTCTTCCATATTTACCTTTCTTATGGATAGCTCCTTGAGTTACTGCCAACACTGAATGCTGCCCTTCTTGCCTCAGTCTCACTTCCTCTTGTACACACATACCAGTCAGCTCATTCAGATTCCACTTATCCTTATGAGTATTATAGTGGATCTTGAATGGCCCAAACTGAGAGGGAAGTGAGTTGAGGATGAACTGTACTAAGAAGGATTCATCCACTTTCATTCCCAGTGATCCTAACTTAGCAGCCTTATCAGTCATATTTAGAATGTGTTGTTGAACTCCTCTACTACCATCATATTTCATGGTGGTAAGTTCAGCCATAAGGGTGCCAGCTAATGACTTATCTGCAGACTTAAATCGGTCTTTAACAGTAGTTAAAAGTTCAGATGCCTTAGTAGTATGTGGGAGTGAAGTCTTGATGTTATTGGCAATGGTCATCTTGATGAACATGAGACTGAGTCTATTCGACCTTTCCCAAGCTTTGGCATGGCTAGCCTGTTCTGCAGTACTTTCAGCAGTCACTTCATCAGGTTTCTCTACTAAAAGAGTCATGTCTAGGTCCAGAACACCCAGTGTAAACTGTACATGCTCAAACCACTCAGAGAAGTTTGTACCATCCAGGGCTGGAATGCTAGTCGCATGAGTGTGAAGGGAAGTGGGAAAGTTCACTGAAACATAATAGGACAAGCTCACATTAATGCCTCGAATCAATACAAAATTTTAAATTTAATTAAGATGAACTATTGATATCACTTTGATTTCTCCTTTGGGCAAAACCTAAGCATATCTAGTGTTCACTCTTTAGGTGAGACTCTTTTATCACCTATGTAGGTCTAATATAATTTATGCTACTTAGACAGTAAGTCATGTTACCTTTGGGTATCCAATTCTACACCACTAAGTTGCATAAATTACACTACCCTACCCCGGTTCTTAATTATTTGAAAGAGACTATCCTTTGGGCTAGTCCCAATCTCCTAACTAGAACCGCCATCGAGAGTATTATTGTCTTTAATGTCACTTACATTGACAAGTCTTTTATGTAGTTGTATATTCATAAGGTTTACTAACCTAGGTCACTTTGGCAACTACTAAATCAATAAGCCTTATGAATACAAAACTAACCAATAATATTCTCTAATCTTTTATTTGAGTAACACTATAATACTCCAATTCTATTACTTGACCAACATCAATCATTAGTCGACTACTAAGAAGGACTAGTCGACTTGGGTCAAGTCAAGTCGACTATACATTTAGGTCTAGTCGACTAGGGCAAGAAAAGTTAGTCGACTATACCCTTTTATTAGTCGACTATAAGTTTTATTAGTCGACTACAAAATTTTATTAGTCGACTCCTGAAGGAAGGCAACTCTCGGTTAAATTATTAGTCGACTTAGGAAAATTGATTAGTCGACTATAACTTTATTAGTTATAACGTCAGATCATAAAGTTAACTCGGGTATGGGGGAGACTTGACGGTTGATTAGATCTTATCGGGTGATGTACTGGATCCATATTGTTGTCCCACTGCAGGGGACGGGGTAGTGCTGGCTACCGTCTGTTATTACTCATGAGCTCCCGTTTCCCGTTATGTTTTAGCTCATTGAGTTCCCGTTACATGTTACAGCCTTAGCGGGCTGGCCCTGGTCTCAGCAGCCAGGGGTCTGTTTAAGGCCGTGATCCCGGGTATGCACGGGATACATCCACCCGATAAGAACTCCTCGACCATGGGTTTCCAATTAACATAATAAACCAGTATACACAATAGTGACGTCGGGAACACTTGTTATTTGGTTACTCTCTCGTTTGGATAATGGTACCCGTAGGCCATGTCCGGATGGGTTCGACTGGAGTGCGGGCTCCAGTATGAACTGTCAGTGGTATGGGACACTGGAAGAGAGTAATTAAAATACCAGGTGGTACTGATTGCTACTATTGTATAAATCATATGACATGCCTGGTACATATATGCTATCTTGTTATTGTTCATGCTATTCTATCTGATATCCTGTTACCTGTATACTTGTTACTTTACCTGACATATGTGATACTTTCTGTAATGACATACGACACATGTACTGTATTGTATATATTATGCTTTCTGTATAGTAGACATCATTACTGTATATACACCACACCATATAGTGATTACATTGCATAGGCCCACATGTATGTTCATATTGCATATGCCTACCTGCATGTTCATTTACATCACTACCATGTTCATCTCTATCACGTCACCATTTATTTGATAAACTGGACACGACTATAGACATGAACCGATGGTAACTGGCTAGGTAATGATGGCAATAAAGGACGACATGTTTCTATATTTGTACTGCTTTCATGTTTATTTATTTCTACTGTTTATATATCCTTATTATATGATATCACTAGTCCCACATCGTATTATATATTAGTATCGTGCTTGTATTATTATGTATATATTACTGCCTCCTTCATTTTACCACTCACTAGGTCGCTTTCTGACGACCCTGGGTTTGCGTGCCCAGATTGAAGATCGGAGTTATCGTATTATCTGATAGTGTCGTGGAGTCACATTAGAGATTCCTCATCGAGACCCTTCATAGGTATCTTTATGATTTATTTCAGTTATCATATTGTCTCTATTATTCATTGCTGTTATGAACGCTGACCTCTTTCTGCAGGTATTCTTGTACTTATTTCATGCTGGAACTCATGACTATATGGAGGTATTGTACTGTACTGAGGCTTAACGTACGCGTGAGCGTGTTTTCACCTCGCGTATGTACGTCGCCATAACATCTCCGTACCTACGGGATCGGGGCGTTACATTAGTCGACTACACAAAATATCAAGTCGACTATACCTTTTATTAGTCGACTACTCAACATAATTAGTCGACTCCTGTACCGAAACAGAGAGTTCTTAAATTTCTGGAAAAATAGTTAGTCGACTAGTGTTTCGGGCTAGTCGACTAATAGTTGACAAAACTGTTATCGCGGGCAGTTCCAGATTGCCGGCGGAAATACTTAATTAGGGTAAAATTAGGGTTAATTAATTTATGAAATTTGATCCCAAATAATTGTACAATTAGAGGAGATTGAACAGAACATTAGGGTTAATGAATCCTCTTAAAATTCTACAATTAAAAGATCAAAAATTTGATTTTTATGAACTGTTAATCAAAAACCCTAATTTTCCATAATCCATAATCCAAAATGTATTGATTCTAAAACAAGGCTCTGATACCAAAATGTAAGGAATTTGAAACTATAATGCGGATTAAAACTAGCCATGGATCTAGAATCAAAACATCTCAAGATAGATCATATAATTAAAACAATGCACATAAATCCATACCTGCAGCCATTGAAGGATGGAAGAAGAAGGTTGATGGATGAAGATCTGATCTTTCTCTTTAATCCTGCAAGAAACCCTAATGCAAACCCTTCTTCTCTCTGTCTCCTTTTCCTTTCACAACCTTGCAATTATGATGGATTCAATTTCATACTCATAAAACAATGAGCCTAGGTTATATTCTTTTCAGGAGGAGAGAAGGGGTCCAACATTTACTAAAATAACCCTGAGATAAAACCACTCATCATGGTTCCTTTATACCTCATGTTATTATTAACTTATATATAAATGTCACTTTAATATGGGCATCTTTAATATCAGTTAACTTTAATTAGGAATCCAATTAATTAACCAACGTTATTGGTCCACTTAATGTGAGATTAACATGAAAATCAAGATGAAAGCTTGAAATTAGAATCTATAAGAATTTTGTAAGAGGTTGAAAATGAAGAGCAGAAAGTGTAAATCAAATCTCAGTCACAAACTTGAAATCACAATTGAATCACTCTATTTGAAAGAATGAAGAAAATATAGCACAAGATCTTTTGAGTGATAAGAGTTTTTCAAAAGTTCTTTAAAGAGTAGTGTAAAATAGTATTTATAGGTAGGAGAAGATTAGAGTAGGAAAAAAATTCAGCCCCAAAATTTGTGTTCAAACCTTCCTAAAAAAAATTTTACTCTTTCGGTCGACCGCTGAAATTTGGTGGTCGGTAGGTTTGATCGAAGAAATCTAGTTCAAGTCAAAAATATCGTCCCGGCAGCTGATTGTGGGTGAACAGTGAAATCTTAATAGTCAAAAGTGATTGTACGGTTGATTGACTTGTATTGTGCACTTAAATAATTTATTTCAAAAAGTTTTCACTCATTTACAAATTCTGCAGAAAACTAATCGATCGTCGAAGAAAATCCAAAATTGGATTTCTGCTTTGGTGATTGGCTTTGGTGCTCGATCCGTGACCTAACAGAGAATTAGGGGTGAAAGTGGCACCAACGGACGAGGCGTCGTCCTCGGCGGTCGATCCAGGTCCAGGCCCAGAGCATTAAGCTCTAGTGAGTGATCTGGGTCATACCCTGCGATCTATCCGTGTCTAGGTCTAGAGCACTGAGCTCTTGCTGACGGTCTGAATTGTACCAGCGATCAATTCATTTACATATCGCTTAGCTTCACATTTTAACATATCAATTCGATCGACCCGTGTGTTCCAGCGGTTGACCCAAAAGCCCCAGATTCTCAAAAATTGATTTAAATGCCTTTAAAAAGTATGAGAAATTGTATAAATTTCAATAGGCATAAAATCATCGTAAATAGGCCCATAATGATATTTTAAATTCAGTTTGAAAGCTTTTGGGTAATTAACAAAACTTGAGGGATATCACAATTGATTTTAAATCAAAAAGTATATGAACAAGTATGAAGATGCAATTTAGATGTCAAATTAAATTCTTATCTTCGTTCTTCTTACCTTACATAGTAATCTTAAGTAGATTTAGAAATTTTGGCTCAATTCTCTATCTTCAATAGATTTTATAATTTTTGGCTCTCCATTCTAATTCCAATTTGAATTATCTTGATAAATTGGTTAACTGCGTTAGGAATATGACAATGCGTCCTTAATTGATATTACAATTTGAGCTCTGATCCGTTCAACTTTTGTTCAAGTGCTTTGACCTAAATTAAAGCACAATCACTAGAAAAAGAGTTGTTAGTGCATAAATAGTTTAATGAGCCGTCATCGTCAAACTAAAATACAATAGAGCTAAGAGGCTTCCCTAGTCATCTTTTTTAGACCTCAACTCCACCATTAGTGTTGATGAGGTCAAGTTAACCATCTCCCAGTTAGGTGCGGATAAGGGCACTTGGACCGGATGGTTTCTCAGTTTTCTATTCCGCTGTTTGGGATACACAAATTCATTGAAGGGAAAGTCAAATTGGATAGAATTAATTAATCGAAAGTTGTCCTTGTACCTAAAAAGGAAGGGACCACTGAGGTGGGTAACTTTACGTGGATTTGTCTCCTCAATGGGTCCTTCAAGATTATTTCTAATATCTTTGGCTAACAGATTAAAGTTGGTGTTAGGTGATCTGGTGGGGATTACCAAACGAGGTTTTATTAGTGATCGATCTATCCTCTATGGGTGTGTTTGGTTGCAAGGAAGTGGGCGAAAGTAAGGAAATGGGGAAGTATAATTACTCACTTCTCTATCTATTCAAACACCGGAAAAGGAAAATAAGAAAATCCCTTTCCTTTCTTTTCTCTTTTCTCTTTTACACAACTATTTCCTCACTTTCAGAGTGCTACAGTTAAGTTTTATGGTCATGTAAATCTCATTTGTAATAAGTCACAAAACAGTTAATTTTTAATCATGTAAATCTCACTTGCATTCTAATTACAGTCCATTTTTTATTTTTCTTAATTAATTTTTATTTTATTATTATTTTGCGGTCAACTTTGTGGTCAACTTTTCCACTTCCACTTTCATATTACCATCCAAACACTCGAAAAGACATAACATTTTCGAAGCCACACTTCCTAATAACATTCAAACACCGAAAAACTTACTAACCAATTTCCAAGTTCCAAAGGAAATTATTACCACTTCTTCACTTCCTCACTTCCACCCTTAACCAAACAGACCCTCTAGGATGGCCGCTGCCCAGGAAAATCGTCAATTCTATTAATCGCTCTAAGTCCGCTGCTTTTTGCTCAAATTAGACTTTGAGAAAGCCTACCACAGTATTGAGTGAGCTTGCCTTGGAATGTCTTGAGCTTTGATGTTTTGGGCGGACGTGGATAACAACAACTAAGCCATTTGTCCCAAGTATTTGGGGTTAGGCTACATAAACCAAAAGAGAATTACGTCGAATCAGGCGCATGGATTAGCTTTCTCCACTCATTCCTGTCGAGCAATATATCTTCACTAAGACCTTTAGCCTATATATCTTATCGTATTATCTCCATCCATGTTTGGGCGGATGTGGCCGTTTGTTTCGCGTAAAACTCCGTAATTCGTAAATGACTTACTACCCAGTTACAACTACGGCGTTTGTTTGGACCGTAATTCGTAAAAGACTTACGTAACTCAACTAACACTCACTTGCAACCCAGTTACCACTCACTTACAGCCCAGTTACAGTTAATTTTGTGGTCATACAAATTTGTAATATTTTTTTTATATTAATATTAAAAAATTTTAATATTTAACTTTTTTAATATTTATTTGCAGTATTAAAACTTTTAAAATCACCAAATAGTTAATTTTGTGGTCAACTTTTTCACTTACGACTTATACATTATGACAACCAAACACCGTAAAGTACAATACACTTTCCCACTTTACAATTTATATTACCAACCAAACACCGTAAAATTTACATACATGTAACTCATTTACAATTGTAAAAGACTTTACCAATTACAACTACGAATTACGGCCAGTTACGGCAACCAAACAGACCAGTCCTAGCTAATCTCTGCAAAAATCAACATCCTAGTTAACAGTAAACCAAGGAAAGAAATTAAATGTAAAAAGGAACTTCGCCAAGGTGGCCTCTTGTCTCCATATGGTTGCAGATGGGTTGAGTTGGATAGTTGACAATTGCAAAAAGTCAGCCCTATTGGAGGGGCCTGCGAGTTAATAACTCAGACGAGGCAACTGTCAATTATTCTCTCGTTAATAACATGGAGAGGAGAGGTTATCCTCTCGTTAGATGGGGTATGTAGTGGTGGAGACTCCTCAAATCTCTCCCAATCTACCCGAGGCAAAGATTCTCTTAAGCACAAGACCATGCCCCTAAATTGTAGGCAAAGATTCTCTTAAGCACAAGATCATGATCCTAAATCGCTTTTGCTCTGGATAATGGAAATATCTGAAGGATTTAGGGCACCATCCTAAAAGACTAGCCTTTTAGGTATATACTCAAGATCATCCCTATGTCTAGTCGATGTGGGACTATTTATTCGACTCAAATCCTAACAATATCAACTTCTAAAAAGATAAGTGGTGTGGGGACATGCCCTTACAATACAGGTTCTCGCATCTCTATCGGAGAGCGGTGTTCCAAGATGCCACAGTGACTGATCACTGGTTCGAGGTGGAATGTTAGATTTTCTGGGCATCTGTCCCCATCACTGATCATGCAGAAAAACTATATGTAATGTAGGCATGATATTCTGGTGTTCTAGTTGTGAATGAAATGGCTTAGATTTGGGAAGCCTGAATTAAACTGATTTTTAGTAGTTAAATACTTCTTCAACGCCTACGTACCACACACGACACTATGATGTACAAATCAGGCTAATTTTGCAGTCATCGGAACCAATTGAAATCTCATATCCCCTCAAAATTAAACAAAGAACAGATCGATCTAACACGCAAAAATACCGAATTCCTAGTAGAAAATACTACAAATCTTAGCAAAGGATCACATTACAGTGTTGTACTTCTCAGTTCCTAGTTAGCCAGATTTCCTACTCGATTGGACGGCTCCACAGCGCGGCAGTCTCTGCACGCCAAGATGATAGACCCTAACAAACCTTTGCTCTTCTCCGCGTCCCTCCGTTAGGGTGAGCAGAGTTCGGTTATAACCGAAATAACCGACCAAAACCGAAACCCGAATCCGAACCGAACCGAACCGCTCTAGTTCAGTTCGGTTTCGGTTTTGTGTTTCAAAAACCGAACTCGACCGAACCGAACCGAATCTCTTACCCTATATATCATCCCACCCAAATTCAATTTAGTGAATCATATAGTTCATAATAAAAACTGGTGAAAACTTATCTCATTACTTCTAGCAATGTCATCTTTTTTATGTTGAATATGTGAAAGTTATGTTAAGTACAACATCACAATTAAGAATAATATTTATATTAATATAGTTCTTTTTTTTTCATTCTTGCCATTAAAAGTTAGTAATAATTGTGTGAGTTTTGATATAAAAGCCTAAATATAGCGTAAACTTTTTAGAATATGAAATTTTTAATTTACATTAAGGTTAGGGTGTTTTTCTTATTTTTAATTTGGATATTGAATATTTGAGATTAGAATATTAAAGGACGATAATATAATGGTGATAAAAAATGTAAGAAATGATGGAAAAAAATTGGCTTAACTGAAAAAACTGAAAAACCGAACCGAACTTAGTCGGTTCGGTTCGGTTACTAAGTCTAATCGGTTCGGTTCGGTTTTACAAAAATTAGCAAAAACCGAACCGAACCGAACCGACCGATGCTCACCCCTAACTAAGGAGGCGAAAAGAGAGTGTGTCTTCGTCTCTGTCCGTGGTTCTGACTTTGGGGGTGGGGGTGGGGGGGGGGGGGGGGGGGGGGGGGGGGTGGGGGGGCTGGGGATGCGATGTAACGACTGTGAATTCACAAGGAAGTGCAGTGTTCTTCTTTTTGTCAAGTACTTGATATTCTTAGTTAACGGTTGCTAACCTCTAAGTGCTGTGCGGTGCATACAAAGGGCTGCTTGTCTCGGTGCAAATCAACTTGAGGCCTGATTCATACATCTCTCTAGACTTAACTGTGGCTCAAAATAATTTTTCAGGCACAGTGGGAAGTTGATAACAACATGTAGGAAACAAAATGACAGCTCCCAGTTCTCTCACGAACAAAGCGAAAAATACATGACAACCCCCTACATATAATTTAGGATTAAATATTTCCGAAATATCGTTATCTCCATCTGGCACTTCATCGTTCCTCTTGATTTCCCTATCAGTGCCAGTGCAGGAAATTATTGATTTATTGCCGAGCCCTCACTGCCGGCTGCATAAACTGACTACACGACATTTCCTCAATCCTCCTCAGTTCATTCTTTTAGCCGGTAACGTTGAATTTGTCCACGATCAACACTGATTCCTGTTGCGTCCAACCACTCCTAATTGTAAATTTCAAATTTGTAGCAATCAAATGTGAAACATGTACAACTTACCATGCACTTGCCACAGTTATTAATTGTTTACTAAATGTCTTGTTTCAGAAAACACACTATAATTGTAAGAGAACCGAAATGACACACAGAGGACAACACATGAGGAACTCTTTATCTCAAACATGTAATGGTGCAAGCCTGGAAGTAACCATCATATCTACTAAATTACAAGGCATTATAGAGAATTCAAGTGAGGTGAAATGGTTCATGTCATTTCTCAATGCAAGCATACAACAATGCAGGAGATATCGTCCTTACTTTTCCTGTCGGTAGCCTCCTGAATCAGCTCCTTCGCTGCCTCTTGTGGATCACGCGTGTGCTTGATCGTATCTACCGCCTCTTGATTCGACATGACCTATATTAAGCAAAACACCAAGAAAGCAGTGTTAATTTGAATTTTCGAAGAACACTCATTTTTCACATTTTTCTTTCCAAGAAAAGTGCTTATTTCTGAGACTCAGAACAATTAGCAAATAGCACCTTACCTTCCACATACCATCACTAGCCAAAATAATGAACTCGGCTTCACTGTCTATCATCTCAACTTTAACATCTGGATCTGAACTAATGTGTTCCTTCAAGGTATTATCACCAAATGCCCGCGACATTGCCAATTGCCCATCAACCCTTGGCACATTTCCTGCGACATATACAAAATTAGTCGCAAATGAAATCAAGAATACTGAAATACTCGACTATTATTACATTATACAAGTCTTGCCTATTTTATTTGTGACAAAGCCTCCCCTGTCCTCTATCGTGCTTCGCTCCTTCATAGGCTCGTGATCTACTGACAACTGACGGGCTACGCCTCCCTCACAAATCACTGCACGAGAGTCTCCGACATTTCCAACTACAAGCTTCTCTCCATTGATCAGTATAACTGTAACCGCAGTCGAACCTCCCCTCTTCTTGACATCTCGTCTTTTCTTTTCAAGATCTTGTTATCAGTTCTCTGATACGCTCTTCTTATCGCAGTCTCAGTTTCATTCCAGAAATCTGGCTGATTGCACGAAATTAAAATTTTAAGCCCAAACGTGATGCATTCGATAAAGCAATGAATTTAAAAGCATTGAGCATGTTTACTTCATTGAGGATGTTATCAAACAGATGGTTGCGGAGATAACTGGCGACGTCATTTCCAGAATGGCCATCGAATATAGCGAATAAGCCAACCTCGCAGTCGTCTACCTCCTTGAATTGAGCTACATGGTAGTCTTCCATGGTATGGCCCTGTTTCCCCTCAACCAAGTGGAAGCCATATGTGATTGTCGTAATCGATGCCTTACTTCGCCCTTCGCCTGTATCGCATACTGAGGTATCCTGAATGCTTCCTTCCTAAATGATATAACTTGAGATTAGCTTGTAGAATAGAGTGTCTCAAGACTTTCTCCCCTATTTCGAGCTCGTCCCCCTTAATTATCAAGTTACCGAGATCGTATCAACTTCTAAAGTTATACCTAGATCACAAACTATTGCACATTACAATGAAAATTTGAACAATCAAAGAAATTTAAATAAAGTACAAAAAACCACAAGCTTTCGATATATCGCGATGGAAAACTGAATCAAAAGAAATTATTCACTCACACAAAGAAGCGCTAAGGTGTTTTATGGCAAGTATGTGAGTCTAATCTTAGTCGCAAGCAAACTCATTGAAACAGCCCTCTAATTGCTAAAAGCAGTAGGCGATGATATTGACAGTAAACTAATTGAATAGAGAAACAAATTAGCACAAGAAGTGAAGCACAGAAGACGTACGTACCTCCATTATAATTTCTTGGCGAAGTAAAACCCTAGTGAGATGCTTGAGGCTGTGAAGTACTGTTGATAATTGTCGGTTTGATGTGGGAGTTGTGTTCTTTTGTTCCCTTTCGATGCCCCGAATGCTTCATTTGACACGTAACAAGTCGCCTCTGATGCGTTGTCGGGTGAACAAGGAGCTCGATTGGGCCTTAATTTGGGCCGTTCACAATTTATTTGTAAATCCATATGGGTTTGGCTAATTTTATTTCCCCCAAAAAATTACCATTTGTTAGTGTGTCATTTTAAAAGTATTTGTTTAATTAGTAGTCTAAAGGAGTAAGGATACTTTGGTGAAACAAAGAGGGCAGTGGGTTGCCGGAAATTTTTTTTTAAAAAAAATTGTGGTAATATTTTGAGAAAATCGTAAGAATGATAATAGTTTTGTGAAAATTAGTCTGGTTATTTTTCCTGTACAATAATAATTAAAAAGATACTAAATAAACAGTTTTGTGTACGTACCAAAACAAATACTATAAAAACAAAAACAAAAAATAACATCTCGAAGTTCAACAACAATGATAAAGTTTCTCGCAGCTCCCTTATGAGGGGAAACAAACAAAGAAAGATAAGAGAATCATAATTCATGATCATAGTGACATTGATTGATCCAAGTCCATCTTCCATTTTACATTGACATGGACGTGCACTGCATGGCTTGGGTCCACGGCCTAAGCTCATCAACCCTCCCTAAATTATTAGCACCCAGCTAACTATCAAGACAAGATCTTATAGCTCTTTCTTACTCCATCTTCATCAAATCTTTATCTCTTGTGAAGGGTTAGGGTTAGGGTTAGGGTTAGGGTTTTGGTTCGGGGCATTCACTTATTATAATTTGCTTCAATGGGGCCACATTGTTTAAAGTAGACTGATCGGATACTTAAGAAAGCTAAGCTTGATGAGCTCAGTGAGTTTCAGTTGGTGAGCAAAGTTCTACCAGCCAGCACTCAACGAGTCAGGGTGCTGACTACATAATTCAGTTTGATTAAAGCCTTAGCTCCGAATTAAAAAATATTAAAAAAACTGATTAAAGGCTAATTGGAAATGTGCAGCTCAATAGACAGGTTAACATGGTCCAAAGATTTGATGCAAAAGTAGAAATTGTTGTCAAAATCTTGAGTCTAATCTTATTCAAGTATGTATCTAATTACTTTCTTACGATTAAAGAGAGACATATTTTCTGTCATATAATTGAGGCTAACTGAGCATGCAAATAGACCAGCCGATTTCTTACCTGTTATGTCCACGATCGAGTTTTTGTAATTGTTTGTCTATCATTTCATTTGTAATTATGCTTTTTAATCTTAAGTAAATTTTTTTCAGCGTTTTTTTTTTGTTTGTTTGTTTGAAAGAAGAAAGAGGAGTTAGAGTATCTGAAAGTTAATAGCCAAATCCAATGTGAGCCCTTTTTTTTTTGAGAATAAACAGTAAATCTTTCGGTCTCCCGTGTTTCATTAATAAATTTTAATGAAAATGCCCATATGTGAGTCTTATTCATCCATTCCAGAAGGTTGCAGTGGTCAAGCCAACTTCCTCGTGAAACATGGCCTGCTTGGTTAAGGGTGGAAGTGAGGAAGTGAGGAATTGAGGAAGTAGTAATAATTCCCTTTGAAACTTGGAATTGGTTAGTAAGTTTTCCGGTGTTTGGATGTTGTTAGAAAGTGTGGTTTGAAAAATATTTTGTCTTTTCCGGTGTTTGGATGGTAATGTGAAAGTGAAAGTGAAAAAGTTGAGTATAAAGTGATCGTAAAATAATATTAAAATAAAAATTAATTAAGAAAAATAAAAAATAGACTATAATTAGAATGCAAGTGAGATTTACATGGTCAAAAAATTAACTGTTTTGTGCTACAATTTATTACAAATGTGATTTACATGACCACAAAATTAACTGTAGCACTCTGGAAGTGAGGAAATGGTTGTGTAAAAGAGAAAAGATAAAAGGAAAAGAGGTTCTCTTATTTTCCTTTTCCGGTGTTTGGATAGATAGGGAAGTGAGCAAATATACTTCCCTATTTCCTTACTTCCGCCCACTCCTTGCAACCAAACAGCCCAATGAGACTTGAGAGAGGGGGGGGGGGGGGGGAATGTGAATGGCGACCGTGGCTACAGTTGTCTAATTGCTAAATACCATAAAAAGTTGCAGCATATTGTAAGCTTTATTTTCTGTATCTTGTGAGCATATGAATATTAGTCTCATTCAGGGTGACTTGTAGCATCACAGATTCACACACCGAGACAAAACTCTTCCTTGTGTTTATGTGGAGGGAACCTAAGAATCGAATTTTTAACAATTCGGCCAGATCTTCTGAGCAGATTTTTCACGTTTGCTCTTCTTTTATTTTGATTAGAGCATTCTTATTTTAGGCAGGGATAGAAAAAAGGTTAGGTGGAGGTTGATTCAGCTTTTAGTGGGCAAAGATTCTGATTGTCTCCCGAAGGACACTATGGGTAGGGGTCATGATCATGTTCACGTGTAGGCACCGCTGGCGTGGCGCGTCGATGACTGATTTTGTCATAACTGGAGATTGATGTTGATGTTGGTTTCTTCTTTTGTTTTTGGATGCTCCTATCGTTTTGTTGTTGTTGATGAGGATGTTGTTCCTTTTTTTGTGTTGAGGTTTCTCTCTCAGCCTGCATGTGCGTGTGCTTTCTTAATTGGGAGAGTTGTGTATCAAGTGTTTTCTGTTTCTTTTTCATTAAAACTTTTTAATGAAACACGGGGAGCATTTTGGCATCCCCGTTTTATTCTCAAAAAAAAAAAAAAAAGAATAAATGGACTGCAAGCTCGAAGATTCAACTCTTTCAAAGTATTCAGTACATTCCATTCACTTATCACTTAACGTGATACAATAATATAAAATAACACATTTCATTGTTGTAATGAGAATCTTACCTGTTTTTTATAGCAAGATACAAGTTTATCTATATTTTTCCTGACTAAAAATTTCTACTCTCTCTGATAGTATATTAATGGTAGCAATTTATCAGAACTTGTGTTATGGCTTTAGGTCAACTTAAAGGGTAATATACTTGATCACTATATATATAGTGTTTGTTATGTCTAATGAGATTGCACTCATACCATTATCTATATTGACATGGTATTACTTGATTTGAATGTTGTTCGGTTTTAACGACACATATATGGATTAATCAGGACATATGTAATACCCATACATTATAATGTAATATGCACTCTTATTTTGCCTAAACTCTTAATTTGTGACCGATAAATTGAATATGGTATAGTACAAGTCAACTTAGTTTGCGTTGACCAACCGGCTAAGAGACTAAGGCAAAAATTTCGACCATATGAAAAGTGATAAAAGTTAAAAGACTATTTTCCCGGAGATTGGTGTTTTGTTAATAAATGATGAAATTGTGATTTTTCAATATGTTATTTGGACCAAAATCACTGTTAATTATAAGTTTAAAATTTTGTAAACATCAAAAATCTGGAATTTGTACTAAAACTAGAGAGTTGACTTTTTATTCTTGTAGAAATTGGTTATTTTATATTTTAATTTTAATAAATCCAAATGGGTGGTATTCCCTTATTTACATGAAAAAAATAAAAGTAATGAGAACATTTAACTAAATGGTATTACATGTATTACATGTAAATATTGAAATCACCTAGAGTGAGGTGAATAAGTGATGCGCTAATCAAATGTGAAAAATTAGAACTTAACAAATATTTCTGCACAAGTATAACAATAACAACTTGTCGTCAAAACAACACCAAGAAGTGAAGCTGAATTCCTAGGGAAAGGGCTCTAGAACTTCTCCTCAAAATTTCTCTAAATAAGAGTTGAGGTGCTTAATTGCTTTCTTGATTTAAACAAATCCAAGCATATAAAACAACATCAAGTATATAATGATGAGTATAAGCATGCAAAATACAAACAGGAGTGAGTAGAGTTGAGTTGAGAGAGAAAGAAAAACTCTCGGTTTAATCCAATACAATAACTGATTAAAGTACTATATGAGTATCACTGACACTATATCGAAAAACAAAGAATTAAATGATGAATAAATGTTTTTGCTCATGATTGATATGGTCCTTAATACATATGTGTATATGTATGCACTGTAAACTTTATGAACTTAATTATGTGTGACATATTGGTATATGCATAAATGTGTGTGTGAGTGAGGAATTGACGGAGCTATTGGCAGAGTTATTAGCGGAGTTATTGGCAGAATTTTTGGCAAAGTTTTTAACAGAGTTATTAGCAGAGTTATTGGTGGAGGTTAATGGTGATGTTTCTGTGTTGTACCATTCGTGAAGGAAGGAAAATGCGAATGGTATTCATATAGTTTGCTTTGTATCCATTCATGAAGGTTAGAGAATGCGAATGATATACATATGTTTTGTGTTGTATCTATTCGTGGAGGAAGGGGAGTGTGAATTGTATATATGTGCTTTTGTTTGGTATTCATTCGTAGGGAAGGGGAGGTGAATGGTATCTACTTATGTGATTGTGTACCACCATGTGTGATAGGTAAGATTCATAAATGCTATGTGATGTATATGACTATAAGTCATGTGGTTGGGTAATCCATGTATTATGAGATGTTATATGATGTATATATCACCAAGAGTGACACGAATATGGATACTATATGATATGTATATCACCAAGTGTGATATGTGCAAGTTGTCAAGTGTGATATGATTATGTGATATGTAAGTTGTTTTATAATATATGCATTATCTGGAGGGATGAACTATATTTATGATTATGTAACTGTATTTGGTGTACCACCATATATGGTATATGAGATACGGGTATGATACATATTATGCACATAAGATGAACTCAGTAATAAATTATAAGTAAATGAGAAAATATTGTTTATAACTCATAAATTTGTAATATGCGGAATAAAAATTCAAGAAAGTTAAAAAGAATCAACAATCAAAAGAATCAGACTGTCTCCGAAGACTATGGAGATATTTGTTTTGATTATTTAGTTATGGTGTGTTTTGATTCCCTGTTTCTCTTTTTTGATCCAGACTTGCTGTTGTTACTTGGAGAAAATCATGTCTCTTATTGAATATGTATATCATTGTTTGATTTCTTTTTTACTTTACTCACTGAGTGTTGAGCTCACCCCTCAGATTAATATTTTGCGGGTTGCGTTGAGGCGACGCCCGGATTTAACTGCGTGGATATAGAATTGGAAGTAACCGGGAAATATCTATTTCTCTAAACCTAATCATGCTGTAAATATCAGAAAAATTTTGAGTATGTATAAATGTTAGTTACAATAAATGTTTATAAGTATGTGTTAGAATGTGAAATAGATATTTGACATTTGCAGAGGGGTGTGTGTATTCATATGGTTATAAATTGTAATTTGGAGTTGGACTTGAAGAAGATATGTTTGGATTGAGGACGCCGAGAGGGATAATCTTGAGCATATTTTTATTGTCTATATTAATAACCAAGATTATTTCCTCGATGGATTTGATAAATAAGCTGATGTTTGCTGAAGTTTTGTGTGTGTGTATTGTATATCAGGGCACAGCTATATACATATAGGAGATGCTGTCGAAAATTTCAAGAAAAATAGATGGATCAAGATAATCTGTTGATTAATAAGAAGTGTTGCTAACTGAGAACATTAGAAATTGTGATCGTTACAGTATATAGGAGCTATGTTTCGTCATAAAGAGGACTAATGTGTATTACTTGTTTAGTTTTGAAATATGTATATATGTGCAGACTGGGCTGATAGGTGCAAGGTTGAACTGAGTATGTGATTGAAATTTGGATGTATGTATATAAGGACCATGAATTAGTAGAAAATTTGGTGATGAGATGTGTGATTCATTATAAATCTATTGAGTAATTAATACTATATCATTATCGAGAACATGTGAAATTAATTAAGAATGCTCTGTTTATGATCTTGATATAATTGAAAGAATATATGTTTTAAATTGTGAATATCGGCCAAAAACAAGTCACTCCTAAAATTTAACCACTTTAAATCTTGAGACATAGCAATATCTTTTCTTTTCTAATGGGACTTTTCGGACTCGAATAATGCTGCATGCATAAACAAATACAACAAGTTTCAGAAGCATTTACAAAGTAGTAAAATACTCCATGCAAATATAGATTCTAATCGATATCAATCTTTTTGTCACAAGACACATGGAAACATGGATTACTGATTAATGAAAATTTATTTTGTCAAAATAGATTGTCTCAATCTTCTCAATAATTGACTGCTTGCATTCATTCACCTAAAGGTTGCGTTTGCATTGAATTGACCAAGTCAGCTATTGAATAATTGACATGTTTAGATTGATGAACACCTCAGTTTTTCTCATGGAAATCTATGGAGAGAAGAGAAAAAGGTGTGAAAGGAACAAAAGGGGTCCAGGTTCTTTACACCTGTCTAATTGCTAAACAAGCTCTGTAGTCTCTATGTTTTTCACATCTTCCAGATTCTTTTATTAGTCTCGTTCAATCAAGGGAACCTGTGGCATTTGATGCGCCAGCTAACACAAGAAAATTCTTCTTTGTGTTTCTTTTTTTTTTTTTTTTTTCCTGAGAATAGTCAACGGATCAAGACATTTTATTAGAATAATTATCGCTACTCATATAATAATGACTGTGACTAATTAGCAAATCAACCTGCTGATTTTCATTAGTGGAGATAACCCAAATCCACAAATAATGTGTCCCTCCTCCTCATGGTTGGTCTGTATAAACTCAAACTCAAACAACAAATCACAGATTCAATCAAGAGTCCAATCATCTCCAACGAAAAATAATCTCCATGACTCCCAAAACCTAGTTCCCACAAGAATAAAGGAATTGGAATCATGATAAGAATTCCATTTCCTTCACAGAAAGGATAAGACTGGACGTCTTAATCCCACACCCAGCTAGAATGTGCGCCCCCATAATCTCATCACAAGGGCTTACGTGGCACAAACAAAGTAACAGGTCACCAATCTCTGTCTCTCTTTTTCACCTAAAAGAGCGAGAAAAATGTGGCACCTTTTCGAGTCAAAATCTAATCCCCCACACCTTTGAAGCAAGCCTCCACCCTCATGGGGGCCCATAAAGCATGGGCCCCAGGTTGGCCTCCCAACAACTGAGAAAGAAGCGGACCCAAACCTAACAAGTAACAACTAAGCCCTGGCACGTGTCGCTCTCTGCCCCCACCCTCCGAAAAAGGACAGAGAACTGCGTCGTCCACTCAATTCCCTGATGAGCTGTTGTTGCTCCCGTGAACGTGAAGCCTTGGGCCGCTGTCGAGTGCCACGCGCTCTCTCGTTTAACTCGCGGCGCGGCCCACTGTGGTTATTGTGGGCCGGTGAGGTTACCGGGGCGGTGCGGGGCTTCGAGGTGGGATCTGCTGTGTGGTCTCTCACAGCAAACAGCTGCTGCCCCAGGGTTTACCTCCGGCTTGCCCACGTGTCTCGTCGTTTGATAAATTGACTTTTGTTTTGGGTGGAAGCGCGACCCGCAACTTGGGGGGAGAGAATGCAAGTTGCAATATTTGACTTTTTGGGGGAGAAAGAAGAGAGAATCCATACTTTTCATCGTTTCCCCGTCAATTTTGTCTTCTTCTTGGTAAAGTTGTGAAGAGACGGAGACAACAAACATAATTAAAAGGGGACACGCAATATAGTATATTAAAAAGTGATGTTTGGAAATAAAGGAATTTTATAGTACAAATTGATTGTTCGAGGACACGGTATCATATTTTCTTTGTTTCATTGATGCCTTTAATAAAAATTTCATCCCATTCATTCAGTTCAAAATTAACATCGAGTACTATACTCTGGTGTTGTATTGAATCCCATTCTCAAATAATGCTCGCTTTTCGTACGTTGTAAATGTTATTGTCGCAAACAAAGTTTTGAAATGGAGAGGAGATCAAGCATAGATGGAAGCCCCTTCTTGCAATATACAAAATTTCATGTGTTTTAAATTAACAAGCATTTTATGTGTGTACTTTTAAAAACAAATTTACCACTTTTTTTGATTGATCTAGTTCTGACTCATGAAAGGTCCACATCCATAGAGGAATCCAGCATAGGAATTTAACAAATGTTTCATTGAATCTAGTACGAGTAGAGATAATCCGATCCCGATAAATTACCGAATAGACTTGATTAGACCGGGTTGAAAGTAGCTCGGAATGTGTTCCAATCACCAATAAGTGACACATTGGCATGGATTTGACCTGAATTTGTACGATGATCTGGAATCAATTGCCTTGTGATCTTTATTGAATTGATTACGCATCTAGGTCTAAATCATCACGCAATTTGAAGTAATCAGTTGGACAAAAGAAAACGTGCGAGCACGTTAATAGGTAAGAAGTGAGCTTCTAGATTGAACCGACCCTTAATA
Organism: Agave tequilana; assembly: GCA_038442645.1. NCBI lineage: Eukaryota > Viridiplantae > Streptophyta > Magnoliopsida > Asparagales > Asparagaceae > Agave > Agave tequilana. Next base: position 144,092 of record JAVJIF010002100.1, on the reverse strand, counting down.
AACATACGTTACGTGGCATTAGTTATTTCATGGTAGGGTATTCGAGACTCCCACCGCGGACAACGAATGTGACCTTCGATTAATTTTACGGGTCCCCTAACCCTTGTCATGAGAGTTTCTCATCACAGAACAGGGCAAATCGCGAGTCGAAGCCCAGGGGTGAAATATGTCCACCAAGATCAACCCTAGCCACTTGAGAAGCAAACCCAATATGACTTATTATTTGCCACATTGGGTGTGTGCGCGCGTGTATGTGTAAGGGGGGGAGAGGGATAGACTAATGTAATTTCGTAAGGATTCGAAACTGAATCCTTCCTACTCAAATACAACTATACATCACCCGAATACAAGATCTATTCCGATGAAACTGATCTATATTAGTTCAGATATTTATAATTCAAAAATCAAGTATTTTAAATATTTTTTGTCCATACATCAAGCAAAGGAAAAACGAACAGCCTAAATAGTGAGTTGGTTAGTTCAACGGTGTAGAATATTTCAAACCTAAAAAATTTGGTTTGTAGGGGGTTTAAATATTTAGATCATGATCAAATGGCCGGATCCAGAATTTGTACGTCTAAAGACATAGATCTGACCAACTCACTACTTTCTGTCGTCCATTTTGCGCTGCTTAATGGATAGGTAAAAAATATTTAAAGCACTTAATTTTTTATTTTAATTATTTTAAATAAAATAGATCAACTTCAACGCAGTGGATCATCTATTTGAATGTTGGATGTTAGTATTTAGTGGGAAGGATTCGAGATCAAATCCTTCCGGAGCTACACAAATCGACTCTCTCTCTCTCTCTCTCTCTCTCTCTCTCTCTCTCTCTATATATATATATATATCATTCCGGAACTACACGGTCTATAGACTTGTGTAGTTTCAGAAAGATTCGAGCCCGAATCCTTTCCACTCAAATACAACCATACATCACCTAAATAAAATATCCACTCTTTTGAAGTTGATCTATATTATTTCAAGTATCAATATATCAAAAATTAAGTATTTTTAATACTTTTTGCCCATGCATCAAATGGGAAAAAAACGAACGGCCTAAATAGTGAGTTGGTTAGTTTAACGGTGCAGAACATTTGAAACCTAACAAAAATTGGTTTGTAGGGGTTTTTAAATGTTTAGATCATGATCAAATGGCTGGATCGAGAATTCGTCTGTTTAAAAGCATAGACCTAATCAACTAGTACTTTCAGCCATCTATTTTGCCGCTTGATTGATAGGCAAAAAGTATTCAAAATACTTGATTTTTTATTTTTAGTACTTTAAATAATATAGATCAACATCAATGGAGTGAGTCTTGTATTTGAATGTCGGATGTTGGTACTTGAGTGAGAAAGATTCGGGCTCGAATCCTTCCGGAACTACAAAAGTCTATCTCTCTCTCTAGAGAGAGATAGACTTGTGTAGTTCCGAAAAGTTTCAAGTCCAAATCCTTTTCACTCAAATACAACCATATATTATCTGAATACAAGCCCTACACCATTGAAGTTGATCTATATTATTTCAAGTATCTATAAATAAAAAAATCAAGTATTTTAAATATTTTTTACTATGCATCAAGTAGGGAAAAAAAGACGATCTTAATAGTGAGTTGGTTAGTTTAACGGTGTAGAATATTTGAAACTAACAAAAATTGATTTGTAGGATTTTTTTTTTAATGATTAGATCATGATCAAATGGCTGGATTGAAGAATTTGTATGTCTAAATATATAGATCTAATCAATTCACTACTTTCGACCGTTCTTTTTATGCCACTTTATGGATGGGTAAAAAGTAATCAAAACACTTGATTTTTGATTTTTAGTTACTTTAAATAATATAGATCAACTTTAACAGAATGACTCTTGTATTCGCATGATGTATAGTTGTATTTGAGTGGGAAGGATTCGAGCTCGATTCCTTCCCAACCAAATACTAACATCCAACATTCAAATATAAGATCCACTCTGTTTAAATTGATCTATATTATTTCAAGTATATTTAAACTAAAAATCAAGTATTTTAAATACTTTTTACCCATGCATCAAGTAGAGTAAAAACGAACAGTCTAAATAGTGAGTTGGTTTAGTTTAATGGTGTAGAACATTTGAAACCTAACAAAAATTGGTTTGTAAGATTTTTTTTTTTTTTAAATGTTAGATCATGATCAAATAGCTTGGTCGAGAATTTGTATGTCTAAAGACATAGAGCTAACCAACTCACTACTTTTGACTGTCCATTTTGCGTCGCTTGATGGATGGAGAAAAATATCTAAAAAATTAATTTTTTATTTTTAGTTACTTTGAATAATATAGATCAACTTCAGTGGATTGGATCTTGTATTTAAATATCAGATGTTAGTATTTGAGTGAGAAGGATTCAGGCTCAAATCTTTCCTAAACTGCACAAGTTTAACTCTCTCTCTATATATAAAAGCGCAAAACCCATTGCATTCTGACTCGGTGGTAAAATAGGGAGTGTAAAGGTTAGAACTATTATATTTAATTGAGTCTTGGGATAGGGCACATTTGTTTGCATCAGGTTTTTAATGATTTCTGACAGTATAAGGATTAGGGGTGAGCAAAGTTTGATTATAACCGAAATAACCATTCGAAACTCGAAAGCCGACTTTAAACCAAACCGAACCGCTCTAGTTCGGTCAGGTTTCGATTTTGAGTTCCAAAATTCGAACCCGACAGAACCAAACCGAAACTCTCACCCTATATATCACCCCCACCGAAATTCAATTTAGGACATGTTTGAATAAGGGTGAAAGTGAGGAAGTGAAGAAGTGAGGAAGTGGTAATAATTCTATTTGAAACTTGAAGATTAGTTAGTAAGTTTTCTAGTGTTTGGATGTTATTAGGAAGTGTGGTTTGAAAAATATTATATTTTTTTTGGTATTTGGATGGTAATGTGAAATTGAAAGTGAAAAGTTGACCATAAAGTTGACTGCAAAATTATATTAAAATAAAAATTAATTAAAAAATAAAAATATATTGTAATTAGATTGCAAGTGAGATTTACATGATTAAAAAATTAACTGTTTTGTGCTACAACTTATTACAAATGAGATTTACATGATCACAAAATTAACTGTAGCACTCTGAAAGTGAGGTAATGGTTGTGCAAAAGAGAAAAGAGAAAAGGAAAAGAGGTTCTTATTTTTCTTTTTCGGTGTTTGGATAGATAGAGAAGTAAGCAATTATACTTCCACATTTCCTTACTTCCGCACACTTCCTTGCAATCAAATACGCCCTTAGTGAATCATATAGTTCATAACAAAAAATGGTTGAACCTTATCCATTACTTCTAAGAATACCATCTTTTTTATGTTAAACATGTGAAAATTATGTTAAGTATACCATCACAATTGAGAATATATTTATATTAATACAGTTATTTCTTTTACATTCTAGTCATTAAAAGTTAGTAATGATTATGTGAGTTTTGATATAAGAGCCCATATATAATGTAAAAGTTTTATAACATGAAAATTTCAATTCACATTAAGATTAGAATTTTTTTCTTGTTTCTAATTTAAGTATTGGATATTTAAGATTAAGATATTAAAAGTTGATAATATAATGGTAATTAAAAAATGTAAGAAATGATGAAAATATATGGGCCTAATTGAAAAACCGAATCGAGTCGAGTAGGTTCGGTTCGGTTACTAGGTAATCAGTTCGGTTCGATTTTACAAAATTAATAAAAATCAAACCGAACCGAACCGAACCGATCAATACTCACCCCTAGTCCAGATGACTCAACATATTTTGAATTTGGAATTTCAAACCCATTATTTATTTGCACCTTATGTGGTAAAAGATTTCTGAATCGGAGTCTAAACATGTTTGCTTGCTATCCAAAATGAAGTGGGGGATTTTTGTGGATTCTTAAGTTACGTACATATGTGTTGTTTGGAAGGTGAAATTCAAGCTTTTATTTAACTTTTGGGCACATAAGGTCGCAAAACTGTGCTTTCTTCACACTATATTTTTTTTAAATAAGGTGTCACTAATTCATCCTAAATTAAACATTTTCGATTTTCAGTTCAACGTTTTTGCTAAAGTGAGCTTACGTTTTGGCGATTCGAATTCCAAATTCCACCCAATCACACCCAAAATCTATGTATTCTGCTGGGATTTATGGAAACAAATTGGCCCTAATGAAAAGAGAAGGGATCCTTGTTTGGTTGGCAGGGAACTCAAAAAAACACTGCCTTCGTCATCAAAACTTCAATAAACCAGTGTTTCCATTTTCAACTATTTTTCAACCTAAAAATAGTTGAAAAGGCAAGAAAATCAAACAAATGTCTAATTATATTAATGAAAGAATAAAGAGTTTGACAAGTAAAAAAATGATGATTTATTGTAATAATTAAATAGCAAAGAATAATTATTTTTTTTGCATGTTTAGTTTGTTGATTGTCACTTTTGCTACACAACCAAACAACTTTTTGTTGGAAAAACTAGAAATGTAAACATGTGAAGTTGGAAAATGTTTTTTTCACTCTTGCGTCAAATTTACGAAAGTTTTTCTTTGAGCCAACCAAGTTCACCGTTTTTTTTCCTCAAAAAAAAAAAAGGAAAAAGAAAAATCGAGCTGTGACACAAAGTTATCTAGATTTAAACCATAGCCCACGTCTTAAAACTTTTTAGGGTTTTAAATTTCGATTCAATTCCTATCCAAATTATTAATGATCTCCAATTTTTAGGTTAGATTGTTTCGAGATCATATCAGAGACCAACCCATTATCAATTCCACACTTGTAAATAAATGGCTCTTCGCCTTCCCACTCAGTTAGGGTTTTCGAACTCGCGCGTGCATTCCACGTGCCAAGCCGATGCTCACATTACACAATTATTTTTTATTAAGTTTTTTGAGAGCCATATTAATTATACTAGACCATAAAATTAGTTGGGCGGTCCCCAATTAATTACGTAGTCAACACTTCAGATACAAAGGGTTGCTAACATTGCCACCTTTAATTTAGTAATTAGTGTTTTAACACTTGGGTCCCTTTGTTGTAGATCCTGCCTACATTTTTCTATGAGACCAAATGATCAGAAGAGATTATTATAATAAATGCACTTTATCATTAAGATCCTTCTCTAAGGACCTGTTTGTCTCTTAGAAAATGACCGAAAAATCAGATTTATTTCTGAATTTGACGAGCCCCGTGAGTTTTTCCTTATCGGGGGTGTATTTGATAAAAAAATTTCTGAGCTAAAACTGAGGGGGCAAAATTGTGCCAATTTTTTTCTGAAAATTGAAAAAAACATAGCTAAAGCTGACAACGAGCTTGGCTACTGTCATGTCACTGTTTTCTTTCAGCAAATCTTATTGCTATCAGATTTTCTTGAATTTTTTTTTTTTTTTTTGGTCAAACACGCCCTAAGATTCGTGTTCAGTTCATGAGCTACACACACATTATAAGAGGGTCAATCTCGTATTGCCACGTAAGATTAACCCTCTTATAATATTATAAGAGGTTTCAAAAATTTAAAGTTTTGTCTCCTTAAAAACCAACATCTTATTCATGTGTCAATACGGGGGGCCTGTTTGTTTCGTTACAAAATGTCGCAAGTCGTAAGTCGTAAAATGAGAATGGAAAAAGTGAACTGTAGCAGAGAAAATATATTATGTTTTACGGTATTTGGTTGATAAAGTGAAGTGTAAATGGAAAAGTATATTGTGTTTTACGGTGTTTGGTTGATAAACTGAAAGTGTAAATGGTAAAGTATATTGTGTTTTACGGTGTTTGGTTGGTAATGTAAAAGTGTAAGTGAAAAAGTTAAGCACAAAATTAACTGTAGCAGTGATTTAAATATTATAAATACTATTAAATTAAATCTACTATTGCAAATTAAATTGTATTAATAAATTTGAGATAAAAAAATTAATAATCTTAATATTTTATTTATAACAATAATATTAATAAAATATTATTATAAATTGTAAAATATTACTAAAATATTAACTAAATAAATAATATAAAATTTTAAGAAAATCTAAAGAACGTTAATAAAATTTTAAGAATACTAATAAAATATAAATATTAAAAAATCTTACAAAAATAATAAAATATAGTTATAATATTATAATATTAAAAATACTTGAAAATTATTATAATATAAATTTTATTATAATATTGTTGTAATATTATAGAAATATAAAATTAACAAAGTAAAATATAATTATAATTTAATAATAAATTATCATTATAGTATTATTATACTGAATTATTATTACAACATTAGCATAATAAAATATTAATATAATAATAAAATATATTATGATATTAATAAAGTAATTTCTTATATTAAAAAATAAATAATTAAATATATAGTAATTTTATATTAAAGTATAATATTGGTATATTAATAAAATATTAACTCTAAATAAAATAATAAAAATTGAATGGGTATTAATAAAATAATAAAGTATTAAGTAAAATATTAAATAAAAATAGTAAATTAAAATAGTAAAATATTAAATATTAAAACAATATTAAAAACAATAAAAAAATTAAAGATTAAAAATATTAAATAATTAAATTAGAAATTAAACACTATTTAAAATATTAAATATTTAATAATATTAAATTATATATTGATTATCAAGTAACTGTTTTGAGTTGTAAGTGTACTACAAGTGAGAGTTACATGACCACAAAATTAACTGTAGCAACTGCAAGCGGGAAAATATGAGCGTAAAAGTGAGATTTACATGACCACAAATTCAACTGTAGCAACTGCAAGTGGGAAAAGAAGAGTTGCATTTTTCAACTTGTTTTTCAGCGAAACAAACAACGGAAAATGGAAAAGAAGTTTTACGACTTGCGTTTTGCGACGTTTTGCGGCAAAACAGACACACCTGGAATTTATCTTCTTATACTATGTGTGTGTGACTCACAAACGTGAACCGAATCCCTAAACTCATACATTGTCCTTTTTTTTAATTGATAATCGGTTCATACATTGTCTTGTCGACACGTGTGGATCCACGTCGAAAGGCCAAAAGCCTGAAGGACAAATTTTCTAAGCTTTGATCACCCACAACAAGCAACGGTGACGGGACTCCTCCCATCTTTCAGCCACACATTTTGATGATATGTTATTTCTTTTAATTATTAAAGCAGCTTTAAAAAATTGTGACTACGTGTGCCAATTCTAAGGCCCATGCTTTTGAAAAACAAACATTAAATGCTAATTAAAATATTGTGGGGGCAAGTAAACTAATGTGCCAGGTGTTTAGTGCATCCAAAAAAGTAGTACTAGTTTGGTAATCCCCTGAGAGATTCTTGAAGACCCTAATCACTGTTAGTCCATGTGTTTTATCTAAAGATGGAAAGCAATTAATCTAAATGGGGAGCTTGCTTTAGTTTAATTCACGTGCATACAAAAATGTAAGATTCAAGTTAATGATTATTCATCTTGGGTCTATTATCTATCTACTTCTTTAATCACAGTTAAAAAGAGCAATCCATTGAGGAGTAGACCTCTCTTATTGTTTAAAATAATATATACAAATGTGGAATGCATATATAAGAGAGTAATGCTCATTTTGAATATTTTGAATCCATAGATCAGATTTTCTTTTAACGCATGGTTGGCTGGAAAAACAAAATAAGAAAATTAGCAATAGACTCAAACGATTAGTTTTTCTTGAGAAAATTGATTAGTAAGCTTCATGCTGGCAGTTTTCTATTTATTTTTCAGCATTTTTTGTAGAAAAAGAGAAATAAGATCTGATGTTTTGCCGACAGCAGTATCACTTTTTGATTTTTTAAAAATTACAAGCAAACATGATTTTGATACCTAAGAAAAAAACTAAAAGTGCAGACCACGATGTACACATTTTAGCTTATTTCCTGAGTGCCAAACGCCACCCTTATTGATGTTGAAAGAAGAGGACATTTTAAATCAATAAAAAGTGTAGAGGGGAGACCCTATATATATTCTGGTTTCGTGAGAAAACGCCAAGAAAAAAAAAAAAGGAAATCAAATCGTTAGAAAGAATTATATTAATGTTAGGATATACCAGTACTCCCATAAAATCTTCCTTCCTTCCTTCGATATTATCGTTGTAATCTTTAATACTTTTATAATCAATTTAATTCTTTGAATAACCATATCCTAAAAGAATTCATATTCATTTTCAGTCACCTTGTCCGGAGTATGCACAAGGGTATTCTGTTATTTTAGAGATTAATTAAAAAAATTGAGATTTTAAAGGATTATATAGAATATTGAAAATACAGAAGCATATGTCAGAAAGAGTTGGACAGTTGTCGTATACAATTATTATAGAAAATTTCCAATCAGCTTTTGGGGCTGTTTGTTTCGCGTAAAATTCCGTAATTCGTAAATGACTTACTACCTAGTTATAACTACGGCGTTTGTTTGGACCGTAATTCGTAAAAAACTTACGTAACTCAACTAACACTCACTTGCAACCCAGTTACCACTCACTTACAGCACAGTTACAGTTAATTTAGTGGTCATACAAATTTGTATTATTTTTTATATTAATATTAAAAAATTTTAATATTTAACTTTTTTAATATTTATTTGCAGTATTAAAACTTTAAAATCACCAAATAGTTAATTTTGTGGTCAATTTTTTCACTTACGACTTATACATTACGACAACCAAACACCGTAAAGTACAATACACTTTCCCACTTTACAATTTTATATTACCAACCAAACACCGTAAAATTTACATACATGTGTAACGCCCCGGTCCCGCAGGTACGGGGACGTTATGGCGACGTACATACGCGAGGTGAAAACACACTCACGAGTACGTTAAGCCTCAGTACAGGACAGGGCCTCCATATACACAAGAGTTCCAGCAGGAAATAAGTGCAAGAATACCTGCAGAAAGGGGTTAGCGATCATAACAGATATAAATACAGGAATAAAGGAGATAACAGGAACAAAGTACAAAGATACCTATGAAGGAATCCCGATGGTAAAGTCTACTATGTGAATCCAATGAACTAGCTGCCCGAACTATAACTCGGATCTCCAACCTGGACACGCAAACCCAGAGTCGTCAGAAAGCAACCTAGTGAGTGGTAAAATGAAGGGAGGAGGTAGTAATATATACAATAGTAATACAAGCACGATACATATATATAATACACGATGTTGTACTAGTGATACCATATAATACGTATATAAGAAGCAGTAGAAAATATAATCATGTCATATTTTAATACCAGCACTACCTAGCATGTTATCATCGGGTCATATCTACAGTAATAACTACAGTTGTATAGTGATGATGTGGTGGACATAAACGTGTAGATGAAATATGCAACATAACCATACTACGGTGTGGTGTCTAGGCAGCATATAGGCAATGCAAAACAGAATATATGCAATGCATCTTATACATGTGCATGAGTAGTATGTCACCACAGAAAGCGTAACGTGTACCAGGTAAAGTAACGATCATACAGGTAACATGATAACGGATAAATGATCAGGAACAGTAACAAGTACAACTATACAATCGTAAATATGTATTAGGCAAGTCATGTTCTTTATACAATAGTAGCAATCAGTATCACCTGGTATTTTAATCAATCTCTTCCAGTGTCCCATACCACTGGCAGTTCATACCGGAGCCCGCACTCCAGTCGAACCCATTCGGACATGGCATACGGGTACCATTATCCAAACGAGAGAGGGACCAAATAACAAGTGTTCCCGACGTCACTATTGTGTATACTGTTTTATTATGTTAATTGGAAATCCCTGGTCGAGGAGCTCTTATCGGGTGGGTGTATCCCGTGCATACCCGGGACAACGGCCTTACCAGATCCCTGGCTGCTGAGACCAGGGCCAGCCCGCTAGAGCTGTAACATGTAACGGGAATCTCAATGAGCTAAAACAATAACGGGATGCTCATGAGTAACAGATGGTAGCCAGCACTACCCCGTCCCCTGCAGTGGGACAAACAATGGATCCAAACATCCACCCGATATGATCTAGTCAACCGTCAAGTCTCCCCCATACCCAAGTTCTCTTTATGATCTGATATGTCAAGTATACAATGTAACAAGAACCAATACAATATATGATACGGGTAACATGATAACTGGACCAAAGCTCTGTTGATAGCATAGAACAAGATAATGGGAAACGGGAACAATAGATGTGGGATTCCACATATCGCATATCAACAGCTCTCAAGTCTAGTAACGGGAATATCAATATCAGTAACAGGAAATCATCATGTAACGAGAATACATGTATATCCATGTAGCAATCATATAAACCATGATCTATGCAACAGGACTAAATCCATGATCCATGTAACAGGAATAAAGCCTTGATCATGTAACAGGATTACAAAGACAATCAATGCATGTATACCGGTGTGTCTATAGAACAGTGAGGTAAGAACATGAAGTAACTGTGCACAGGATGGTATCCAGTGTACTAGCGTATCAGTATATCAATAGTTCACAAACATGCAGTAATAGTGTCGTGAAGCTCGGTATCTATGTAATGGTGAAACAACGTCAATTAACGATATAGAGTGTAACAGATATTTATGTGCAATACAGTGTTTTGTGTATCGGTGGGTCTGTAAGGGTGACAGTGTAATAGTGACAATATCTGCTATCATGGAGTACGCGTGTATCAGGGCACATGTAACAGTACGACGTAACCATATTTGATGTCCATGAAGTGACAGATGTGCTAGAGGTAAGAAAAACATGTGGACTAATAATTGAACCATTTTAATATGATCATCTATCCCGTATATCTTATAATATAATATGCTATATGAAATCATGAAGCAGATGATAGGATTATGTGATTGGTTATGTTTATTACACTATCATGCATAACCAAATATGCCTTCTCTATAATTAAGTTCTTTATTAACCTGCTAGGGCTTTACCTATAATCATGATTTATTTATCTAAACAATCACTCAATTTATTAAACATGAATAAAAATAATTTATTAAAAAGAAAACACTCACAAACTGGTCATGAGAAGGTAGCTCTCTTTCACACGATCGCAACGGATCCAGAATCGTTCAAATCGGAGTCCGGATGCTCCCGATATCGCCCGAATACTAAATCATAACAAAAAGGGTAAATATGTAAATAAAAATATTGCAAACGCGAATATTGAAATGTAATAGGGGGTTTTATGCAAATTTACCTTTATTGATTGTGGATGCGGGTAGACGGGTTAACGGGTCGGGTTTAGATCCAAATCCAAACCCGATTAACTTAAGTTAAATGGGCTACGGGTTAACGGGTTGGATTGGGGGAATTATTGGGTTTATCCATGAACCCAATAGGGTTATTGGGTTTGGGTTTTACCCAAACCCAATAAAGAAGAATAACAGCAGCACCAGCTTGCTGCTGCTGCTCCTGCGAGGCCGTCCGGCGGCGATCCCGGCCGCCAGCGGTGGCTCAGAGAGTGAGAGAGAGGGGGTGAGTGAGAGAGAGAGGGTGAGGGAGAAAGAGAGAGAGAGAGAAGCAGCAGCTGGAGAAGGAGAAAAATAAGAGGAAAAAGAAGAAGAGGAGAAGAAGGAGAAGAAGAGGAGTGGGTGGCGGCGGCGGCGCCGGCCGTGGGCGCGCGACTGCGCTGGCGGTGGGCGCGCGGTCACGCCAGCCATGGAATAGAGAGAGGGGAAGAGAGTTTAGAGAGGGAGAGAGTTGAATAAGGATATTAATTAGAGAGAGAGAGAGTGAGAGAAATAGAGAGAGATTTAGAGGGAGAGAGAGTTTGGAGTATTAGGGAGAGAGAGAAGGGATTTAAAGAGGAGGAAGGCGGTGGGTTTAGGGCGGTGGAGGATGCTCCCAGAGAAAGGAAGAAGGGAAAAGAAAAGAAAGAAAAAGAAAGATTTAAAAAAATTAATATTTTATATTATTATATTGGCTCAATATTTGACCAGCTTCGAACAGTGCCCAAAAATTACAAAAAATTGAGAATATTATCTTGAGTCGTAATATAAAAATGGTTTGCAGAAATTCTATCCTGTTTGCAAATTAAAAATCCCAGAAGATATCGCCGGTACCAGGCGACACCGGTTTGGCCGGATTTACGATAAATTCGGAAAAATCCTCAAGAATACCCTAACGTAGATAATCTGATTTTAAGATACATGGTGAAAGCGGATTCTCAAAATACAACTCCGTTTGTGAAATAAAAATCGTAAAGCCGGTTATCGGTATCGGTCGACACCGACTACGGAGATTTTCCAAAATAATCCAGAAAAATTTCAGAAAATTCGAAAAAATCTAAAATATTAGAAAATGATTTTTGAAACTGAAATCAACTCCATCAGACTACCACGGAGGTCAAAGCAATATTATACGTCGTATCGCGTACCGATACTGTGATACGTACACCGGGGATCAGGGGGTTACATTTCTCCCCACCTTACAAAAAATTGCGTCCTCGCAATTTCCATTCAGGTGTGAGAACAATATTTTCAACCCCAAAGCCTAAAGGTTACAGGTCCACGACACTTCCGCTGCGCACTCTGATGTCTATAAGGAACTCGGGATGAAGACGTCTGGTAGGGAACTAACAATAAGGGATTGGAAGCAAGAAGATGAAAAGAAAGAAAGAAGGAAATCAGATATTCTAGTTGATAACTGTCAGGAAGGAATAGAAAGGAGTCAAGGAATGAATCGTCAATGACATGGTATTCTTGTACTCGTCGCTGGAATCCCAAATTCAGATACAGACAAGTTTGAATCTGAATCTCATTGTACTGTTGGTACGAGCCCAAGCATCGACACAGGTGGTTACCCACACCAGGTGTGAACCTACACTCTGATACCACTATGTAACGCCCCGGTCTCGCAGGTACAGGGACGTTATGGCGACGTACATACGCGAGGTGAAAACACACTTACGAGTACGTTAAGCCTCAATACAGGACAGGGCCTCCATATACACAAGAGTTCCAGCAGGAAATAAGTACAAGAATACCTGTAGAAAGGGATTAGCGATCATAACAGATATAAATACACGAATAAAGGAGATAACAGGAACAAAGTACAAAGATACCTATGAAGGAATCCCGATGGTAAAGTCTACTATATGAATCCAATGAACTAGCTACCCGAACTATAACTCAGATCTCCAACCTGGGCACACAAACCCAGGGTCGTCAGAAAGCGACCTAGTGAGTGGTAAAATGAAGGGAGGAGGTAGTAATATATACAATAGTAATACAAGCACGATACATATATATAATACACGATGTTGTACTAGTGATACCATATAATACGTATATAAGAAGCAGTAGAAAATATAATCATGTCATATTTTAATACCAACACTACCTAGCATGTTATCATCGGGTCATATCTACAGTAATAACTACAGTTGTATAGTGATGATGTGGTGGACATAAACGTGTAGATGAAGTATGCAACATAACCATACTACGGTGTGGTGTCTAGGCAGCATATAGGCAATGCAAAACAGAATATATGCAATGCATCGTATACATGTGCATGAGTAGTATGTCACCACAGAAAGCGTAACGTGTACCAGGTAAAGTAACGATCATACAGGTAACATGATAACGGATAAATGATCAGGAACAGTAACGAGTACAACTATAAAATCGTAAACATGTATCAGGCAAGTCATATTCTTTATACAATAGTAGCAATCAGTACCACCTGGTATTTTAATCAATCTCTTCCAGTGTATCATACCACTGGCAGTTCATTCCGGAGCCCGCACTCCAGTCGAACCCATTCGGACATGGCATACGGGTACCATTATCCAAACGAGAGAGGGACCAAATAACAAGTGTTACCGACGTCACTATTGTGTATACTGTTTTATTATGTTAATTGGAACCCCTGGTCGAGGAGCTCTTATCGGGTGGGTTATCCCGTGCATACTCGGGACAACGGCCTTACCAGATCCCTGGCTGCTGAGACCAGGGCCAGCCCGTTAGAGCTGTAACATGTAACGGGAATCTTAATGAGCTAAAACAATAACGGGATGCTCATGAGTAACAGATGGTAGCCAGCACTACCCCATCCCCTGCAGTGGGACAAACAATGGATCCAAACATCCACCCGATATGATCTAGTCAACCGTCAAGTCTTCCCCATACCCAAGTTCTCTTTATGATCTATATGTCAAGTATACAATGTAACAAGAACCAATACAATATATGATACGGGTAACATGATAACTGGACCAAAGCTCTGTTGATAGCATAGAACAAGATAATGGGAAACGGGAACAATAGATGTGGGATTCCACATATCGCATATCAACAGCTCTCAAGTCCAGTAACGGGAATATCAATATCAGTAACAGGAAATCATCATGTAACGAGAATACATGTATATCCATGTAGCAATCATATAAACCATGATCTATGCAACAGGACTAAATCCATGATCCATGTAACAGGAATAAAGCCTTGATCATGTAATAGGAATACAAAGACAATCAATGCATGTATACCGGTGTGTCTATAGAACAGTGAGATAAGAACATGAAGTAACTGTGCACAGGATGGTATCCAGTGTACTAGCGTATCAGTATATCAATAGTTCACAAACATGCAGTAATAGTGTCGTGAAGCTCGGTATCTATGTAATGGTGAAACAACGTCAATTAACGATATAGAGTGTAACAGATATTTATGTGCAATATAGTGTTTTGTGTATCGGTGGGTCTGTAAGGGTGACAGTATAATAGTGACAATATCTGCTATCATGGAGTACGCGTGTATCAGGGCACATGTAACAGTACGATGTAACCATGTTTGATGTCCATGAAGTGACAGATGTGCTAGAGGTAAGAAAAACATGTGGACTAATAATCGAACCATTTTAGTATGATCATCTATCCCGTATATCTTATAATAATAATATTCTATATGAAATCATGAAGCAAATGATAGGATTATGTGATTGGTTATGTTTATTACACTATCATGCATAACCAAATATGCCTTCTCTATTATTAAGTTCTTTATTAACCTGCTAGGGCTTTACCTATAATCATGATTTATTTATCTAAACAATCACTCAATTTATTATACATGAATAAAGATAATTTATTAAAAAGAAAACACTCACAAACTGGTCATGAGAAGGTAGCTCTCTTTTCCACGATCGCAACGGATCCAGAATCGTCCAAATCGGAGTCCGGATGCTCCCGATATCGCCCGAATACTAAATCATAACAAAAAGGGTAAATATGTAAATAAAAATATTGCAAACGCGAATATTGAAATGTAATAGGGGGTTTATGCAAATTTACTTTTATTGATTGTGGATGCGGGTAGACGGGTTAACGGGTCGGGTTTAGATCCAAATCCAAACCCGATTAACTTAAGTTAAATGGGTTACGGGTTGGATTGGGGGAATTATTGGGTTTATCCATGAACCCAATAGGGTTATTGGGTTTGGGTTTTACCCAAACCCAATAAATATGAATAACAGCAGCAGCAACTTGCTGCTGCTGCTCCTGCGCAGCCGACCTGCCGTCGGTGATCCCGGCCGCCGGCGGTGGCTCAAAGAGAGAGGGGGGGTGAGTGAGAGAGAAAGGATGAGGGAGTAAAAGAGAAAGAGAGAGAGAAGCAGCAGCTGGAGAAGGAGAAAAAGAAGAGGAAAAAGAAGAAGAGGAGAAGAAGGAGAAGAAGAGGAGTTGGGTGGCGGCGGCGGCGCCGGCCAGGGGGCGCGCGGCGGCGCCGGCCAGGGGCGCAACTGCGCCGGCCGTGGGCGCGCGATCGCGCCAGCCGTGGAACAGGGAGAGGGGAAGAGAGTTTAGAGAGGGAGAGAGTTGATTAGGGATATTAATTAGAGAGAGAGAGTGAGAGAAATATAGAGAGAGAGATTTAGAGGGAGAGAGGGTTTGGAGTATTAGGGAGAGAGAGATGGGATTTAAAGAGGAAGAAGGCGGTGGTTTTAAGGCGGTGGAGGAAGCTCCCAGAGAAAGGAAGAAGGGAAAAGAAAAGAAAGAAAAAGAAAGATTTAAAAAAATTAATATTTTATATTATTATATTGGCTCAATATTTGACCAGCTTCGAACAGTGCCCAAAAATTACAAAAAATAGAAAATATTATCCTGAGTCGTTATATGAAAACAGTTTGCAGAAATTCTATCCGGTTTGCAAATTAAAAAATTGCGGAAGTTGTCGCCGGTACCGGGCGACACCGGTTTGGCCGGATTTACGATAAATTCGGAAAAATCTCCAAGAATACCCTAACGTAGATAATCTGATTCTAAGATACATGGTGAAAGCGGATTCTCAAAATACAATTCCGTTTGTGAAATAAAAATCGTAAAGCCGGTTATCGGTATTGGTCGACACCGACTACGGAGATTTTCCAAAATAATCCAGAAAAATTTCAGAAAATCCGAAAAAATCTAAAATATTAGAAAATGATTTTTGAAACTAAAATTAGCTCCATCGGACTGCCATGGAGGTCAAAGCAATATTATACGTCGTATCACGTACCGATACTGTGATACGTACACCGGAGATCAGGGGGTTACAACATGTAACTCATTTACAATTGTAAAAGACTTTACCAATTACAACTACGAATTACAGCCAATTACAACAACCAAACAGACCCTTCATGTTGCGCCTGCGCGGGGCAACAATCTACCAAACAGAGATAGATGCAGCCGGAGATGTACCCATACGACAAGAATAGAGAAACAATAGAGAAAGCAAGCCAACACAATGTTTAACGAGGTTCGACAATTTGCCTACGTCCTCGAGGTAATAGAGAGAGAGAGATTTTATTGATTCAATAATCAATACAAGCAAATAACAGAGGGATACTTCCAGGGATACGATAGATGAGGGCTCTAGCCCTAGTTCTAGGGATTTAAGAAACCCTGATTGGATTTGATCCCAGAACAGAAAACGAGTCCGAATCCAAAAAGGAGAGCAAAACGCGTCTCTCGGTCGACCGGCCGGTTGACCGACCCTTATCCTCGGTCGACCTGCCCGGTCGATCGGGACCAACCGAGAGCTGGCTCATGTTAGTCGGTCGACGCGACTGTTCCTTTGTCACGGTCGACCAGGCGGTCGATCAGGCCATGTCTGTGCACGTCGTGCACACCGATCGACCGGGCGGTCGACCGGGCCCTGTCCAGGCCTGCTTCAATGCCGTTCTCTCTCCCTTTGACTTTCGGTCTCTGTGCTATCTCCTTTATCTTCTCTCTCCCTACAATGCTTCACCTTGGTGAAGATTTTTCAAATCTGAGCCGAACTTCAACGAACATCTGGCGAAATCGATATACGATCCCGGCAAAATCGATACACGATCTCGGCTCGAGTGCTCCGAACGAAATCGACACACGATCTCAACTTGGCCAACAGACGAAACCTGTTCTTTCAAACAAATCGCCAGCACACGTACAGCTGATTTCCATTGATCTCACCAGCTCCAAATTGAGTTTGTCATTACCACCTGCAACTCTCACCAAACTCTAATATTAATTGTAGGCTTCCAACTTCAGCTCAGCTAACCAAACGGAATGCATAATACATGTGTTCCCATCACTTCACCTGAAGAGAAATACCATACGAGCTGACCAACAAACGTATCTCCCACTCAATAACTTCATGAAACTCTATTCCAAATGACCTCAAGAGGAACCCATCACGAGCTAGCACTGACTCTCCAACTGACTGGCTCTCTTCCAGTCTACATGTCTTCGAGACGGTCCAACTAAATCTGAGTAGAGCATACCAAACACCATCATCGACTTCAACAAACTGGATGCACACCCCCTTTATGCAAGTTTAACCATCTCTCACCAGAAGATCAACTGTTCATCGAGATCTCAATGCTTTACCTCTATATGAAGTTCAACTCTTCACCTCTACGTGAAGTCCAACTATTCACCTCTACTTGAAGTCCCAATCAGCTTCTCGAGAACCTAAATGCTTTATACAGGTTGCATCACCAAATGGATGCGGCTGCCTACGTACCTTGCCCAAAGAATTAAGCCAACCGTAGTTCATTGAAATGAGCTCCATCAAGCTCGAGCACTTGTGACTGAATCTTCAGCATTGAACCGATCTAGCCCAGTCATATGAACCTCCTTACTGCCGTCATGGAGAACAACGACCTTCAACTTGAGTTTGTCGCAGTCATAAACTTGAGATTCATGCTTCTTCACCCACTTTTGTGGTTTCATCTTGGTTCCAATTGCTGCAAATAATTTGACATTCTCATCAATATCAACAACCTGTTCAGCATCAAAACTGGCTACCTGATCTCCACCCGGTGTCACATCCGGTGAAGTCCTTACTGATACTGAACCAACTGGAGATGGTAGAGTAGCATCAACCTCTACCCGCTGCGATACCTCCTTGATCTTCGTCCTCTCCATCTGCTGAGAAACGGTAGACTTCATCATTGAAGTCTCATCAAACATGACATGCTGACTCAACATGATCTTCTTGTTTTCAGGGTCCCATAACCTGTAGACTTTCATGTTTCTTTTGACACCCAAAAATGCAATCTTCTTTGCTTGCGGATTCATCATGCCAATCTTTGGCACTAAAGTAGGCAGGACTTTCAAATTCTCGCAGCAAACCATGACCTTGAGTAGCTTTTCCAGACCAAACTTCTAGTGAAATTTTACCTCCTATCGCAGTCGATGACAATCCATTTATGGGATGCATAGTATACATAATCGCCTCAGCCTAAAATGATTTGTCTAATCGTGCATTAGACAACAAACACCGAGCCTTCTCCAGCAAGGAATGATTTATCTTCTTACCCAACCCATGTGTTTCATCTGTAAAGTGAGCACCAATACCAGTGTTCTAGCAAAATTGTAGAAATTGGTTCTTGTATCTTTCAACATTACTAATTTGTAACTCCTTAATCTTTTTACCAGTCTGCTTCTCCATCATATTCTTCTACTTCACCAACATATCTAGGGTTTCACACCTCTGTCTCATGAGATATTCCAATAATGCCTAGATAAATTATTAATAAAAGAGATAAAATACCCATGACCTACAAGCGATGCAGTCTTAGCAGGTCCCCAAATACATACTTGAACACAATCAAAAAGGTCTTCTGAGTGGTGAGTAGTGGTGCTGAATTTCACCTTCTTCTTATCCACAACGTCTTATTCACCCAATTTTAAGTTGCAGGTAGAAACACCTTCCAATGATCCCTTCTTTACTGGAGCTTGCAAAGACTTTTCACCTACGTATCTGACTCTCATCTGTCAGACCTGTGTGCAAACATCATCTGAAGAAATAGAAGTCTCCACCTGACCTGTAACTGTACTACCCCTCAAGTGGTAGAGATTGTTCATGCGGACGCCCTTCATAACCACCATTGAGCTTTTGATCATCTTGAGAATACCATCTCATACAGATACTATAAGGCCTAACGTTTTCAAAGCACTAACTGAGATAAAATTTCTTTTGAGTTGAGATACATCCTCACTTCCTTCAATTCTCACACTGTCCCATCATCTATCTTGATACAGACTGTACCCATTCCTTTTACATTAGATGGATGATCATCACACATAACTGTAAAACATTCATATAACTTCTCAAAACTAGAAAATCAGTTCCTGTTCGGGCACACATAATAGGTAGCTCCTATATCTAAGATCCACTCAGAATTATCTGAGAAACCAACAGTAGGAGTAGTATCAGAGAAAGAAAATACCGATAAGGCACACTGGTTCCTCTTCAGATCTCTAAAATCTGATCTGGACTTCGATCTTCCCTGATCACCTCTTTTCTTCTGATTAAAACTCCTGCCTCTTACTGTTGGCCCAGAGGCCCATCACTCTAGTTTTGATGATGATTAACTCGTGTAGTTATACTTTACTAATAATCTTGTGTTTAAATAATTTCAGTGATTGATCAAGATATTAGTAGGTGATTAGCTTCAACAAAGGAGTTTTGAAGCTTTCACGTGTTGATTTAAGAGCTCGAGCGTCAAGATCGCATCTAGTATTCGGTTGGAGTCAGGCTCGTTGGATCTCATTTGGATCGAGTCGACTTGGAGAACGAGTTCTACAAGAAGACCTCGGTTTGTGTTTAATATGTTTAGATCATTGTAAAGATTAAATAGTATTGATATGCTCAAGTTCACATACAAACACAAGTTTAAAATTTGTTGGTTTTGGTTTTCGGCTTAACCGATATTTGAATTTCATATCAAAATATATATATATATATATATATATATATATATATATATATATATATATATATATATATATATATATATATATATCTTTATATGTATATTGGACTCTATCCATATACAATATGCTTCAAAGTTGTTTTAATAACATGTTTTTGTATTTACATGAATTTTGGAGAAAACAGTTTTCTATTTCAAAATCCAAGTTTTAGAAAATACCAATTTTTGTATTAAGCCTAATTTTCATATAAGAAAAATAGTTCAAATTGTTTATAATATGTGTTGAATTTTAGTCACACATATTTGTATTTCAAAGACTTTAAAAAAACTTATTTTTTTTGGAATTTATGTGATGTTATGGGAGTTAATTGAAGATAAAAAGACAAGTTTTCAATCCCTCAAATATACTGACCTGCCTTCTGCCGTCGACCAGTCCGGTCGACCGATGTGCACGAACGTGCACAGGCCTTATAGGCTGGAGGGTCGGTTGACCGAGCCGGTTGACCACCAGAGAGCTCTGCTCTCTGGAGCTGACCCTGGTCAACGGGCGGTTGACCGGCAGAGAGCATCTACCCTCTGTATCCAGGTCCGGTCGAAGGTCCGGTCAACCGGGCAGTCGACGGTGGCTCAACTATCATAAAAATGACCGTTGACCGATCGACCGGCCGGTCGACCGGAAGGGCATTTCTGCCCTTTCCTGGCTGCCAACGGGCAGATTTTTTGGAGGGTTCTAAATAGACCCCTCCTTAGCTGATTTCATCAAGAATTTCAAGAACAAAATTTTCTATCTTCCCTAGTGTTTTAGCAACAAGTTTTCAAAGAGTTTTTGGGTTATAAAGATCTATCTTTATTTATTTTAAAGTGTTGAAAAAATTAAAGAAAAATAGAGCCTTTGGGAATTGGTTTTTGTTCTTCATTTCTATAGCCATCTAGAAGTTTTCCCAAGAGTTTTTCTTTGTGATTTATTTTTCAAACTCTTTATTTTCTCACACTTGAGCTATCATATCTATCCTATCTATAGGATCTTATTTTTGAGGAAAAATTAGTTTGTGATTGTTGAGACAACCAAGAGTTGTAACCTTCCTTGTATTTGTTGGTATCCCTCTTGTGTAGAGGTGATTGTGGAGGTTGAGTTTAGTTGTGTTGGTATCCCTCTAAGTGTAGAGGTGATTGAAGTTGTTGTTTGGCTTTGAGCCTTATCCTCTATTGAGTGGTTGATCTTGTTTGGGCTAAGTGCCTATCCCTCTAAGTGTAGAGGTGATAGTTGTTGTGCCTTGCCTCTTATGAATAGGTTGTGTTTGTTGGATAGAGGAGTTGTGTACTCCTAATTTGTATTACCCAAATCCTCAGTGGAGGTTCCCTGTGTGGGAAGTCCTGTGTGGACATTATAGTAGAAATCCTTCTGTGTGAACGCGGGGATGTAGAGCAGTGGGTCGAACCTCGAAACATATCTTTGTGTTTTCGATTGATCAACTATCTCTTAACTCTCTCTTCTATTTATCTTGCATTATTTAATATTGTTCATATTATACTTATATGCTTGATATTGTCTGTGTGCCTCACTTGTATTGAACCAAGAGAGCTTTACATAGTACCTCAACTCTTATTTAGAGGAATTTAGAGGAGATAGTCCAGAGCCCTTCACCGAGAATTTGGCTACACTCTTTAGTTACACTAAGTGCGTTGTAATTTGTTTAATTCCGCATCATTTATCATTAGATTAGCCTTACACCTATTCACCCCCCTTTAGGTGTACTTTCACTTATCGCCAATGCCTCTGCTGTTGTGCTCCCTGAAGAAGATAGTCTGTTCTGCCTCCTTACTTCATAATTCACAAGAGCAGCAAACATTTTATTGTAGTTAAGGAATTTTCTTCTATTGATCAATGTAAGAATAAAGGTCTCATACTCTTATTCAGGAAGAGAATTCAATAGAATTACCGCCTTATCTTCTTCAATGATCTCCACATCCACATTAACTAGGTCTATAAGAAGCTTTGTGTAGCTATTCATGTGTTCGTTAATGGAGCATCCTCTTTTTTATCAGAAAATGATAAAGCATACTCTTTAATTGTAACCGCGATTCGATGCTTTTCGTCAGATACTTTTTCTCCAGAATCTCCCACAGCTGCCTCGCAGATGTTTCATGCAACACATGATACTTAATGTTTTGTGTCAAACAAGACCTGATCAAGCCACACGCTATCCGGTTCATCTTATCCCAATCTTCTTCAGTAGTTGAATCATACTTCTTCTCCAACCGTAGAGTGTCTTCGAGATTTGATGCCGTCAGTGCATCTATCACCTCACATCTCCACATATCGAAGTTGTTCTTGCCGTCGAACTTCACCACATTAATCCTCAACGGATGTGAATTCATGAATTCCACCATAGATGTACTATCTCCAGCCATCTTTCCAATTAATTCCTTAAAGCAGTGCGAAAGCAAACGGAGTTAGATAAAACAAACTAGATAAGTCTTTACCTCTACGCAAAACCCTCGAAGAGTTTCTGAAGAAATCTACTCCTCCAAATTGATTCCTCAAGCAATCCATGTGTAACGCCCCGATCCGGCGGGTACGGAGACGTTACTGCAACGTATATACGCAGGTCAGAAATTCCCTCACGTATATACGCTAAGCATCAGTACAGGCAAGAATCAGAGTACGGAAGCAAGTGGTGCATTATACATTCCAACACATGAGTACAGTTACAAAGTTATCACCAGATGTGATAAATATTACAAGAATATTACATCACCAATGAGGCACAATTGCGAGAATACAAGAAGATGTACAAGTAAGGACAGTACAAAAGATGGCTCAGAGTCATAGCAGAAGAACTCTAGAGCCGTACATGAGGGCCTGAAAGGATGGGGCTCTGGACGGTCTGCTGGAGATCCACGCTACCGCTGCGCCACTCTGATCTGTAACTGGGAGAATCCACACGCCCCAAGCTACAAAACCTAGACATGAGGATCCAGAGGAGTCAGAACTCCCCGGCGAGTGGTGATACGAAAGCCAGATGGCGAATATGGATAAGCACATGTGTATCGATAAATCTGGATCATAAACATGAAAATCGAGTCGTAGGCACAAGCATATAGGAGCAGTAGATATACAGTATATGATATCAAGCAGGGAAGACTCATAGTATGATCAGATAAGAGCAGAAGACAGGTGGAATAGGATACAAATGGAAAGGCAAGATATGAACAGGTATAGTATAATAATCATAAAACTAAAAATCCGAAGTAAAATCCGATACAAGCAAACATGGTAAGGCATACTATAGATTCAAGGCTGGCATCTTTTATTATTATTATCGTCTTACCCCGATGTCTAGATATGTGAACTAGCGTCCCAGCGCACATATATCCACATCTGAGTAAAGCAAGGTTGTTATTGGAAACCAACGGGGGTATCAACGAACAATGTTTACAGTGGGTCCCGTACATACCCGGGACCACGGCCCAGGATTGTTCCGTTGCTTGGTGGACGGAACCTGCCGCAAGGCGATCAGGAGGGTCTTATAGAATGCCCTTATCAAGATGGTACCAAGAAGGAGGGAGCCAGCACTCCGCTCGGTCGCCTGGAGGCCCACAGGTCAGACCGAAAGTTTTAGTTGCACAACATGCCTAGTACCACTGTAAACACGAACATATATTGATGCCGCAAGTTTCCCCCGACCCGATGCAAGTTGTTCCTTTTATGATTTGTTATGTAGTTATCAATTTACGGGAATAGCAGGTGCAGGACATGATTAGGAATTCAGGAGTACATGAGTACCATAAATTCAGGTCACTGTATATGTATAATACAGGATAACATGCACAAGATTCAAGTCACTGTATGTAATACATGATAACAAGTATGGTATTCCCGTAAATGTGATAATCACAGGTCAAGTATTAATATTTTCAAGAGGCAAGTGATAAGTCAGGTAACAAGTCGGGTGTCAGGTGATGACACAACAGTTGACAAGTGATATAGACAAGTGTCAGGTATTAGCATGTAGATGATAGGTATCAAGTAAAAGCATGTCAAGTGTTAACATATCAAGCATGTACTTGGCAAGTGATAAAATAATAGCTGAGCACAATCAAGCAGAGCTGAGTAAGCTGGAGCGAAACTAATGTACAACACTAAATGCTATCATGCTCGGCGTGGTTACCACTCGCAGCGTAGCTAGACACACGTGTCGCAGTAAGCGTATGAACGCTATACTACTGTTCACGGGAAGCCATGCTCACGGGATAATTACACTCAAAGGGAATAAGCGGTAAAGTGTTGACACTAGGTCCGCCTACCAGGCGTAGCATAGAGAAGGTCCAGAGGACTTCAAAGCTCAAAGGTTGTACCCAGAGGTTAAGGTACCTGCAGAGAAGGTGTTAGTTCCAGACACAAATACATAAGATAATCAAGTCGATCCAAAGGAAAGCGAGAACACTCGCCTAAATCCTTGGAAAACACGGTGAAATCCCTGACCTCCGGAATCCAGGAAATCAACGCATCAACGCGTTAAAGAGAAAGTGATAGAGAGAGGAGAAAATCAAGAGAGAGAATGAGAGAGAACCAGAGAGAGAAGTACATGGAGAGACAGTGTGTACAAGGAGAAAGAGAGTATATACAGGGGGACGCGGGTTTAAGAATGAGACGCGGGGGTCGCAGACGCGAGAGTCGCGTCGCGTAGATGCCACAAACGCGAGGTTCGAGACCCGCGTTCAAGTTATAACATGAGAAGAACACAGACGCGGGCATGAGCTCCGCGTCGTGTTGACACGAGAAGGACACAGACGCGGGCATGGGCTCCACGTTGCGTCGATACCAGAACGCGAAGGCCGCATCATACAATGTCAAGAACGCGAAGATTCGCGTTAAGGAATTATTTGGACGAGGGGGTGAGATCCGCGTCAGCAATCAACAGAGAGAAAGAGAGGGATAGGGAAAGAGAAAGAGTGGGACGCAGGGAAAGAAGTCAGACACAGGTTTTGGGAGACGCAAGGATGAAAATAACGGAAAGAAAAGAAAGAAAGAAAAGAAGAAAGGAAAATGAAGAAAGAAGGAAAGAAAGAAAGGAAATGAAAGAAGAGAAGGGAAGGGGGTGGTAGCCGGCGATGGCCGGCGGTCACCGGCGGTGGCCGGAGTTGGTCGAAGTTGGCCGGAGAAGGCGGCCAAGGCTCCAAATCCAAACCAATTGTGGGGTGCAAGTGTAGTTCATTTGGTGAAAGTTTTGGAAATGAGGCTTCGGAGAACGAAGCTATACCTCGTTAGAAAGAGTGTTCCGAGGAGAGAAAGATGGAGTGATTCGTGGTGGCCAAGGTGGTGTAGGTAGTGGTGGAGAAGGAGGAGAAAGTGGTGGTGGAAATGGGTTACTTTGGTGGAAAGAGAGGAAGAAGAAGGTGGTGGAGGTGGTGTTGTTGTGGTTGTTGTTGTTGGAATGGAGGAGATGGAGGAGAAAGAGGTGGAGGAATTGTTGGTGGAAATGGAGGTGGAGAAGTGGAGCATGGCCGGCCATGGGAAGGGCAAGGAGCCATTTCGTTGGCTGCTGTTTTGTTTGCTGGAAACATGGAGAAGGGAAATATGAAAGAGAAAGAAAGAAGGAAAGGTGGGTGTATATATATATATATATATATATATATATATATATATATATATATATATATATATATATATATATATATATATATATAAGGGAAATAATAATTACAAGTTTGACTTTGGAATCCCTTATATAATGAGACCTGCGTCTCTTGCCAATAAAAATTGCTGCGTCCCCAACAAGTCGAATCCGCGTCTAGGCAAGAGAGAGCCAGATGCGGAAATAAAAGTCGCGTCTAGGAGAGTAAACGCGAGATTTGCTTTTAACAGAAAGGACAAAAAGCATAGTTCAGAATTGATCTTGCAGGACAGACATTAAATGCAGTATGGAGAGCATGTCTGTATTAAATGTGGGTTGGTGAAACTCACGTCTAGCGAGGAGAGAGAAAAGAGAAAAAAATAAAAGTAGAATATCTGGATAAAATTCCGGTATTCGGGAAAACACCGAAAACTCCGGAAAAGTCTAAAAATTTAAGTAGCTTGAAAAGCTTCCCAAAAATTCTCAAAAATAATAAATATTATATAAAGATTTTTGGTGAAATTGGTTTTTAGAAATTCAATCCCATTTTCAAAATAAAAATTCTAAAGTCAACCGGCAATATCGGTCTACACCGGGTTGGCCGGATTTTGATAAAATCTGAAAAATCTCAGAAAATGTCAGAAAGGAGAAAATATAATTCTAAGAAGTAATATGAAAGCGGAATCTAAAAATTTGATTCCAATTGTAAACTAAAATTCCTGGAATTAACCAGTAAAATTGGCCGGCACCAAATCCAGTGGAATTTCGATAAATTTAGAAAATTCTCAAAAAAAGTATTTAGATAGAAAATGTGATTTTAAGAAGTTACAGGAAAGCTGTTTTTTTGAATTTTAACTCCGTTTGTAAATTAAAAATCTGAGAATCGGTCCGCGGTATTGGTCGACCTCGGTTTTGAAGATTTTCAACTTAATTTAGGAAAATTTCAGAAAATCACGAAAAATCTAGAATATTAGAAAATGATATTTGAAACTGAAATCGGTTAAATTAGAATACTAGGAAGTCCAAATCGAGCAATACTCTAGGATCGGTCCCCCGGTTCACAGTAGGGCTGACTTCGAGTTCACGAATCTAGATCCAAGGCAAAACGATCATATATAAATAACTCATAATACAAAACAAATACAGGAAGTAAATCAAAAAAATACAAACAGGAAATATGAATACGCAACTAAGTACGTATTCGTGGAGCGGGGTGTTACACCATGCGTTGTTTTGAGATTGGCACACGATCCCACAAACAGTCCCAACGCTGCTCCTAGATCGACACACGATCTTCGCCTAACAGCAACTGATGTCCTTAGAATCAAACACACGGTCCTACGATGAACCTGAAATGCTCTGATACAACTTGTTGCGCGCGCGGGGCAACAACTGATGAGGAATCCACCAAACAGAGATAGATGCAGCCGAAGATGTACCCAGACGACAAGAACAGAGAAACAATAGAGAAAGCAAGCCAACATAATATTTAACGAGGTTCGACAATTTGCCTACGTCCTCGGGGCAAGGGAGAGAGAGATTTTTTGATTCAACAATCAATACAAGCAAATACCAGAGAAATATTTTTAGGGATATAATATATGAGGGCTCTAGCCCATATTTGTAGCCACCGAGTCGCAGGAATTTAAGAAGCCCTGATTAGATTCGACCCCAAAACAGAAAAAAGTCTGAATCCAGAAAGGAGAGCAAAACGCGTCTGTCGGTCGACCGGCCCTTTGTCCTCGGTCGACTGGGACTAACCGAGAGCTGGCTCATGTCAGTCGGTCGACCTCTCGGTCGACCGTTCGTTTGCCACGGTCGACCAGGCGGTCGACCGGGCCATGTCTGTGCACGTCGTGCACACCGGTCGACGGGGAGGTCGACCGGGCCGTGTCCAGGCCTGCTTCAATGCCGTTCTCGCTCCCTTTGACTTCCGGTCTCCGTGCTATCTCCTCTATCTCCTTTATCGCTTCTCTCCCTACACTTTATGCCAAGGAAATATTCCTACCCGAGATAGATTTGTGTCATTTCCAAAAGATTCAAGTCAAATCTTTTTCACTCAAATAGAACCCTACGGCATCCGAATGCAAGATTCATTTCGTTGAAGTTAATCTACATTATTTCAAGTAGCTAAAAATTAAAAATCATGTATTTTAAATATTTTTTTCTTTATTCATCAAGTAGGCGCAAGATAAACGATTGAAATAGTGAGTTGATTAGTTTAACGGTATAGCAAAAAATGGTGCATGAGAATTTTTAAGTGTTTAGATCATGATGAAATGATCAGATCGAGAATTTGTACGTCTAAAGACGCAGATCTAAGTAATATGCTATTTTTATCCGTCTATTTTGTGACTACTTGATATATAGACAAAAAGTATTCAAAATACATGATTTTTGATTTTTAACTACTTGAAATAATATAGATGAGCTTCAACAGAATAAATTTTACATTCGAATATCGCAGAGTTGTGTTTAAGTGAAAAAAAATTGACCATGAATCCTTCTGAAACCAACACACATCTATCTTCATTAACCCTCTATCAAAGTTTTTTAACTCCTCCCCCAAACTTTCTATAAAAAATTACTCATCAATTCATCAAATTTCACACTTCACAAGTACATTACATTTGCTTGCTGGTCCTCTGTCTTTTCACTGATTGTTACTCAAAGCCTGACACGTGTTAGAGGAATTTAAGTCGGAAGCCATTCTGATCTCCTTAGGCGAATTATCTGGCAGGTTTGAACCTGCGTTGGCTTCAAATTCTCGTTAGATCGTTTGTCTTTTTTGAATTTAAAGTCTGCTTGTTTGGTAGAAAAAGTTGCACTAAACAGTCCAAGTTTTTTTTTTTTATTACTAGTAATAGCAAGAAAAGTGCTCTTGTGCTGTCCAGAATTAAAAGTGGGCCTCAATTTTCTCTACTTGAAAAAAAATAAAGAAAAGAAAAGAAAAGCAAAAACCTTAAATGTATTCCACGTAAGGAAGTAAAAAGGAGCCAGTTTCCTGTGTGTATATATATATTCTCACCGGAGGTGAGCTTAACTGATCCCTGGCCAATATAGCATCTCAAGAGACATTATTAGAACAGAGGGGGGAGAGAGAGAGAGAGAGGAGAGCAATGGAGACTCAAGCTAATAGTTTGTCCACCGCTGGCAATGGTGGAGGGAGCCTCTCCACAGTCTTGTCATCTGAGAACAGAGATTTCCTCATCACTCCATCAGGAGACAAGGTTCACTTCTCTTTCACTCTTTCCTTTTTTTTTTTTTTCCTCCCTTTTTAAACCTGTGAATTTTCACTGTTTTCCTCCCTCTTGCCTTCACTTATTGTGATCTTTTTTCATTTCCTCTATCAGCTGCTGGCCCTCATTCCAATTTTAGCGACAAACCCATTAATTTCCCTGCCACATAAGTATCTGGATCTTTGTGATTGACCCCTGTTCAGGACTCTATCATGGTGTTTTGTCTCTTAATCTGTTTCTTTTTGTGCTTAATGCCATTTGGGTTTGTTCTGTCTGTAGCAAAAAAAGTGGGAATTTTTTGTTGTCTTTTCTTTTTTATGTGTGAATTATGTTGAACAGTTGAAGTTGGATAAAGAGATGGTTAAAGTATCGCCTTTTATTTGTAACTTTTAATAGTGCAAAGGGGAAATATCGCAATTAGGAGTTATATACTTGTATCTGAGGTTGCTAATAGATCTATCTAAATTTCCTTGAAAAATTAAGAAGTTCGATGTTTTTTCCCTTATATGCCCATATACGCAAATCTTGTTTCTCTTTGTTGATTTGGAGTTTTTTTTTTTTTTTTTTTAGTTTCTTGTCATGTATTTTTGTCTTTATTGTCTAGCTTCATAATTTTAAGGCCTTTAAAGAATTATGTGATTAAAATATTCATGGCTTCCATATATGAAGCCATGGCCAAGAAACCTTGACACTCTTTTATTCAGAGAGTTAATTCTAAAAGTCCCTTCAGAATAGAATTGAACCTCGCATAGTGTTACTTTTGATCTAATATGTGTATGAAGAATTAGAAGGGAGATATAACTTATATTTCTTGCTTATTTTATCACAAATATATGATGTAAACCATCAAATGACTCTGTTGGATAAAATATATTTAATCTCCATGAACTTTCTAAAAAGGAAGGCCTGCTATTTGTTTTTTCCCACTAATCTCTCCTTGTTGTTTGGCCCTAATATATGATTAAGTATCCGAACTCGCAGGTCAGTATTAAGGATGTTGAGGGAAATACCATTGGATTGTTCTTTGGTGCAAACTGGTACACCAAATGTGAGAACTTCACTCCAGTATTGGCATCTGTCTACCATCAGTTGAAGGATAAGGGATCAAAGTTCGAAGTTGTGTTCATATCGTCGGATGAGGATCAAACATCCTTTGAGCGGTTCTACAGCACAATGCCTTGGCCTGCAATCCCATTTAGTGACCTACAGTCTAAGAGAAGTTTGAACCAGAGGTTCCAAATTGAAGGTATTCCTTCATTAATTGTTCTGAGCCCCGAAGGAAAACTGATTCGCACCGATGGAGTGGAGCTCATCTACCGTTATGGGTGGAGGGCATTTCCTTTCACTCCAGAAAGGATTGCAGTATTGGAAGCCGAAGAGAAAGCAAAGCATGCCTCTCAAACTTTAGAGAATCTCCTCTTTGTGGATGGTAGAGACTATGTGATGAGCCATGAGGAACAGGTATGCATCACACCTTTGGAAAAGTTATGTTTTCATTTGGTAGGACCTGACACGAAACTCATCAGAGCTAGAGAGTTGCAGGTACCAATTACAAGTTTGTTAGGGAAAACAGTAGGATTATACTTCTCGGCTCACTGGTGCCCACCATGTACGAAGTTTACTTCGAGACTGGTTTCTATATATAACAATCTCAGAGAAAAAAATGAGGACTTTGAAATCGTGTTTGTTTCGCTGGATAGAGATGAAGATGGGTACTTGCAATGTTACAGCGACATGCCATGGCTTGCTTTGCCGTATGATGCTGAGTTCTCAAAGTCATTGTCTCGGTACTTTGACATCCAAGGAATTCCAACTCTTGTTATAATTGGTCCTGATGGCAAGACAGTTACAAGAGAAGGAAGGAATCTAATAAATCTGCACTTGGAGATGGCATTTCCATTCACTGAATCCCAATTACGGTTGCTCCAGGAGAAGATGGATGAAGAAGCAAAAAGCTATCCAAGCTCTTTCAAGCATGTGGGCCACCGCCATGTGCTCAACTTGGTGTCAGAAAACTCAGGTGGTGGTCCTTTCATATGTTGTGAGTGTGAGGAGCAGGGTTTGGGTTGGGCTTACCAATGCCTTGGATGTGGCTATGAGGTACATTTGAAATGTGCTCGAGAGGTTGAAGGAGATGGTGCAGCAAAGAAACAGGTGCCAGCTGTTGACTCATTCTGTGCCATTAGTAGAAGTGAGGTTTAGGAATATTAAGATAATAAAGTCAAAGACTTCTTATCTGAGGTGTAAATACCACCTGTATAGAGTTTGGGGGCTTCTGTTGATAGAGTTAGACCACAATGCTGCTGCTCTAAACAATGGGGTCTGTTGATGTATGACTGAATCTCAGTAACTTCCTTCACCCAGGTAAATCACGTGACTCAAAATAGAAATGCTTCCAAACTGTTGTCTTTATAGAATGTACCTCTTGAAGTTTTAAACTTAAACCCTAGTAATCTATTAGACATGGTTTGTACTTCCAAATTTCTTCTTATCGGATGTGAATGAAGATGCTGTTCTGCAAAAGTT
This sequence comes from Agave tequilana, assembly GCA_038442645.1. Lineage (NCBI taxonomy): Eukaryota > Viridiplantae > Streptophyta > Magnoliopsida > Asparagales > Asparagaceae > Agave > Agave tequilana. Next base: position 112,523 of record JAVJIF010002100.1, on the reverse strand, counting down.
AACATGTTGAATTAATTTTCAACATTTTGTTGGACTTCAACCTCCAGATTGATTAGTTCTGTTGTAAATCAGATGTTATTGCGTATCAAAAACTGATTCAAGTCAAAGGAGCAATAATGATTATATTTATTTTTGTCCAGTTTGAAGTTGGTTTAAGAGGCCCTACAATTTGATTACAACCTTATCTAGCTTTTATATATTTCTGTCACTGCAGCAGTGGTTAAATCCAACAATTTACTTGCCTCGTACACTGAAGACAATGATTTTTAATGGTATTTTGTATTTAGATTTCTCCTAAGAAAATTGATTTAGAGAAAGGTGATTGGATATGAACAGCGATCCTGCGAGGGCATTGAACTATAAGGGTACTGTATTATGAAACCAAATAGATACAGTTTTTGTATTTACATAATCTGTTCATTTTAAACTTTATGATTCTTATGATAAACACTTCATCACATCAGATTACTTGGTAATTTTGTTATAACTTTTCACTTGATGACTTTGTCAAAACATGACTTTATTAGTAATTGTTTCTTTTTTATTTTATAATTTGTTTAGAAATTATGGAACTAGAGGGACTTTGCTCAAATAAGGACGATTTCATTATATATTGTATTCAGTTCTTTTTAGATCCCGTATGAAACAATTTAACTGCATCAGAATTCACTCCTCACTAGTTCTATCATAACATTCCCCATAATATTAGAGATAAAAATATCTTTCAAGTTTTTGGTAACCTTGTTTGACATTCATCTCTTTTAGAAAATATTAGTAAATAAAATTTGAATCTTTTGCTTGATAGACATATTGTTGTAATTTAATAGTTAAATTTAAATTCAAGAATTCCTAAACAACTATCGAGGCATCACACGTGATGCAATATCTCACTGCATCAATCATTATAACAAAATAAGACTTCAAATATTTCAGTTAATGCAAGAAAATCATAGTTCTAACAAATTAGAAAGGTCTATATCTACTTGGCAGCTTTATTTTAGAGATTTTTTGTATGCAGAGCTCCCAAAGTTGTGTTCACATTTAAAAATGAAATTGATGGGAACATCATACCGACTTCTCTTCGCACCTATCAACGTCGCCGTTGCCGTATTGCATCGATCCACCTTTGGTTTTAGTAATGAGATGTGCTTGACAGTGTTTATTTCGATTTACTAAACAATTGTTTAGTCCATGTATCATAGTTCGTTGACTTCGTTTGGGAGTCTAGTTGGTTATCTTTGTTTTTAGCATTATATTTATTTTTGTTGTTTTTTGTTTAGTCTCACATTAGAAGTGGGTTGAGTCTTTAGTCAAGTGAAGCTTATTTAAAGGGGGTCCAACTCAATGAATAAATCAATGAAACTTTGATTAAAAAAATTTAATTTGGTATTAGTTTGATCTAATTGATTGAATCAATAAGTGGTGAAGCCTAGGACCGGATTATGAGCCGTGTTCAGATCCCTAATTCAAATTTTTGTATTAGAGCTAAACTCCCGCTCTTTTTATAAAAAATTCCAAAGTCCTAGCTCTCTCCCTCTTTTCAAAACCCTAGTTGTCCTCAATCTCCTTCGTTTTCTTAGATCCATTTCAAACAAAAAAAATATTGTTCATCTTTCCTAACCCCGCCCTTTAAACCCTAACCCTAGCTCACCAGTCCGCCACCTCAACTTCTTCCTCGCCGCCTTGGCTGTGCCGCCACTAGAGCGCACCGACACCGCCTACTCTCTGCGACATCGTTAGATCCCGACCACTGTCGCCATCAACCTGGCACTATCACAAATCCCTATCTTCGTCATCGTCTCTGTCACATCAACTCTGCGTTAACATCATCGCTGTCAACTTGCAACCACGACATTGTCAATGTCACAAATTTGCATCAACATTGTCGACATCTCCAGCCCAGATATACAGCTTGGGTCATCGTCGCCTCAGCCTGCATCACCTTGTTGTTGACTTGCAACCACGATAGCACCAACGATCTCGTTGACGTCGCCTATGTTGTGGATGGAAGACAATTTATGGAAGAAGAAAGAACACAGATCACACACGCAATCAAAGATACTAGAATTTACGTGGAAAACCCAACAGGAAAAACCACGGATTCATACACAAATTCACTATATTTGAGAGAGATTACAGAAGGAGAAGAGAGAACCTTACAGTTGCTTTGTATTTACAATGGCATATACTCGCTCAGTTATCTTAATGACAACATATCTCTTTTTATAGACAAAACTAGGGTTACAAGTTATGAAATCTATCACACTGTCCTTGACACGTGTTCTTGAGCTTCACGGGCTACGAAGCTTTCATGCTGGATCGCTTCTCCGTTGTGTATCTCCGAGTCATCACTTTACTCCGTCGCTTCAAGTGCTCCTTTACCTAAATGCTTTGGAGTGCTCTTTCGGAGTGATACCAAGCTGATACTCCAGAGAAAGATTCTGACACTGCCCACAACCTGGAATTCTGAACTCTTCCAACCTCTGGAGCAAAGTGCTCCGCACTTCGCTCTGGGATCTACAATGGGGAATCCTCAAAGTAATTTTGGGGGAGCTCCCGCACCCCAAGAGCGGGGCTCCCCGCCCCCTTCCAACCCCCCGGTGACCTGACGGGTAGGTCGATCGCGAAAAATTATGCATAGGGAGACAATTCATCAAGGCAATAATTAAGCTCCACAACTTAACAACCTGACCTCGTCGGAATCAACAAGGAGGTGAACAGCTCAGATCCAAGCCGTTTTCTAGGTCCAACTCAAGACTGCGTCACCGACTTGAGCCGATCCGACACCGAGTCGACCGAGCCAACGTTGACATCATCGACTCACTCGAGCCGAGCACTGAATCTGTTAACTTTTTTTGCTCTAATCTGATTATTAAAATAGAATTATTTTCTGAATATAGACAGTTGAGTAATTCTCTTGAGGCAATACTAAAACAACCAACATTACTTACATGATTTCTATTATTTGATCATCTTAATTAAATCCTTGATGCTTAAATGTTCGATAAGTTGTGTGATAATCTAGCGGGCGCCCATAGTTGAACTAGCTGATTTTTGTTTCATCATGCGCGTCCCACATTAGAGTATTGTTTCGTATTAGGATTAGTTTTCATTTTTATTAGGTTACATTTAAGGCTCATTTCGTTGATTTGCATCGCTTGTTCGCTGAAAATTCATCATTTTAGAGCATAATTTTTACAAGACAACACTATATCATCTAGGTTTTGTATTTAGGAACACCATGTTGCATGCCCACTCGTAGTGGAACACAGTACCACCTTCGAGCCCCAATTTTTGAGATGGATTTAACATTACTAACATTGCAAAACTCTTAGAAGACTTGTTCACTCAATTTGATAATGTCAAGCAAAAATTGAGAAGCAATAGGGAATACTTAGACCGAATAGAATGTGAGACTATAAGAATGTTAGTAATAATAGACCTCGACTTGAAAATTACACACCTAGGTATAATGTTCAACCTGATCATGATGGAATGAACTTACGGAACATTAAACTAGAAGCACTCGCCTTTGATGGTCAGTTAGAATTCTAAATTTTTCTCAATTGGACCTTAGACATGAATCATTGTTTCGATTGCTATAATATGTCTGATGAGAGGCATATCTGATTTGTCAAAATGAAATTGGTTAGTCAGACTAGGCAATATTGTACAAATGTAAAGAAGTTGATGACTTTTAGGAGACAGGAGCCCGTTCAGTCTTGGGATGAGATGAAATTGAAACTCTTAAGAGATATTTTTCTATGTCGTACAAACAACACTTACTTGATCAATGATATCATTTGATGCAAGATAATCAATTAGTGGCGGAGTATATCACAAAGTTTGATGAATTTCCGGTTAGGTGTGACGAGAATAAGTCTGACATCATAGTTTTGTCTAGGTTCTGCTCATGGCTCGGGAAAGATCTTAGGCGTGAGTTCTTTGTGCAAGATATCTCCACTTTAGATAGGCTTATCAGCTTGTTCAGGATCTAAATCGCTCTTAAGATTTTCCTTTCACTAGATGCACAAAATATATAACTAACACCAACAAGGTCACCGCTGTCAGGTCCCAACCTAGTGAGTCTCAGTCGCGTTTTGGATCTAGTAACTATACTCAGAAACATGATGATAAAGGCAAAGGAGTTTATCGTGATCATCTAGATCGGTCCAACAGAATCGATGTTTTAAGTGTCAAGGGTTTGGTCACATTGCTACACAATGTCCGAGCAATATTAATATAAGACTTTTGGTTATTGATACTCAGTCGGATAGTGACCGGGATGACTCAGAGGAGATTGTCCATGACCCTGAAGGATGTTTGGGAAGATGAGCTTGTTGTTGATCAAGCTATCACCTTAGAATGCCTTTCGAGCATACATCCACCTTTGATTGATGATGTTGACAGGTTTACCTGCTGGCTTAGAGTAGTGAGGTGTGCTTTAACTCAACCAAAAAGAGTGATAATTGGCGTCGATCACAAATAAATTCTCGCTAAAATAAGTGACAAAAATTATCGGGTCATAATTGATAGTGGAAATTGTGTCAACGCTGTCGACTCGAACATGGCGACTAAAATTTGGGTGACGGCTGTTCCTCATTCTCAATCATATAAAATGTTTTGGGTGAACTCTGTGTCCATTGATGTTAAAAAAAGATATCTTGTCCCGACCTAGTTTGCTACTTATTCGGACAAAATTTAGTGTGATGTAGTGACTATGGATGTTGGCCATATTATCTTGGGCAGAACATGACTATATGACCTAAATATCACTATTTATGAGCGTTCGAACGTCAGTTCGTTTGTCCATGATGGAAAGAAGGTTAAACTATCCCTAGTGCAACCTGTCCCTCTGTCTCACACTAAACGGACTGATGCATCAAGCAGCAATAAAGTATTAAATTTGATTAGTTTGAAATCTCTTGACAAGGAGAGTCTAGGAAACCTTTTACGATATTTGGTTGGTGCGAATTTAAGGAATTGAAATCTTATTTTACCCATTGCAGAGTTTGCATATAATAATTCGATGAATAGATCATTAGTTGTGAGTCCATTTAAAATTGTGCATGGTTACAAACCTAGAAAGCATATAGACCTTATCATTATGAAGCATCATCCTAAAGTATCCTAGTTTGCATCTGTATTCGCATCACATGTTTATGATTTGCATAAAGAGATCAGGAAGAAAATTCAAGAAAGTAATGCACATTATAAATCCAATACTGATTTGCACCACATGCATCTTGAATTTAATGAGGATGATTCTGTAATGATTCGGATTCGACCTGAGCGGTTTCCGTCAGGAACTATTAATAAATTGCATACTCGTAGCACAAGTCCTTATAAAAATCTCAAAAAATTAATCCAAATGCCTATGTCATTGATTTACCTTCAGATTTTGAGATTAGTTCGATATTTAATATTTCGGACTTAGTAGCTTATAAAGGTCCTTCTTTTAACCCTGATAATCCACTTGTGGATCTTGATGAGTCTACTCACGAGCCTATTTGAGGGACCTCATTTACCACCACTATCTACTACACATGTCCCATTTGCAGCAGAACAAATTGATAGTATTTAGGATGATCAAATCATCTCCAGCCGAGATGGTGGTTGCAGACGGTATTTAGTGAGTTGGAACAGTTTTGAATCTGATGATGCATGGATTGCTTGAGAAAATCTACAGCGATTGGTCTCGGATCTAGTGGAGTACGAGAGCCATTGGGAACCTTACTCGACAGGGTTCAATTCTTCCTACGCTAGGAGAGTTAATGAGGACATCATACCGACTTCTCTTCGCACCTATCAGCGTCATCGATGTTGTATTGCATCAATCCACTTTTGATTTTAGCTTTGAGTGCTTGACATTGTTTATTTCGATTTTACTGGACAACTATTTAGTCCATTTGTCGTGGTTGTGTTTGATTTCGTTTGAGTCCATTTGGACTTCGTTTGGGTCAACATTTAGGGGTGAGATTGAGTCTTCATGTTTGTTTTTAACATTATATTTATTTTTATTGCTTTTTATTTAGCCCCACATGGAAGTGGGTTGAGTCTTTGATATGAGACATAGGGGGATATAGGGTTTGTGGTGGGGATTTTGTGAAATTGGGAAAAATAAGAGAAGAAAGAAAAGATATGATCGCGGATCACAATCTGGATCTTGGCTTCACCGCCTATGATTTACTCCATAAGATTAAAATCAATATCCAAAACAAATAGCTTCATTTTTTTTATCAAAATCATCTAATAATTCTCAAAGTCGACAACATGGCTATATATAGTTTACAACACGTGCATTGTACGTCAATTATTGATAACATCAAATCTCACCAAATTTAACTAAATCTAAATTCAAATAAATCATAAATCTTGACCAAATCTACTAAAATCTGAAATTAACTAAAATCCTAAATCTGCAAAATCTGGACTGTTCGCTTTCCCCATCATTCTCTCCGGTTTGAAAGTATTCATTTTCTGTGAATGCAGTGGTAAGTAGTAAGGTAAGCACAACCGGGTTGAACCACATCATGAATCCTCAATCAGGCCAAGATGGTGGTCGAAAAATCAATATCGATGTGTCATGGCTGAATCAAGGTGATGGAGGTGAAACTGGATTCCGTGACCAATTGACTGTGCTCGATGATATCTCAAAAAAGAAACATTGAGCATGCCAAGACAAATCATCCCTGATGAAGATTGGACTGATTGTGTTTTGCACCATAAGAAACCCGAACTGTGAATCTGTCGACTTTAGAAAAATCTACAAAGGATCATATGCATCAAGCGATCTCAGGAATAAGGAAACCCTCACAGCTGGTGAAGATGGCACTAACTCCATGGCAAGCTCCACTAGGAGGTCTGCTGAAGTCTCTACAAGTGGCTCTGCTATCTCTGGCTTTGACTCTGACTCATCAACAACTGCTGGCCCTGGCTTAGTCTCAGCTACAACTTCTGGTTCGACAAGGATTGTAGGCTCTGGATTTGTGTCAATCTTTAGAGTCTGACTTACTACATATCTTTGTAAGTACAGATATCCGCAAATGATCAGCTCTCGGGCTCGGACTCTTACTCAACATTGTAGTCTGCCTCAGATGCATACAGAAGGTGTGGAGCATACAGACTACGAAGATGATATCGTAAGACAAACCAACACTGATCGTCAATCCGGCTGTCTTTCCGCCGCCAATAAGCCTGTCCAACCAGTCTCATTTGTGCATAGTGGTACTCTGCTCAGATGTCAGGAGGAAATAACTGAAAAATTCTTCAAGATTATTTTCTTACTTTTCATAACCATCATGAGAATCCCGAAAATATGGAATAATCACATACATATTTCAACTTTCTTTCATCACCATAAATATATATGTATAAGCCACAAAAGTAAAATCCCATGATGAAAAATTCAATATATAAGTTTAGAAGTTACTCAAGAATCTCAACGGCTCGAAATGGAGTCAAATCTGACCGTAAATGTAGCCTAAAACACTGATCTTCTATTGCGGGAACAGTACCGGTACCAAACACGAGCTTGTGAAGATCAGATTTGTTATTCAACTATCGTGAAATCTATCCGGTGGCTCCGAGACTCAGTCACGCATCCAACGCTTTAGATGGAACTTGAATCGGACTCCAAACGAGCCTGCAAAGGACTCTGGACTGCGGCTGCGCTCTGCAGTGAACAATAAAGTTACCGTTTACGGAATAATAAAGTCACTGTTCATGGAACAGAAAAAAAATTAAGTGGATTTTTGTGGAAGTAAAAAAGCAAAAAATTCGACTCTGATACTAAATTGATGTGGGACGGAGGGGGATTTAGGGTTTGTGGTGGGGGATTTTGTGGAATTGGAGAAGAACAAGAGAAGAAAGAAAAGGTGTGATCGCGGATCGCAACCCGTATCTTTGCTTCACCACCTGTGATTCAATCCATGAGAGTAAAATCAATACCCAAAGTAAAAAGCTTCATTTTTTCTTTATCAAAATCATTCAATAATTTTCAAAGTCCACTACATGACTATATATAGCCTACAACACATGCATATTACGTGCAATTATTGATAACATCAAATCTCACTAAATCTAATCACATTTAAATTCAAATAAATCAAAATCTTGACCAAGTCTACTAAAATTTGAAATCAAATAAAATCCTAAATATGTCAAATCTGGACTGTTCGCTTTCCTCATCAGTTTTGTAGTCAAGTGAAGCCTATTTAAAGGGGTCCAACTCAATGAATAAAGTAATAAAAATTTGATAAAATGATTTTGTTTTGGTATTCGTTTAATCAAATTGATTGAATCAACAGGTGGTAAAGCCTAAGACTGGACTGCGATTCGTATTCATATCCCCAATTTAAAATTTTAGCTTTTGATCTCACATCAGAAATACATAGAATAACTGGGAGCGCAATCTCACGTGCAGGATTTCTTTTAGGATGTTTATTTTAGTTTTGGTATAATACAAGTCTAATATAATTTGAAGCCTATAAAAAAGTTGCATCACTTCGGTATATTGGTACTTCAACAATATAGAAAAATTTAGGATGAAAAGGAGGGTTTTGAGGTGAAGCGTGCATCTGATTTCTTATTGTGCTTGATGCAATATAAGAAACTATTGGGTTTCTTCCGCTTCTGTTCTTCAGTGGTATGAACTGAAGCTGGAAATGATACTGACCTTATAGCTCTTTTTGGCACTTCTGTTGCTTCTCAGAACAGTCAACTTGTATATTTGATTGACTGATCTTTGCATTATGCTCCATCATCTTTTTGCACCATTTTCCTAATTACTGTTTCATATGCGTTTTTTTTTTATTTCATCAGTTGTAAATCAATAAGGTTGGTATCATTTCCATGAAGATTCCTATCATCCAAATAGTAAGAGTTCAAGAGGCAATATATCTTGTGAAGTTGAGACATGGGGTGGTGTTATTATCATTGAACTTGTGTTATATAACTTGTAACAATAACACTGCAGTAATATGTAGGGGGAGAAGTTCAGAATACTGTGTGGCAGCAAACCACACAGTTGAACTCTGTGTGATAATCAAGGTTGGTATGATTTCCATGAAGATTCCTATCATCCAAATAGTAAGAGTTCAAGAGGCAATATATCTTGTGAAGTTGAGATTTGGGGGTGGTGTTATTATCAATGAACTTGTGTCATATAACTTGTAACAATAACACTGCAGCAATATGGAGGGGGGTGTTGGGCGTTTTTTTTTTTTTTTTTCACACACACACACACACACACACACAAAAAAAAAAAAAACCATCTCTATATGCTTCAGATTGGTGCACTTTGCAAAATGATAATGATTTTCTTTAACTATATGTAGTTAGCGTACTCTTAAGTCATTTAGGTCATGCAATATGCAAAATCAGCCACAATTAAATGTCACGAGTACCTGCAAGGTATCTGGGAGAATTAAGTTTGCTGCATAACAATTAACAAATTTTCTATAACTATAGTTTTCCGTTCTGTAGTGTTCTATACAACTTGATGTCACTATCAAGCAAAAACTTTGCACCATACAATATCAATAACAATTTTTAGGGCAAAGGTCGGAACTCCCAACCCCTCCCATTTTGGGGAAGAAAATTTCTCTTTTTCTTTTTGCACCATTCAAGCCTTGAACCTGGACCTCTTCCTTTCGCACCCTTAGATTATCATATCTAACCGGCAAAACTGATCTTGGTTGGTGACATCAAAGCAATTCATGTATATTGGTCAAGCTGTGGTGTCAGGTTGGTTGTCTTTTGTTGTAACTAGTAATTTAACAAAAGGAAACAATGATTTCAGCATCAATCAAATTGGTGGAATATATTTCAAGCATCAACATAGAAAATCTTTATGGGATTTGCCATAAATGTGCCTAGAAATACTTGGAAGGGCTTTCTGGACCACCGTGATTATAAAGCCAATCTTTTACATCATTTGTCAGTTCAACTTTGAGGTCATTCTTCTTGCATGCATAGGTGAGTTGTCTATCAAGACAGCTGCAAGCCTGTGCCATATAGATCTTCCAGAGTTACTTGTGAAGAGGGTATACCGATGTTCATAAATTAAGAAGATTAAGAATAATGCAAGAGCAAACATAGAAGTCAATCTTGTGATGTGAAAGAGACCAGAAGCTACCAAATTAGAGGCTTGAGGTTGTATTGTTATCTTGTTCAGGACATGTAGTCTCATTCCAGGCTGACTTTTTGTCAATTTCCACTTGGTGTTTCAAAATTTGTCTCGATATATCAGGGACCAGAAGTGGGCCTTTAGGAAACACCTGTTAATGTTCAAGGGACGTCAGCAAATCTGTACTGTAACAAAATCTTCAATCTGTAGTCTATCCAAATTCTATGCTTTGAAGTTATTGCAAACTCTACCAAATTCTATGGTTAACACACAACAAATTCAGTCTAGACAAAAATGTCCCCAGTTGCCAACCAGAGTTCAGTAGTCAGTGGCTTTATGAAGGTCCATGGGCTCCGGTCATCCTTGATTGGCACCACCATTGACACCCCAGGCTGTGTATGACACCGTAAAATCCACATACAAGGAGCGGTCGGTTGTTATTGTCACATCGCCTACGACTGCATCAGAATTCAGAAATTGACCAATCATTACGAAGAACTCAAATGATGATCATTAGATGTGGCTGCCTCTTCAGCACTTCACTTTGCTGCAAGCGAGCAGGTTCCAGTCCCTCCATATAGTAAAATTCTACTGGGGAGACATACACTCAGAAGAACCTATGTTTAGTGCAATTTATGATTGATATATCTGCTGGTTGGAGATTTCTGTTAGCTAATGTGATATATTGTTTCATTAGTTTTTAAAAAATTATATTTTCTATTATCGCCTAGTTTTCTGTTATATTTGTGATTGGCATTCTGCTGCTGCTGCTATTGTTAACTCGTTATCGATTTATTCTTCGTGGTGTTATATTTTCTTGGTTTTGGCATTCTGTTGTATTTGTGATTTGTAAAAATTTAGCTAATGCCATTAACTGTTTGATTAGTTCTTATAATTTTATTTCCTACTATCGCTCAGTTTTTCTGATATATTTTTGATTGCTGTTCTGTTAGTTGCTGCTGCTGCTATTGTTATTTTTTTTTGGTATCATTGTCGTTGAAATATCTATGATCTTCTGCTGGGAGTCTGTTTTAGCCATGTTTCTTGAAGTTTCATTTAGACAAATCTCTATTTTGTTCCTGTCTTTCCACCAAGTCATCTCATTTTGTCGCCCTGAATTTCTCATTTTTTTTTAAGAAATTAAACATTGATTTTTTGTGGTATCCTACATGGCAACATATCTTAATGGTAGACGACTTTCTTTTTGTCAAAGGAATATTTGAGGGGCCACTTGGTCTAATTTCTAACTTTTCTATCAGTTGGGATCTTACTGCACTCGTGTAGGAGAGGAACATAAATGGAAGAACATGGGGAGAAGAAAGTAACTGGATATTGAAACAAAATTTCATATTAAGTGAAGATTCAGCATTAGCATACCGTTAGGTAGACCCGGTAGATGAGATCATCATAGCTCCCATTGATCTCCCCTTTACTATTCTCGAAGAATATGTACTCATATTTTGTATGGTAGGGTAGCATTTTCACCACTATATCAAACACCTCGTTACAGAATCCGCTTCCATTTCTGTTTGTTGAACAATTCCACTCCTTGTTCACAAACTCCTTGAACCCCTTCCTCACTGGAGCTCCAATCCTCGGCTTCTTGGCCATAATCTCCTGTTTCAATTCCTTGGACAATGCTATCGAGTTCCCTGGTCGTATGTTCAACTTCAACTTCTTTGATATTCCACGCTCCTTTGTCCGAAACCCGATCCTTTTATTCTTACCTCCCGTGATATTGATTATCTCAAACTTCATTGCGGAGTCCAGTTGCTGCCCATGCACCAGCTGGACTCTCTTGATACTCTCTTAAAGTTCATGCCTTATCTGGAGTTGAGCAAGCTTGGGCCATTTGGTTGGGGCACAAACAAGTCCAGGTCACTTGAATAATTATCAAGCTACATTCAGCTGCGGGTCAGTGGATCTGGACTTCCCTGAACTGAGGCTTTCCGCAGCCACCGCTAGTGCTCAGACTGCGTCATATGCACACGAGCAATAGATACTTGCAGAAGTGTGGCTTCCACTGTTGGATTCTCTTGGTGAAACGCTCTCTCCATCTATTTTTGAAATCACTGTGAACTGCAGAGTTTGATATGCATGGCTTAACAGTCAAAACTCCATGGACTGACATCAATAGTTGAGGAGTCCATGAAGTCTATTAGACTGGTGCTATGGGTGACTATCCAAGCATAGCCTTCTCTCATCATTCCATTCTCTCTTGCCTTGAAGAATAGGCGGGAAGCTAGGGAATTAGAGGCATGCACGACAGAGACTTGAGTTTGCATGGTCTTAAGATTATGAAGCTAGGGAATTAGAGGCATGCACCACAGAGACTTGGGTTTGCATGGTCTTAAGATTATGAAGTTCATGGAGGATTTTGTCATCAGTTGCATCAGGGGTGTAAGGTACTCGGGCCACCATCTCAAAAACTAGCCTTCTAGGTGGAGTAGCCAAATCCTTATAAAGCCAAAGACCATCCTCATGTCTAGCCGATGTGGGACTATTTGTTCGATCCTAAATTCCAACAATCCCCCCCTCGAATAAAGAGTCTCCCTGTAAGCTCATCTTCACACCTGGAAGACATATGCTTTACGAGATTCTCTTTACTGCGTTTCAGCACACGCCTTACTTGCAGCACAACTTGCAGCTTATAACTCCTCTTCACCGCGTTTGCAGGCATATCTTACATGAAGCAGGACTCTGCTGTCAACTGTATTGCGCTTTTGTGCTCCCTGGAAATTGAGCAGGTTTTATCCCCCAAGCTTAAGAGGGGCCTACTGCGTCCGCGTCTTCCGCTTCGCCTAGGGGATCGAACATCACCCACACGCACGACTAAGTTCGAGGCATGGCTCTGATACCGCTTGTAAGGACTCAGACACCATTCCAAAAGACTAGCTTTTTAGGTGGAATAGCCTAAATCTCTATAAATCTAAGACCATCCTCATGTCTAGCCGATGTGGGACTATTTGTTCGACCCTAAATCCCAACAGGGAGATCATACTAATGTAAGGAATGTGAGTTCCGGTGGACTGCAAGGCCCTGGTGAGGTAAGGGAACATGCTAATGCCATATTCACCGTCTTCAAGAATGGGAATTAGCTCAGTCCTGCCAAAGGACTGCACAAAGGCAGCAATTACTCTGCCTTGCGTAGAATCAGTGATGGGCGTAGCTTGGACGGAGCAGGGAGTTTTAGGGGAGGACAGGAAGGATGCTGTTGCAGAGAAGGAGATTATGGTGTCTGGGATATGTTTCCAAGTTCGGCAATGAAATTTGCTTGAGTTGATGTTTGGAGGCCAATGATTGCTTGGACTTTTCAGTTTTTCAGAGGGGGGAGAGAGAGCTGCATGTACAAAGGTCAAGTATCAATTTTAACCAATTTCTACTGAAAGTCTATAAAAGATGCAGATAAAGAGTTGGATCACATTGCAGCAAATCTTTTCTTTCAGAGGTATGGATAAAATTTTAGTCATTGCTGTGCTTTTTCTGTGACAGGGAAGGGTTGTGGACGACTTATAGGTACTTGGAAATTTTGGATTTGGAGGTATAGGTTTGCTTGTGTATAAATCATCGTATAGCTAGGTTTTGCTTTCATGCAAGTTTAGAAGAATATTTTTTTTCGTGGAGTTGGATCATTGGGATCAGAGGAGAAAACTAACCCATATTAGGTGATATTGCTTACAAACATACAGAAGTTAAAGTACAAACAATAGTGGGGTATTGATGGAGTTTTGGCTAATGAATGGTTCATCCTCTTTATCACCTCATGCCTAAAATCTTGACAGGAACAAAGAGAGAAGCTTTCTAGATGTTTTGTTCCTAAAATTTAATTCCTGTAACTTTACCAGCTGATGCAGCGGAGACGATGTCTTGTTTGGAATCCTTCAAGTGCAAGACCAGCCTTGTAGTGTAATTAGGATGAGAGGCATATAAGCTCATCAACGGCCATATAAATGCAGCTCCAACTTGTGTTCCCAACCCACGTACCCATGTCCAGTATCACTCCAACACCAAATGGGTTCGCGGAGTCTTGGTTTGATATTCTGAGAGAAACCCCATTCTGGGCGAAAGCTTACCGATACAAGAGGAAGACCAAAATTGAAGAAAATGGAGTTGTGGAGCTCCTTATCTCAAAGGAGGAAAAATGGCTTGAAACAATATGTGATACCGATCTTCGTCTTTGAAGGGATGGTAGACAATTGAATGGTGATGAGTGTTGTGAACATCAGGTTAACTGTATATACATGAGATGAGATTCTTGGAAGAGGAGCCAAGGCATAAACAGTGGGCAGTGGGCTGCGCAAATTCAGACTTGAGCATCTGGAAATAGTTTCTGTAAGCAAAGGGGGAATTCATTTGAAGTGTCTCTTGTGACTCGACCCATATTGTAGGCTTAGATGTATTAACTGTATGATTGAACTTAACTAGAAGTTCACCAGAAAAGAGTCACAGAAAGTGCATACCTGTTTTCTTGTCGCTCTCTATACAATCAGTGAGTCCATTGGATGTTACTTAGACTCATATTTTTCGTTGTTGCTTGTAGCGTTCTTGTTGTCAACTAGCTAAATTTGATAAAAATCAATCTGTTTCACTTTTTTTCTCTCTCATTGTGCTCAAAAGTCGCTTGTAAGTTATTGCTCTTTATATATCAAATTAACTTTTTTTGCACCTTTTCCGCATTTGAATTATTGCTCTCTATATTTCACATTAATTAGATGTTTCTTCTGGTCTTTTTCTTTTACTGATGGAAGGTCGTATGTTATATACGTGCGAATCGAGTGTCATATTGTGACCATGTATTGCTTTGTTGATTTCTTCACTAGGTTTACTGTCACGCCCCACTTCTTAAAATACGTGGAAACAGAGTCGTGACGAGAGTCGACGACGTATATACGCGAGGAGAATACCCCATGTATACACGCTAAGTCTAAAGTAACTGAACAAACTATATAATTACCATAAAGAATCAATATCGCTACAATATGACATGAATTTCCACACAATGATAGCAGATGAATAAAGGAATAGAACAAACATTGAGTCCAATATAGGGAATCAAAGGGAACGACAAGAATAAAAGATAGTAAGGATACCGTAATCAAATAGAGAGAACTCCAGGCTCCTCGTAAAGCATGTGATCCTCTCCAGACACCTGATCAGTAATAAAATAACCATACACCTGGATATGCAAATTCAGGAAGTCAGAACTCCTAACGAATGTGTAAAAATAAAGGAAAAGATGCATGTGCATATAATGTGATGAATTACAATATAATAATAAAGTAATCAGATTGTCAAGAATGCAATAACATATATGGACAGTAATAAAGACCGTCAGTACTAGAGTCAGGTGTATAATCATGTCATGTGTATCATTGGGTGTCCAATATAGTATTCATGTATCAGGTGAATACAATCAGTCATAGTACATAATGGGCAGTTTATTATTTTTTTTATTATGTCAGCGAACACCAATTGTCACTTGTGATATACGCATTCCTTACTACGATTATTACACATGACTATTGGGATCCTAAGTTATTGAAATCAATGAGTGGAGACATTATCTATGTTTTAGGTGGGTCATGTACATACACGGACCACGACCCAGACGCATGGTGCTGAACCAGGCCGCACCGTTAGGTACTACAATAACAATATAACAGTAACAGTATGGGATGTCAGTCATCCCCGGGAACCTTACAGTGGAAGCCTATCTCGGTTGCGTAATCTGTATCTTTGGTCCACCAAAAATACAGACGTCGTTTCTTTCATCAATTTTTCTAATCTCAGTATAAGTTATTCAATTACATTTAATTTAATCAATATTCATGTTATCTAAATTACTGGAATGATACAGTGACAGAAACAATACAGTATATCAGTAAACAATGATCGTATATATGGTTAATAATAATAATAACAATAAACAGTAGCAGTAACTGTGTATACGATAAACAGTAAAACTATACATAGGGTTACGGTCTAACAATACGTTCTCAGTAATTTCAATAACATGAAATAATACAGTAACATGTTTGAACACTGATTCCTTACCAACAGCCCCATTTAAAATCAATCAAAACTTCATCCCTCTGTACTAAAGAAATATCAGTAACTGATCCATCAACTTATAGTCTCAATAACAATTACTGTGATCATCAAACATTGAATTCAAGTCAAAGTATCTGATACAGTAAACTACAAGTTAAATAAACCAATAATCAGTTCTCTCATCCTGTCGATCTACTCCAGTCCTTTATATTACTAGGATATTCATCATCTAGTCACCAATATATCAGAGTCTCAACATAAACAGTCAGCTACATATAATCATATCCTCACTATCGAATAACATTAAAATCATCGATCAAAATCATCTCTCTCACTTCTATAAAGGTCAATCACAAGATCCATATACTGAGGTAACATTCCAACTGTATTTATGTCTAAATCACTAGTTCTGACCAATCCAATCAAAACATATATTTCTCAACTCAAAATCAACTCCACTTTAATTGAGACTATTGATGATCTAAGTCTAAAATTCAGTGTTTTAATAAAGACACATCTTATCGAAGAGTCCACATTATCTAAATCAATTCCCATCAAAATAATCACCGTCTGATAAATACTCACATAAAATATATCATCTATCCACAAACACGAGCTAGGTTAATCACAATATCAAGCCAAGTCATAATCTAAGATATAACATAACTAGTCTTGAATCCGAAATGGTACACAATCTACACATGAAATGATAGGATAAAAATATCTCAGTGATATATACAGTCTATTTATATGTTTAAACCTCAAGAGTATATATATTCCATTATCTCTAATGTATTTGAATTCTCTTTATAATATTCCTGGACTAGTGATTTATGGCACGCCTACAAAATAACTACTCAACTAAACGGATCCACTTCCTAGTCCCGAGTTAAACTCTACCTTGACAGAGTCCACTGATAGATCCAGTGCCAGATGATTCAACAAATTCGAGATTGTATTTCTATCGCTAACTTGTAAAATAACTGAATAAAGATGTGCATGAACATTACAGAGCAAAATATCATACTAGCAATTAATCCATACGTTTATGTTTTCTAAATGTGATAGAATTAATTAAACAATACGAACAACGAATATTAAATAATTTATAAAAAGAAACACTCACATTAAATGACGCGGTTCCGGGTCCGAATTGTCGTCTGGTCTGCACTGCACTAACTGGTGGATTCTCGATTCGCTTCGTGTGTTGGTCTTCGAGTCGCCAGTGTATCGGGTCCACAACGAACACAAATTCAGATCGGGTCCGGGTCTCTGTTACTCGGTCCGGATCGTATAAACGGGTCCGGATACAACTGCAACACACGGATACATATACACGTTATTATACTTATACATGTACACACATGCACCCAAACATGCACCTACCCATGAACACTACGCATACTTACTCATACCCACACATACAAATATAACACACGCAAAACACACACTTATACAATACATGCACGCACACTCACGTACACAAGCTAACACATGCATACTTACACATAATATATATTAACACACAACCACATGCAAATACAAATATACACATAAATATATAGAGAGAGTGAGAGAGACTCACAGCCTAAGGAGAAAACACGGTCGTCGACGACAGAGCTCGGTGGCAACGCCGGCGGCTCGACGGAGGAGAGAAAGGGTGCAGATCTTGTCAGCGGAGTTCACGGCGGAGAGGAGAGGGTGCAATCGGCCAAGGAGGAGAGGATGGAGGCGGTGATGTGTTGTGCGTGGCCAGAGGGGAGGTGGTGTTGGCTAAGGTGGTGCGGTGGTTGATGGGGGCTGTCGGAGGCGCCAAAGATGATGGCGGAGGTGGAGGAGCTTGCGGGGGATGGGTTGCTGTGGAGGAGGCTCTTAGCTATGGGAAAGGAGCAAGTGGGTGTTCCGGCGAGACGGCGGAATGAAAAGGGGGGGGGGGTGGCACGGGCTACAGCAAGTGGAGGGGAGAGGGAGGCCGGGAGAAGATGTGGCGAAGGATGCGTGAGCAAATGAGAAGGTGGCTTAGTTGGAGGGATGTGGCTGTAAGGGGGAAAGGTGGAGAAAAAGATAAAGGGACTAGTGTAAGGGTAATGATTAGTCGGGATTAGGATTGGGTTGGGATTAGATTAGTTAAGATTTAAATTTTATTGTTAGGATTAGGAATTAGGATTGAGTTTCTCAATGGGCTATTGGGTTTGGGTTTGGGCTATTTGGGTCTTGGGTTGGTGTTAACGGATGTAGGTTAAAATAAAAGGAAATGAAATGAAAGGGGAAAGAAAATGGCTTAATAATAATACACATGCAAAAATACAAATAATGGTAAAAATAATAATAACAATAACAATAATTACATCTTAATAACAATCTCTAACAAATAATTAATAATAATAGATATTAATAACAATTTATGTATAACTCATAAGATAAGAAATAATAATCAATACAAAATATACATATACACTTTAAAAATATTATTACTTATTATTTACATGGTATCATAAAACAGGGATATTACATTTACTGATCGGTATAAGATATGATGATGCTTTACATGTACTTTTGTGTTAACAGTAAGTGTAAACAACTTGGAGCACAAATCATCATGCACTAGATTTTATTTCTGTTTTTATTCGTTCAAGGCCGGTACAAGTTTTCCTCCACTTTATGTCTAATGACACTTGGAAGGAAAATAACCATATCCATCACCATTGATACAAATTATGAGACACTTGACTGTCACAAAACACTTTTTTGGGGCTTTTTCACCTTCTGGACCACAGTTTGATTCAGTTTGTGAGGGAAACAAAAACATGAAGGATTTTGTAGAGAATCATCGGTGTAAGGCCAAACCTTCAACATCTTTTGTTGGTTCCACCTTGAGGTTTACTCTTCTTGTGTACCTGCGAAGAATTTGTCTTTTTGATCCAATAGTTTAGCAACAATAGCAAGTTTTTTCCATATATAAGTATCTGAGTCAGCTGTGATGTGGACATTTTGATGCTCATAAAAGAAGACGACTGAGAACAATATTAGAGCAGAAGTGGAAGTAATCATTGTTATGAGGAAGAGACGCCGGAAGCTCTCAAGTGTTTGGCTATCTGAAGATGCACTGTTGTTTTAATCAGGGCAAGGAGTCTTGTTTCTGTATAACTTCTTGTCAGTGCCCTCTGTGACTTCCAAGATGGTCCTTGATATTTCAGGGATCAACTGCGAGCCTTTAGGCAACACCTGCCTAAAAATGGGAGGGTGTATTAGTAGGAGATACAGTGTAGAAAATGATATCCTAATCTTATAATATTGTTTTCAAAGCTATGACTCCACTGGAAATTTGATGATTGTTAGGTCCATAGAAAGGGATATTAGTATACAGCTGTTAGCGGTGGGAAATTGATCGACAGCGGCGAGAGAGGAAGACGGGGGATGAATTTTGGGTTTTTTAGTCTGATCTGCTTTACCCGGGGAGGAGGAAGAAGAGGAGGGGAAGAAGAACGAAGGAGGAGGATAAGGAAAGAGAAGGCGAGACAAGGGGGGCTACGACAACGGCGGGCGAGGGCGAGGGCGGCGAAGGTGCTGCTCTGCCCTCCCTCCCTCCCTCCCACTTTCTCGCTCTCGGAATGAAGACGGACAGACAAGACAGACAAAGTTTGTGAAGGAGTCACGTGAGAAAATCTCGCTTCGCTCAGTTTTGATAAGATGTGGGATGAGTTCCATATCGAGGAGGACATAAAAACGTAGGTGATCAAATGAGTTTAGAATTAAGACACCGTAAAATAGTATTAGGTATTGTTAAACTATAAAGGGTTGTATTTTTGTTCAAAAGAATTAGAAAATACAATTGCATAAAATTATGAACAGTACCTCATAAAAAGTGAAATATTACTCAATTTTATGACTCATAATGTTGCTAAAATTATAAAAAAAACTAACGGTTGAATTCTATAACCAAACAACTCTACTAATTAAAAGAATGAGGGTGTGGTACTTACAAAGCCAAAGCCATCAGTCCTGTGGATGTTGCCAACCATAGTGTACTTCCGGGGGGGGTGTTTGGCCTGCTCTAGAGCTGCCTTTAGTCAAGGCCTTATCATACTCTCCATCAGTTTGATACGCTGTGAGCTTAGACCTGTCAATGTTTAGCATGCCAAACATTGACGGATCCCTCATACACCCAATATATTCCCCATTCCCTGTGAGCTCATGAAGGTTAGTAACAGGATGAAGCTGCTGCACTGTGAACATTGAGGTTAGACTTGCAGTTTAGCTTGATGTGAGGATGAGCCCCACAAACACCCATATGATCATCACGACCCGAGTGAAGTTGCTCACCACCTTCTCTCCTGCATCGTTAAGCTGATTGTGAGTTAACCCGAACCGTGATAGGGAAGAATTGCGAAGAAACATGAAGAAACATATAATTAACTGTGAGCGAAGACGTGTGTGAAGAAGCAAGTAGAAGATGGTGCCGAGCTGATGGAGGGGCACGCCTCTGAAGCTGTCGTTGATTCGGCGTTCAAGAACTCATTCAACGAATCCGATGAGGATGAAGAAGGCCCCAGTTGCCAACCAAAGGCCTGTAGTGTGTGGTTTCGAGAAGATCCATGCACCCTTTTTGTGGTCATCCTTGGTAGGAACCCACCAGAGACTTTGCCTGCTCGGTGTGCCTGCTCGGTGTAAGGCACCGAGAGGTCCACATACAAGGATCGGTTGGGTGTGATGGTCACATCGTCTACTAACTTGGACAATTAGAGAGAAATCATTGATGTTTGTTAAGTATATGATTGTGACTAACCTGTAAGTAGACCTGGAATATGAGATCGTTGTCGCTTCCCTTCATCCACGCGTTGCTATCCTCAAACAGTATGTACTCGTTTGGTACATTGTATGGCAAGGACGCCTTAACTGTATCAAACACCTCAATACAGAATCCACTTCCATTCCGATTTGTGAAAGGATTCCACTCCTTGTTCACAAGCTCGCGAAAACCTTGTTTAACTGGAACTGCAATCCTCAGTTTCTTTCCTGTCAGCATTTCCCATTCCAGCCCCTTTGGTACCGGCATCGAGTCTCCTGGCCACACCACCCTCTGTAGGCTTGCCCTCGAGTCTAGTCTCCTGATATCCCATGATCTGCTGTCCAGAACCCCTACCCTCTTCTTCTCACAAGCCACAATGTTAATGATCTCAAACCTCGGTGTTCATTGCAGCTGTCCATTGTTCAACCTAAACTGTCCTGTCAAACCGTTGAAGTTTGTACCTAGAATCGCGTCTAGTAGCCTTTGACCCCTTGGTGGTGATCCTAGCAGTTTGAGATCTGTTGTGTGGGTGTCTATAGCACTGAGTCTTCTTCCAAGTTGTGATCTTGCCAAAACTTTCTGCTGTCAATGCCAGTGCCCATGCCATGTCATAGGCCCACGATGCGAAAACACTCGGCTCGACTAGTTCGACTAGTTCTGCTGCATTAGGATTCTGCTTGAGAAACCATTCTTTGAATCTACTATTCAAGTCCTCATGTTGATTGGAATCCACGACATAAGGCTTAACTGTTAGTATTCCATGCATCACATCGAATGTAAAGTTGTCCATGAAGCCCAAGTGACCGGTGAGGCCATATGTCACAATCCACGCATAGCCTTCTTTCATCATGGCAGCCTCTCTCTCTCTCGCCTTCAAGAAGATACGGGAAACAGGGGAGTTTGAAGCGTGCACGACAAAGACACGAATCTGCATTGTCTTGAGATTGTAGTGTTCGCGAAGGATTTGATCATCTTGGGCAGTGAGGGGGATCATGCTGCGATAGAGGACACGGGCAACATGACAGTACCGTAGTCAGTGTCTTCGAAGATGAGGATGAGCTGGTTCCAGCCAAAGGATTGAACGAGGGAGGCAACGGCGTGGTGGAGTCGCTGAGAGCAGTGCGAATGAAGTATGGGATTCGAGAGGATGAGAGGAAAGAGGGGAGTTGCATAGAAGGAGATGATTGGGGTTTGGGATTTGTTGCCCAGATCGGCTACGAATTTGGCTTGAATTGGTGTTTGTGGACCGAGGATACCGTGGACTTCGACATTCTTCACAAGATCAAGAGCTGCATTCAGAAAGTAGCCGTGATCAACTGCAAGTAAATTGGAGGCTGTGTAATTCTACATAATTGGGTTTCACATTTCTCATATTTTTTTCAAATTTGAGAAGAATCAGTTAGTTTTCAAATAATATGTTTATGATGCAGAAAGCTTTAGTTCCAATGAAGCACAATCAATGTTATGTTGATATTATTATTATGATGCCCTGTATTCATTTCTTTCAGCATGTAATAGATCTCTATGCTCTCTGTATTCACAACTACAAATTTTGAGTTCATATATGGTGTGGTGTACTCAGCTTTTGTGTAGAACCAGATGATTTTGGGTGCATCTTAGGGGCCGTTTGTTTCGCGTAAAACTCCGTAATTCATAAATGACTTACTATCCAGTTACAACTACGGCGTTTGTTTGGATTATAATTCGTAAAAGACTTACGTAACTCAACTAACACTCACTTGCAACCCAGTTACCACTCACTTACAGCCCAGTTACAGTTAATTTTGTGGTCATACAATTTGTAATATTTTTTTTATTAATATTAAATTTTTTAATATTTAACTTTTTTTAATATTTATTTGCAGTATTAAAACTTTTAAAATTGTAAAATAGTTAATTTTGTGGTCAACTTTTTCACTTACGACTTATACATTACGACAACCAAACACCGTAAAGTATAATACACTTTATCACTTTACAATTTTATATTACCAACCAAAACACCGTAAAATTTACATACATGTAACTCATTTATAATTGTAAAAGACTTTACCAATTACAACTACGAATTACGGCCAGTTACGACAACCAAGCCTTGTTTTTGCTCTTCTGTTTTAACTTCTTGTTATCTCAGGGTTTGGTTGAATTATGGATTAGACAATACAGGCTCTCTCCATATAAATTTTATGTGATCTTTTTCATTTTCATGTATGATACGTCTCATGCACAAACTCTTTGAAAAAGAAATATGAGGTATTAGTATATACTAGTATAATGTTGTTGGCAGTGGGAAACCGACCAATGGCGGTGGGAAACCGACCAATGGCGGCGAAAGAGGAATATGGGGATGAATTTGGAGTTGTAACAAATTGACATTATGATACCAATTGTTACTTCCGGGATCGACGTTTGCGGAACTTGACAATATGATGATACTTGAAAAAGAAAATTGTGTAAAGCAAACTAGTAATACCTAGACAAAAGAGTAGTAAGAAATAATACGAGGATTTAACGTGGTTTGACCCAAATTTGGCCTATGTTTACCGGGAGGAAACTTGAGAGAGTTTTATTAATAACTTGACACAAAGAGATATAACATTTCTCTTGATCCTACAAGAGTATTTACTTTCTCCTTGAATCTAAATCTAGAGTACTTGCTCTTCTTTTTCTTGGCTTCTTCTAATCTTCTTTACTTGAGATTGATTTATAATGCTGGTTTTAATTTTTATTTATAAGATTTTACAATAAAATTTATTTGGACTATAAGATGATCTTGGTCATTGGATGCTCGAAGAATCTTGATCAATCCTATCTGAAGTTGAACTTCTTGATCTCGAAGAATTCTAAATCATTCAATCTTTAGAAACAAACATTCATTGAATAGAATCTGAATCTTATCCGTACTCCTCCAGAAAAGAAAACTCGTAAGCACTTGAAAGAGAAACTGCTCCTCTTGATTTGCTTCTTCTGCTTCAAGTCATTATCTTCTCCAACTCAATTGGATTTTTTTGGATCATCATCTTTTCTAGAAAATATGACAAAATCCTAACATTTAGAGGGGGGATGAGAGAGAAAGAGGGGTTTTGCGGCGAGAGAAGAAGAGGGGGAGGAATTTGGAGGTAGGGGAGGGGCTCTGGTCGGCTTTATCGTCAAAGGAGGAGGAAGAAGAGAAAAAAAGGAGGAAGGAGGATGACTGGTGATTTAACAGAATGAAGATGGATAGACAAAACGGATAAAGTTTGTGAAAGAGTCACGAGAGAAAATCCCGCTTCGCTCAGTTTTGATGAATGAATGATTCACAGTAATGTTTAAATTCAGCACGCTAGTGTAAGATGCCAAGTAAAAGCTATTTCTACTAACAACTACTGAAACTAGCCTAGCTTTATGTTCTCAAGTCTTCCATGAAGTTGCTAAAGCGCCAAGCATATGTATGCAATGGAGGTAAAAAGAGGTAGGTAATCTCAATACACACCAGCCGATGCAACAGAGACGGCGTCTTCCTGCGGAATTACTCGGATGCGGATGAAGAACCAGCCTTGTAGCGAAGTTAGGATGTGCTGCATAGAAATCATCCAGGGCAATGCGAATACAGCTCCGGCTCCAGTTGCCAACCCAAGTTTTCCATGTTTTAAACTATCCAAACACTCATCAGAAAAATATCACGAATTACTTTCATTAAAATCCATATAAAATCAGGTTTTTCGTGATTTTGTTAGGTATCCAAATGCACCCTAAGTTCTAAAAAAAAAATGAAATATATTTTGATACATGCCCCCCTATCAAACAACATATTGCCTCCTACAATACTCACAAACAAAAAGAGAGAGAGAGAGACAATCTTTCTGAAACTACAAATGCATAAAATTTCAAAAAATTATGTGTGATTCAAATTTACAATATTTGTGTTGTTTGTGAACTTATATATATGTACATTACAGTATACATTTCATGTGTATATTAACTTATAAATTAAATTTTTTGTTATCAACTACTTATAGCATATTTTAAGCAAGGTCTTTATCAGTTTTATACTGAATTTATTTCATTTTCCAGTACGGGCAAAAATACTAGCCACTGTAACTGAAGCGTTTTTCTCCAGACAAGTGTCATAACTACAGAAGCGGATATCGCCCCCCCCCCCCCCCCCCCCCCCCCCCCGCAAAAAAAAAAAAAAAAGTGATGATGGCACCCCACAAATTATTACAAGTGTGTCATTACTTTTTTTTTTTGACATTTTCACCCTTGATAAAAAGTCTAAAACACCCATTTCTTCTTCCTCTTCCTCCTCCTCTTTCCTCCTCTCTTGCCCGGCCTCCCCACCAACACCCCCCCCCCCAACCCCACCCCTGACCTTCCCCCTCCGCCTGAGCGCCCCCCCACCCCCAAGTGTTCGGCTAGGTCTAACCTGTTCCAGGCCAAACCTAGCTGAATAGGCCGCACTCTATTCGCCCATAATTGGTCGAACAGCCCTTGTTCGCTCATAACTGGTCGAAAAGCCCAACCCAGAGCTGTTCGGCCAATTATGACCGAACAGAATTTGACATGTTCAGCCAGATCTGACCGAACATGCCAGACCTGAGGGGCGGGCTGGTGGGGGAGGGCGAGGGAAAGGGGGGAGAAGGAGGGGGGATGCCGAGGGGGAGGGGAGATCAGAGGGGGGAGGCCGGGGGGAGTGGAGGGGGGGGAAGCAGGGGGAGGTCGGGGAGGAGGAGGGGGAGGAGGAAAGGGGAAGAAGAAGAGGGTAATTTGAGTGTTTTTTGTTTTTTTTTTTTTTTTTTTTTTGGGGTGCCTTCATCACATATGTGAGTGCCTTGATCACTAGGGTGCCATCGTCACTTTTTGAGGTGGAAATATCCACTACCCATGTCTGAAACAACACCATGTATTACTTGGTGATGGTTCAGCTATAAAAAATCTGGTCATGTATGCTGGATTCTCTGGTTTGTCAAAGTACAGAAATCAAAGAAATGCATTACACCTTTCTAAAAACCAATGCTTGCAATGCTAGAACAAAACACAATAACAGATCATTATAGGTTTTACTATGTTTAAACAAAACCTGCAGGAAAAAAAACATACTCCAAATTGTATTTTTTCCATCATGCACTCTTTCAACCCAAAAAGCAGGATTGCTGATGCTAGTCAGACCATATTCTGTAACTCATGGTACTGAACATGCAAACAGAACTTGGTACAATAATTACTTGCGAGTGCACGATCGAACTTGAGAGGGCAGATTTCATGTGAACTCTTTTATCATTTGATGTGAACAAGTAAACCACATGCATACTTCTGTAACATATTAGTAAACATCCCAAGATATGCAACCAGATTATTTGATTCTCATGTTCTTAGATGCACAGAAGTCTTCCATCCTGAATGTGAAAATTTAACCTACTACAGCATCATGAATCTGGCTTCAAGTGATTCTTGCCTATATTTGCAAACTATGTCACAAGGTCAGGATCAATACTCGTCCGAAGGAGAACTTCCAAAAAACTCAGAGCAGACTTTGCTCTCCCCACCATGATAAAAAGCTTCAACGGGTTGACGTCTTTGATTTTTCCACGAGAACAATCCTACCGTTCCACTCAGTCTGATCGACTGCACGTATCGCTGCATCAGCATCTTCATCTTTTTCCAAGGATAAAAAGCCAAATCCACGAGATTCCCCGGACCTGTACGAAGAAAGGAACTTTCAACAATATATTACTGCAGCAACATTTCTACGTTTGGGCATATGCAGTTCAAAAAGGAAATCTGAAGGAAAGAAAAACTTTGGAAATTCAGCTTAATGATGAAATGTTGATATAGAACCAAGATGCAGGAGAGAAAATGGATCACTGGATTGTTTTGTTTGCCATTTTGCAAAGTTCTAGCAGTCTTATCCTTGATGATGATCCAAAATTTGAATTGCAACATTTGTTATTTGAAGAAAACATGAACTATATGAGAAGAGAATAACAACTATACAGAGATAACCTCTAGTGGTTGCAACAAACTGTATGGGAACCCTTCGAGTCAATTTCCCCATTGATGCCATTATGCAGGGGATAACAAGCGCCTGGAGCTCTGAAATCTTAGATTTAATAGTTGAATGTTCATACACCAAAAAGGTAGCCAAATCAAAGAATCATATTTCATAATCTTTAAGGCAGTGCTGCTACTGTGTACTGTGGTAAGACTCGAAGAAACCGTGTTACGGGAAGAAAAATGGCTCAAGACTAGTTCAATGCGGCCAAGCATGATTCTTGCAACTTGCACAATTTACCTTGACAAATAAGAAGAAGAAATCCAAACAAAATCTGACCCAAAACATATAAAATTTCTTTCAACAGCCTGGCCCAAATAAAGGATAGAAGATAACAGAATTATACAACCTACTTACAACAAAAAGAATGATGGTAAAACACAATTAAGAAGACTGAGGTAGAGTATACCTATGACTTCCTTTCTGTGTATATACATAGTTCAATTATGTGTGCAATAAGTGGTGCAAACAGTGAAATTGAACTATGTAATTTTTCTCCCAGCCAGCTGTACATAAATAGTCATATGGTGAGCTAATAGGGCATGTAACATAGAATGGGTGTCAAATGTTACTAAAAATGGTACTAGGACATAAAAGGCAAAGAAGATGTCCTAGCAAGAAAAGTAAGCCAAGTCTATCAACCATTATATGATTATATCTTCTTTGAAACTCTGGCTCCTCTATCTGTTTCAAGATCAACAAAATGAATAATATCAGAAAAGATCTGATTGACTTAACAAAGGATAAATCCAATCAACTTCGCCAAGCACTCGAAGACATCAGAACCAAATGCTCCACAAGATTATAAGAGCATGATATATTGTTTCCTTTTGGTCCACAAAGTAGACATTTATTATAAACATTTAAATCCCTCATAAAACAATTACCGCAGATAACCCAGCCCAGGATACCCATATAAACATATCATGAACTTTAAGGTCTCATGTAGGTCTTGTTACAAATCAATTTGGACTTTCATATCCAAAAAATTATTCGATGGTAACAAACGAGTTGACAAACCAACACATAAGTTGGAAATCATACGGGGGACAAGAAATGATGCTTGATTGGAAGACTTGGAAGTATGCTCAAAAGAACCAACTTACCTATTTCAAATGCAGGGCAAGTGAAGCACCCAGACTCCGCAGTTGGTGAAGCACCCTCACATGGAAAAATAAAAAGGGTTATTTTGTTCTTCTGATTCCAAGTTAATACTTTCTTTCAAAACAAACTTCGTCCTTGAACCTTCCTTAACAGGATATGTTCTATAGGCTCCTAAAACTGTCCCCTTGAGTTCTAAGGAAACCACAGCATTTCTATTGTTTGGACAGCAGCCCCATCTCCTCTTTTTTTCCCCCTTTGTTGTTGTTGTTGTTGTTGTTGTTGTTGTTGAAAAATGTGAGTTTTTGTCCCCTTCCAGGATTCAAGCCCTAGACTCCTTTTCCCTTTGTTGTTGTTGATGTTGTTGTTGAAATAGGTGAGTTTTTGTGCCCTTCCAGGATTCAAGCCCTAGACTCCTTTTGTCTATCATCTTTACAACTTTACCAGCATCACTTGGTATCTAAGTAGAAACTATGAGTAGCTTTCTTGTTAAGCACAGAGGCGCATTACTTTGTATTTCCCAGTTCAAAGGTACATACAGTTCAAATATCAAAGCTAAAAGTTCAATCAACAAAAAAATAAAAGGTATCAAAGCTAACCGTGGAAAACATATGAATTGCTTATTAAAAAGGAAATCAATCACTTCTCCAGTCCATATTCATTTAACATGTTATACTTACACAGATGAATGTCTTTCAAGGGTTACATAAAATGGCTAGCCAGACCAAGTCTTTTGACTCAATGACAGAATGGAGTCAATGCAATTATACAAATCACAGAGGTTAAAGGTAACAAAGAACAATTTAGCCAACTTTAATGAGATTATGGAGGCCTGTAGAATAGAAGAATTTAGGAATAAGGACCCCAGAGTATTGCTTTTTCCCCAGAGTTTTTTCTTTTATATGAGAATAGAAATAAGCTCCAACAAGATCAAAGTTTCAGTTAAATGATGATGAGCTTATAGATACATGATCAACACTAACACAACAAGAAGACAAAATTTATTGTAAAATAATTATTACACATTTATACCATTCTTCTTGTAAATACAGGATTAAGTATCAATATATAGGCAGAAAGTCCTGGTATAACTTGAGTAAAGAATGAATGTCACCCAAAAAGTGGCATAATTATAACTAGATTTATTGACTAACAACTAAGAACACTAAAGCAGGGAAGGTGCTAATAAAGGACAAGGAAGCATTAATGTTTGCATATGCCAAAAAAAGACTGAAAGAGTCCACAACGGAACCTCAAGAAGAGAAGAAGAGAAGAAAATGATACCAGAAGAGTTATACTGATGTCATTCATGAGAAATTCAAGACACTATCTTTCAGCTAACTGTAATAAAATGGTGATAATGACTATAAGGTTTTATTTAAAAAAATTTAGATAAATGAGCAGGAGTTTTTATAGGTCCCTCAAAAAACTTGACAGGAGCATGACATTTAGAATTCTGTTGACATTAATTTGGTCAATCCACTTGTGGGGCCTTAGAACTATATGCCTCGCAGATGAACCCATTTTGATAGCAAAAGCCTAGAATGATAGTGAGGATAGTAATGATGATGGTCAAAAGGATGTATATTATTCCCAGAACATCCTTGTGAAAAGCATCATTAACAATTTAGAAATATAATCATGCAGGAAATCAGTCAAATCACTACTGGTTAGCAGATATTACATACAGTAATTGACTGATTAAGTTCTACCCACCAATAAATACACAAAAGAAAAACCAACCTTTCCAAACAGGTTGTGGAGAAAGCATGAGTCAATAATACTCCTCTGACTCCCACCAAGATATGTTAATGATCGTAAAAGAGACCAACTAAAAACTTTGGTAAGGTTTAAAACTAAAAACTTTGGTAAGGTTTAAACTAAGTAATTGTCAATCTAAAATTTTCAAGTTCTTCAATAAAGCACTTTTATACTTCCTAACAAAAAAATGAAACCTACATAACTGTAAATTCAATAACGAACAAGCTGCAATCAACTAGAGATAATTCAAATACTTGTTATCCAGTGAACAAATTCTACAGCATGATTATACTAATAATTTAAATAGATTTTTAATTTTACAACCTCCACTAGTGAACCTAGAACTTCAACAAAAAAATGGTGCAATTTGGCTTTTTGGCATATGGAGGTACGTTTGGGAAAGACCCATGCATAGTTAATTATATCTAACAAAAAATGCAGGTATGTCATATAACTAGGGGAATATCAGTCATGTACCCTAATTCTAGTTCCCTTTAATTTTGCAATACAAAACTGAAATTCAGTATAATGCTACAGAATATTATAATTTCTTCAGACAATTCTCTCAGTCAGATTTTGATCAGACATCCACCTCTAACTAAAACAAGAATCAGATTGATATATCATTGTTATTTACAACAGCATAAACATAAACACCAAAGGTGCACTGTGCATTCACGTTCTCCAGGACAAATTAAAGTTCAGGGTGATAAGAATTTGATTGAACCAATGGATAACCTCTAGATGCGCCTGCAAGTAATAGACACCAACAAGTTGATGGATAAATAGTCCCATGCGACTTCTAGATTGTGGATAATACGCAGACAAAATAATATTAATTAGATATTGCTGTTATAACAAAGGTAATTAATAAAACAAAGTCACCTTCTATCACGGACTATGCGAACATCTGTCACACGGCCAAACCTCGAGAATTTCTTTTCTAGATCCCTCTCAGTAGTAACATAGCTAAAACCTGCAACAAATAAATTGTTCCCAGGCTTGCCCAATCCTGTGTTGCGATTAGCAGGTGGTGACCAAGGCCTCCTTGGAGAACGGCGACGAGAGTAACTTGGTGGAGGAGACCTACGCCTTGGAGACGGCCTTCTCCTGTTAATGAAAAAAGATGAACCACAACAATTAAAGGGAGAAAATAGCGATAAAGGATCAAGCATAAGATATATAGAAAATAAAGCTTTTGTTCCTTCCCTAATGCCCAACCAATTAGTCTGACGTATGCTCAAAACAGACATGCTACCTTAACCATGCAAGTTGCATAAAGCGGAAGAGAAGCAGAAAACGTACAATACATGTGTACTGGTAAGAGAAAAACTAAAAGAATGGAGAAAACATAAATACAACCAAGTTTTCTTTCCAACTTGGTGAGCTCCTCTGAATTCCTAACAATATATTTTCTTATTTTAACGAGGAATGTCATTAACAGCGGATCAATTTCCACACATGGAATGAAGTTCAAGAAGGTCAGGTCACATCAGGTGGAAAGAAAACTTGAGAAATTAAAATAATAAATATGAGCAAATTCACCTTGGGGATCTTCGATTACGATCCCTTGCATGAGGAGACCTTGATCTAGATCTACGGTGGTGATCTCTTCTACGTCCAGGAGAATCCCTTCTCCTCACAGGCGAGTGTGATATTGACCTACCCCTCCTCCTTGGAGAGTCTCGCCTCCGAGGAGATGAAGCCGCGTGTCTCCTTGGAGAACCATCCCTGTGGTGAGAGTCTCGCAGTGTTGTCCTCTCTGTAGGAGATTTCCGCCTTGCAGGAGATGAACGATCGCGTGAGGAAGGTCTCTTGCGACCCCCACTATGTTTTTCCGGAGAAGGTGAACGTTTTCTTCTAGATGGGCTGGGTAAAGGTGCTGATTTCTTGTCAATATTCGCTGGAGATTGCACTCCTTCTTGCCTTGGAGATGGATGAGTGTGAGGAAACTGTTGGGAGTGGAAAGACCTTTCTGCAGAAATAGAAAATTGTCTCTCAGGTGATGGTGAAGCATTTTGAGTTCTCTGAGGAGAATGCAGACTAGAATTTTCCCATACCATCCCTCCATTTTCTGAAGCTGCTATCACTGAGGAGTAATCATCTTCCTTCATTTCAGTACGGGTGCTCAAGCTTCCACCATCAATTTCTGCATGGACTTCAGGCTCCTCAGGATCAAAATTTGCTGAGGCATTTTCCACACCTCCATTCCCAGCTTCATTTAATGCAGGAGATTTCGCAATCTGACGGTTAAAAGCATCATCACCCATTATCTCATAACAACTGTTATTATCGCCTGTCAAAAGAGAATTATGAGCTGATGCATATGAATCTTCAGTATGAAACTCGTTGTATGTTTCATTGACATTATTTTCAAGAAAATCGGCAGGATGAGCAATATGGTCAGCATTCTCAGTTCCCTCTTTCTTCTCATTGCTGCGATAATCCTCCACAGAGAACCTCTGTTCCTCGCTACCATAATCAATAAATCTCTGATCCATATTGTCATGATTTAGATCAGATTCGATTGGTAAAAAAGACTCTTCATGGTTTCTGGCAGGAGATGACAAGTCTGCTTGATTTGATTTCATTATAGGAGATTGCAGTCCCTCATTTTCAACACCAGCATGCATGACAGGAGAGACAGGGTACTCCTGTTCCAAGTAGACTTGTGTTCCATCATTTGGTACTTCATTTTCATGCACGAAATTTTCGCCCCTCTGATCATCCTTGTTCCCGAATAAGTCTAGGTCTGGATTTTTCACAGGAGAAGACCCATCCTCTTCCCTGATTCCTTCCACAGCTTTGTCAGGTGAATCAATATCCATCCTAATACAAAACTCAACAATGAACAAAGACAAAAAGTTATTTGTCTAATTATAAACAGAATAACAGAAAATAAAAATTGGTATAGCACAATAGCACTAGGCTATCTTTGACTTCCATTCACTTCAGAATATGAAACACACATACGCAAAAAATAAACAAATGAACAAAACCAAAAGTTTGTTTTTTTTGTTATCATGTATCATCAATGAACTGAAAGTTTGTTTTTTAGTTTGGTAAATTTTTACTAAATTATTCACTCACAACCTATAGCATTTTCAGCTGGATAATGCAATTAAAAAATTAAACCATATTTGTTGTCACTTGAATCTCTTAAATGGATCTGATAAATAAAGGCAAGGTTCAGGAAATCCGATACATGCATACTGTCGAGAATTTTTCCACTGCTACCATTGACTTTTCTAGTATCCATGCAAAGTTCAACATTTTATCTGTATAGGGCATGGAACCCTCTCCAAAGTCCAGGCTAATGAAAAACAGCAAGGTTGTAAAGGACGGAGTTGGCAAGTAGGCAGCCAGGTTCAGACTAGGTGAATGAGAATATATCAGTGTCGTTAGTTTGCCTCTCGCCACCATTTGCTACAACTAGTCGAGGGAGTTGTGTGGCGGTAGAATGCCCGGTATATATGAGTCAAGAAGAGGAGAAATTAACAGGAGTTGGCACGGATATATAGAAACTAGTTAATTTAACCAACCTGCTGGGTCACCTCCAATGAAGTTGGGTTATGGGAGATCTCAAGTTCAAGATGGCCTTTGTCAAAAAAATAAAATAAAAATAAATTCCTAACCCCGTATACTCTCGCTCTCTCCTTTTAACATAGGGAATCCCACCACAGAAAACTAGATAGAAGCACGCATCAAGCGGCAAGCAACAGATGGTATGGTTGAAGATGATTTACACATCAAGCCCGCGGCCTTATTCATTTCTCCCTCCCTCTTCTCATTTTCCACTACCTCTGTCAGTAAGGAAAAATTTCCTACCTGAAGACTAGACTAGCATGCCTATACAGAAAGTTCCTTTCCACATCTACAACTTCATCACCAGGAATATTGTAATAACCAAGAAAATTGATGTTGGGTAGACAACCAATTTTAAAATTTCATCAAATCTTTATCTAGGCATTAACAACAAGGACAATGACAGTCGCCGTGACAACTAGATCGGGAAGCCTAGTTTAGGTACCTTGGCCCTAGTATAGGTGTGTCCAATATTGTAAACCATCCTCATTTGATCTTCTCGAATTGGAAGTGCGCAGTCAAATTTGCCACCACATACTCAGAGTAAGAAGGAAGAAGGATGTGAAGAAATAAGAGCTCAATCAGAACGGGTCAACCTCTAATCTTATGACTGACACACTTGACTCAGCCACTTTCTTTCAAATCAAGTTGTGTGGGATTGGTTATAAGATACAGTTCAACAAGCATCAAACCTTAACCCTTTGCCCCCCCCCCCCCCCCCCCACCCCACCTTTCAATCTTTATGCGGCAGCAAGAAGACAATCCCCCCGCTCGCTCTCTCTAACCAAATGTGACTTGGTCATTTCCTTCCAAATCAAGTTGGGCAATCTGGGGGCATGTTGGGGAACATGTTCCCCCTAACCCTGAGAACTCTCTATATGTTCCATATATTTTTTGAACTTTCCCATATTATTCTTAGTCATTCTCTGTGTGATCTCTTTGTAATAAGGACTGCACACGTTCTAATCTTGGCCCAGTCCTAAGTCTGTAGAATCCCTTTGTCAATACCTCCCAAACAATTAATCAACCACATTTATCAAAATAATAAGTGGGGCCTTTGGCCAAGAATGATGATAATAGAATTGCAAATTTAAAGTAGACCCTTGCTCATGCATTATTAAGAATTATATGTTCACAATCCAATATATAAGCATATCATACTTAGATGTGTGTTTATTATTAAAACTATTCTGCATCATACACATCTTTCCTTTACCATCTTAAACTTTAAACACTTCATTTAAAGACATTCAATCTCATATTAGCTACAACAAACCTAATGCATATTCCATTTCAACCAATTAAAAAAGGGAGGTATTTCATTAAGTAGTATGGAGTTTGCTAGGTTCGCCCTCACTGGAAAAAATTTCTTGCCTCCGCCTCTGATTGTGCAAGATTGGTTATAATCAAGGTTTGAAATATCGTCTGATACTGACATACATTTATGCTTGACACTGATATTGTCATTATGTGACCCGATATGACAGAGACGATACCAATATTGCCATCATGACAAGCTGAAACGACCGACCTAAACGGTCAATATTGCCAATTCTAATACAAAAAACCTATGAATGATACTAATACCGAGATTTCAAACCACAGTTGTAACATAAGGTTTAAACAACAACCCAACCTGATGAGGACATCACGCCGATTAGGGGGCAATTCGATCGTGTCTACTTCAGGAAGCGGCGTAATGCAATTCTTTGATTTTCGCCTAGTTTTATTTTAGACTTGTTTTATGTTTTTTTTAGGTAATGTAGTAGGTGGGTGTTCTTTTGTGGGCGTTTAGTACCACATCGGTTATTCTTTTAAAAGACATTACTTGTAAAGCCTATAAAAGGCTCCCTGACTACTTCTTTTGAATTATTGAATGATTAAAAATTTTCTCAAATTATCCGGTTTAATTCATGAGTTTATCTGCTCTCGAATTTTGAGTGAGAAGCTCGCGTAAGGGGTGGAAACACGAAATTTTATCCTGCTTTGAATTTTAAATTTTGGTTTCGATTTTGAAGGTGATTGCGATCCAGGTTAGTTTTACATCATCTTGGTATCAGAGCCTGTTTTTCAATCTCCTTCAGATTTTTCTCAATTCCAAAACCCTAAATCTAAATCCCCAGATCCATTCCAAAAAAAATTCAGATCACAACCTAGATCTGTTTTCAAAAAAAAATTTACAATCCCGCACTGTTCATCACCCCTTTCTCCCCAATTCTCTTCGAAACCCTAAATCTAGGGTTTCGCCCTTCTTCCACCACATCAGCGCCGCCATGACAAGTCGCCGCCAGTAGATTTTCCTCTATCGAAAAAAAACTCCTCCGCCCTCCCTAATCTTCCCTCAATGTCACTGTTCTAAAAATCAGATAAATCGGCCGATTAATCTTATTCAGTGGCAGCTCACTTAATATTACATTAATCGCTCTAATTATGCGCTCGTGCAATTAATCGGATCTAAAATGATTAATCCCTGATTAATACCCAATTAATCTAATTAATCCTTGATTAATGTGATTAATCCCCGATTAATCATTTAGGCATTTCATATGTTTTTTATTTGAAAAACTTATCACTTTGTGTGTGTTGGATCGCTAAGTAGTTTATGTTGTGAAGTTGATGATTTGATAATGATCTTTTGTTAAATAGTAGATGGACTGTTATTTATTAAATAATAGATAAATTATGAAATTTTATCATTGTATATTTTGCATAAAGTGATACTTATGTTTTATTATTTTTTTATTATTTTTCAAATTAACTTATTTAACGATCTTTCTCCATCATTCTTTGAAGCTCATTATTTTGATTGATAAATTGACTAATTTTTTTATTTATCTTATTTCACAAGTAAGTTTTTTGATTTATATTTGTTACAAAATTTAAAATTTTGAATTACTAATGTGAAGAGATAAGTTCTCTTACTTCTTATTTTTTACTATTTATTCATATTGTTTTGTTGTTCATCATATCATGGTTTATAACTTCACATCTAGATATTGTCTTGTATAATATTTAGATATTTTCAACAATTAACTGTATAAATTCATATGTAGTTGTGTATAAATATAATTAAATATATTAAAATATTCAAAAATGATTAATCCCTGATTAATCTGATTAATTATTATTCAGTGTTAGACCACACGAATAATGAAACCGATTTTTAGAACACTGCTCGACATCGTCTGCGCCGCCACGTCAAGCCGCCGCCATCCCCAGAGCTCGCTGTCACCGCTGTTGCCAACGCTTCTTCACAACCGATCGCCGACGATCGCATCACGGGTCAACGCCGTCGAGATTTCATCATAATTGACCGACATCATCTTCACCTTCCACCAAATCACCTCTAAATTCCACCACCGACATCAGATCCAGGCTTCTCTGACGTAGTCGATGCCGTCGCTCCTCCATCCCCTTCTAGATCTCCTCCTACAGATCCACTCCAACAACCTCACCGTCGATCCTCCTCGCCGCTGCGACCTCACCAAGCCGACGCCGACAAAGCTTCTTCTCTTCCTCTGCCATCGACGACCTCCTCAAGCAGCAAAATCACCTACAGGCCTCACCGCCTCTGCTCCTCGTTTTCCTCATCACCGCCTTCAACTCTCTGCCCTAGCTGCGCGCTCGAAGGAGGGGAGAAGTGGATTCTACCTGAGGGTGGACTTCTCTAAAAAGGGACTAAGAGACTCGAGTCGGGTCCTTTGCAAAATACCCGAACCCGACCCAAACCCGGGCGTCTTC
Source organism: Agave tequilana (assembly GCA_038442645.1). Lineage (NCBI taxonomy): Eukaryota > Viridiplantae > Streptophyta > Magnoliopsida > Asparagales > Asparagaceae > Agave > Agave tequilana. Next base: position 75,335 of record JAVJIF010002100.1, on the reverse strand, counting down.
CGCTGCAGACCGAGCAGGTCAAACCCGATTCAGACTGGGTCTGGTTCAACTACAAGCCAGACCCAACTCAATTCGATTGCAGGTCATATCTTCCGGAGGTTGTTCAGGGTTCGCTTCAAGTCCAAATAAAGTCATTTTCGAGACAGTGGATTCGTGATGATTGCAGGTCATATCGCCTACAGCAGTCACGTTCAAGATTGAGCCTCGGTCAACTCCCAGGTAACTTTGAGTATTTCGTTCAGTTATTCCTGCTACTTATTTGAGATAGCTAGCGATTCCAATCTGTCGCAATGTAGAACTTATGTATTGTTACCCACTAAATAGTGAGTTGTGTGATTCTGACCCTGAGTGGTAATCTGACTTAATATTAACTGTACAACTAAATTAATTTGAATTCGTGATTACTTGACTCAACTTGGAACAAACTGTGTAACATGTGTTTTGTCACTATCTCCACATTATATTTCTTAATCACGTGTTAATCTACATAGCTTAAAGTTGATATTATCTTTCATTAATCTAATCTCTGACTCTTCTTGCATAACATACATCTCATCATAGAACAGTTTGCATTTAGGATCAGCTAGAATCTTGCATACCAACTAGAAGTGGTAGAACTTTTTCTGTTGGAGAAACTTCAGCACCAATGGACCCTAACATTCATGACATACTTAACACACTCATTGACAAGATAGAAAAGATGGACCAGCAGCTACAAGAAGTTAGGGATCAGGTTGATGTCAACTGTAGGGATCTAGCAACCCGACTGGATAGGCTAGAAACCAATCGGAGGATAACCACAGAGGAGGAAAATTCTCGAAACGGTAGTAGGTCACCTAGGCGAAAGCGAGTTCAACCCTACAATACAGCTGACGCTGATGCACAGTATATCAAAAGCGTTAAAGTCGATGCTCCTTCCTTCAACGGGCACTTGGACCCTCAGATTTATATAGACTGGCAGTTGGCTATGGGTCGCTATTTCCGATGGCAAGACATATCTGAGTGTAAGAAGATTCGATTTGTCGTAATGAAACTAACGGGACAAGCGGGACAATATTGGAAAAACCTTGAGAGTATGATGAGGTATAGAAGGGAAGACTCAGTGGAGACTTGGAAAGACATGAAAGAGAAGCTTATATTAAAGTACGTCCCACCGTCATTCAGTCAGCAATTATTAGATAAGTGGAATCGATGGACTCAGGGAAACAAGTCAGCCACCAATTACATCGCTAAATTTGATGAATATTTGAATCGGTGTGGAGCAATCGAGTTAGAGTCTCCCGAACAGTCCATATCTAGATTCAGGTACGGTCTGAGGGATGATTATCGCCGAGAGCTCATCGCTTGAGATATCATGATTCTAGAACACGCATGTCAGCTAATCACGGACTTAGATGAGACTAGAGGATCCTATTTTCATCGAACTGATTTTAGGAATAACTTTAAAACCGTCACTACTAGCAAGTCAAGCTTTAGTCGATCTCTTCCTGCCCCAAGCAAGACTGCCTCCAGTTCCTCTAGCGTCAAACTTGCAGGTCCTTCTGATGCAAAGTCAATCACCTCCGAAAGAAGAATAGTTAGTGAACCAGGAAAGATCAACCCAAGGACCCAATGCTACATGTGTCAAGGGTATGGACACCTTACCAGCCAGTACCTGAGTCAAACTAAAACCCTCTTCATGGAAGTTTCCATTGAAGATATAGAAGAAGAAGAGGATGATGAAAAAGTAGTTGTGCGCCAACAAGATGATAACTCGGATGCTTCTGTCGAAGAGTATGAATTCAATGGGTGCATCAGAACTGTGGAAGTAACGAGCCTACCTCCTAGTGTAGGCCGAACCCAATTAGGAGTGGTTAGGTGCACTTTAGCACAGTCTGAGCCACTCAAAGACTGGAGAAGGACTGTCATATTTCAAACTTGCACAAAAATTGACAACAAGAGCTGCAAGGTGATAGTGGATAGTGGTAGTTACATCAACGTTGTTACTTCAAAGTTAATCACCACCTTGGGGATGAGACCGGTAAAGCATCCAAACCCCTACAGGGTCACATGGATCGATGCTACATCCATAAATGTTCAGGAGAGATGTCAAATTTTCATCCAGTTTGCCACATACACAGATAATGTGTAGTGTGACATACTCTTTATGGATGTTGGTCATATCATTTTGGGTCGACCATGATTGTTCGACCTAGACGTGACCATATATGGATGTACCAACCAATGTTTGTTCGTCCATAACGGAAAAAGGGTGAAGATTATGCGAAATCAACCGAAACAACTAACCCGAGAAAAAGGGGTTGACAAAGGCAAAGGCAAAGTGGATGTCCTAACTCCTGAAAAGAAGGGTGATAAGGGCAAAGGTAAGATGGTAATGAATTTAATTAGTCACGATCAAATTGAAAAGAGCTTGCATGAGGGTTCTACTTGTTATGTACTCGTGGCTCGAGAGGCTGATCGAAAGATCGAGGTGCAGATCCCTGAGCACATTAAATCAATTCTGGAAAAGTTTTTTGAAATCCTCCCATGAGATCTGTCAGGTGAGTTGTCTCCCATGCGAGACATCCAACTGCTATTGATTTAGTCCTAGGAGCAACTTTGTCAAACCTGCCCCACTACAGAATGAACCCTATGGAACATGCAGAGTTACAACGATAGGTAAGAGAGTTACTTGACAAAGGCTTCATCAAAGAGAGTTTGAACCCGTGTACAGTTCCCGCATTCTTAGCGCCAAAGAAGATGGTACATGGTGTATGTGTGTGGATAGTCGTGCCATCAACAAGATCACCGTCAAGTATCGTTTTTCCATGCCCTCTCTAGATGATATGCAGCATCAAATGTTAGGTGCCACAATCTTCTCCAAGATTGATCTTAAGAGTGGGTACCACCAAATTAGAATCCGGCCGGAGGACGAATGGGAAACTGCATTCAAAACTAAAGATGGACTGTATGAATGGTTGGTTATACCCTTTGGACTGTCCAATGCTCCTTACACCTTCATGAGTGATGACTCAATTGTTTCGGCCATTTATCGGTAATTTCGTAGTGGTATACTTTGACAATATACTGATTTACAGCCAAACTCAGGAGCAACATATGGGTCATTTGAGGTAAGTCCTCCGTACACTTCAAGCTGAGAAGTTTTATGCAAAGCCAAAGAAGTAAGCTTCCTGCACAGACAGGGCGGTCTTCTTAGGATTTGTGATTTCATCCGAGAGAGTTTCTGCAGACCCTAAGAAGGTGAAAGCAATCACTGAGTGGCCACAACCCCGAACGATTAGAGAAGTCAAAAGTTTTCACGGGTTAGCCACTTTTCACAGTTGGTTCATAAAGAACTTTAGTGCTATTATGGCACTTATAACCGACTGCTTGAAGAGCGAGGGATTCCAATGGACTCATGCCGCCACCAAGGCTTTTCCAGAAATTAAGAGGATGATGATTGAAGCTCCTATTATGCGCCTCCCTAACTTTTCGAAAGCGTTTGAAATAACATGTGACGCATCAGGACTGGCAATTGATGGTGTGCTGAGTCAAGAAAACCTCTCGTTGCTTATTTCAGTGAAAATTAAATAACGCCCGACAACAATACTCCACGTATGACAAGAAATTTTATGCGGTTATGCAGGCCTTGCGTTACTGGAGGCATTATCTGTTATCGTAGGAATTCGTATTGTATTCGGATCATGAAGTACTGAAGTACCTCAACTCTCAAAAGAGGCTAAATGCGAGACACAGCAAATGGGTGGAGTTCCTCCAGGATTACACATTTGTTCTCAAACACAAGGCAGGAGTTGAGAATAAGGTCGTTGATGCACTCAGCCGACGTGTTATGATTTTGGTAGCTATGAGTGCAGAAGTGATTGGGTTCAAGAAAATGAGGGAGGAGCATGATTCGTGCCCCGACTTTGGGAAAATTTACTTCATGTTACGAGACGGCTCCATTCGTGAAATGAACGGCTTTCTGCTACAAGACGGTTATCTATTCAGATTCAATAAGCTATGTAATCTCTGTGTATCCCTCAGGGATTTTCTTTTGTGAAATACATACTAGAGGTCTGGTTGAACATTTCGATCAGAACAAAACAATTGAGGCTATTGAACACAGATTCTATTGGTCGAGCTTGAAGAAGGATGTCGCTAAAATCGTTGGCCAGTGTTGCACGTGTCAACTGGCCAAGCAACTAAAACAGATTGTCAGAGCTTACACTCCACTCCCTGTGCCAAATTGCCCTTGGCAAGACGTGAGCCTAGATTTCATAATAAGGTTGCAAAAACTCAAAGAGGCGTGACTCTATCCTAGTAGTAGTTGATCGATTCTCCAAAAGGGCTCACTTCATCCCGTGCTCCAAAACCTCAGATGCGTCTCGCGTAATGTCGTCAAGTTACATGAGTTGCCCAAAACTATGGTTCCGATAAGGACGTTAAGTTTGTTAGCTACTTCTGACAAACACTTTGGCACAAGATGGGCACTAAATTGAAATTCTTGACAGCTTTTCATCCACAAATAGATAGCCAAACTGAGGTAGTAAACATGACTCTAGGAAATCTCCTTAGGTGTCTTGTTGGGAAAAAATTGAAAACTTGAGATCTCATTTTGCCAATGGTCGAATTTGCATACAATGGTTCTGTCAATAGGTCTTACGAGTCTTAATCTGTTTGAAATAGTAATTGGATTTAAACTTAGACAACCAATTGATTTAATTCCCATGACTCATCATCATTCTATGGTATCAGATTCTGCATCAACATTTGCATCACATATACGTGTATTACATAAGGAGATCATAGAGAAGATAATAAAAATAATATTGATGATAAAGCTTCTACAGATTTACATCGCAGATTAAGGACATTTAATGTTGGTGATTATGTAATGGTCCACATGAGATCCGAGCGGTTTCCTCCGGGAGCCATGAAGAAATTACACGCGCGAAGCGCAGGGCCTTTCCAAATCCTCAAGAAAATTAATTCAAATGCTTATGTGGTGGATTTCCCATCAGACTTTAGCATCAGTTGCACTTTTAATGTTGTGGACTTGGTTCCATATAGATACCTTTGATACACCTTCTGATCCATTCATGGATGAGCCTATCCAGGAGCTTCTTTCTGAGAGCCCCCACTACCTCCACTTCCTCCTAAATTACCCATGCAACAGAAAACATAGATTCTATCTTGGATGATCAGATCGTCTCTACTAAAGATAGAGGAACGCAACGCTATCTTATAAAGTGGGAAGGAAGACCTGATTCAGAAAATTCTTGAATTACTGAGGAGGACTTTCGACAACTTGATCTCGACCTATTGGAGCGCTATCAGAGCCAGCAGCAGCTTCCCACCACACACTCGACTGGGTCGAGTTCTTCCCACCCCGGGAGAATTGATGAGGACATCACGCCGCTTAGGGGGCGATTCGATCGCGTCTGTTTCAGGAAGCGGCGTAATGTAATTCTTTGATTTTAGCCTAGTTTTATTTTAGACTTGTTTTATGTTTTTTTTTAGCTGATGTAGTAGGTGTTCTTTTGTGGGCGTTTAGTACCACATCGGTTATTCTTTTAGAAATCATTTCTTGTAAAGCCTATAAAAGGCTCCCTGACTACTTCTTTTGGATTATTGAACGATTAAAAATTTTCTCAAATTATCCAGTTTAATTCTTGAGTTTATCTGCTCTCAAATTTTGAGTGAGAAGCCCACGTACGGGGTGAAAATCCGAAATTTTATCCTCCTTTGAATTTCAAATTTTAGTTTCGATTTTGAAAGTGATCGTGATCCAGGTTAGTTTTACATCACAACCCCAATCATGATAAAGGAGAATGGTTAAGTTAGCTGACACCCAATGTTATGAATACACTGACTCCTAAAAAACAGTATTAAAAATCCTATCTAATGCATCAACTATATTAGATGCAAAGTGATCACATCCCTTCATGACATCATGACATTCTGATACACATTTCCTAATTGTGCTTCAACTCAACTCTTCATAGTTGTACCATGATCCTATTCCCCAATTGACATGAAAAAAAAAATAATTAAACCAATTTGCCCATTTGACTTAAATGTAACAATAACAGATATGAGTCTTAAAGATGAGAAATAAGTATTAGGGCCGGGTCACCTAGCTAACTAGTTATCTTTACTCTAGCCTTATAGCGAGAGAAGGAGAAAAAGATAAAGAAATATAGAGAAAAAGTCTTTTCTTCCAGGCAATATACATAATGTTGCAATCAGCCTTCACCAGTTGCTAGACTCTTAATGTAAATGACATACCATTTTTATTTTTATTTTTATTTTTATTTTTATTTTTATTTTTTTGGCCTCATTTTGTGCCTCAAAGATGAATGAAATTCCTTACTGCAGATCTCATAACCGTATCTCTCAAAAAAAAAAAAATCCAGTTCGAGGTTCATGGCGATTGTAGGCTTGCCACATTGATGTATGAGTTTAAATTGCATGACCTGAACACCAAGAATTCATAGCAAGCATCTCTCTAGCTCATAGCTGAGCCAGCTGCCATAGAAGTCGAAATCCCGGTTTGAGGTTCGAGGTGATTGTAGGCTTGCCACATTGTTGTATGAGTTTAAATTGCATGACCTGAGGGAAAAAGTTGGTTTTCCTACCTGCCAATAAGGGGCCGAGAATTCATAGCAAACATCTCTCTAGTTCATAGCTGAGCCAACTGCCATAAAAGTCAATGTCAGTCAGACATCTGGACATCAAAACTATGGCTTTGACAATTTCTTTTTTCATTTTTTTGGCATGTTCTGCAGGCTGGAGCTCTAAGCTTGACATTGAGTCATGCTCCATTGCGGACCAAAATTTGGTGGGATAAAACCCAGGTAATTATGATGAAGTGTTAATAATAGTCTTCAGTAAAATGCAACCAATAGATGGCTGTCTGTATCAAAGTTGCAATAAAATAGACAGGAAAGAGCAACAGGATTATTAAGACAATTTCAGGAAATAGAGCAAGACATTTCTTTCAAACAGAAACTACAATAACAGCAGAAAATAGAATGAATGAGAATAAACAAGTTCATTTCTAAAGTTCCCACGGACACAAATCACAACCCAAACCCTAAATCCTCAAACTCCCATGAACGCAACCCCAATCAGCAATCGGATTAAAAACATCCTAAAATTTAAACAATTGCTTGAAGCCTAACCTTAGCTTACAGAAGGTTTCAATCTAATTTGCCCTCAATTACCAGCACCCACAGAATCCTTCATCCTCAACCAGGAAAAAGAAAAAGAAACAAGGAAAGGAAAACAATTTCAAGCTTCCCTCCCTTCAAATTCCTGTACTAGCAACATAACCAAATTAACAAAAAAACCCGAATTTCCAAATTGAAATGAAATTCCTCGTCTTCAAAGCCCCCATAAAAAATTAAGAAAAAATAAAAATATATATAGAAAACAATCAACGCCGTACACAATTACGCATTGCTAGCTACCAATCAGAAGCAAATGAAAAATGGTACCTTGGATCGAGCTGAGAGAGAGTGAAGTGAGGGATTGAAGAGAACTGGTCTTCAGAGACAAACCCTTTCTTACCTTTCTCAGTTGTTTGATCGGTTATCAGATGGAAGAGAACACTAACGCACAAAGGCTACATGCCCCGGGGATCTGGTCACCGCCCGATCCCGGGAACGCTCGCGGATATGTGCCCGTTGCTGATGCTGGGGCTCGGGGAGTTATTCTCACCGGGGGTTGTTGGGATCTGGGCAGAATTAGCCGCAGGATCTATCTTGATCAAGTGGGACCATTTTTAAAGCAGAATTACCTAGAAATATAAAGATATACTAGCATATCACCGTTGTTGGTAGCAAACCGACTGATTGGTCAAGAGAAGAAGGAAGAAAAGAAGAAGAAAAAGAAGGAATGAGGTGGAAGCAAAGAGAGGAGAAAGAAAGAGGGGGGAGCTCTCTCTCGTGCAGATGAAGACGGACAGATGGACGGACAAAGTTTCTATATGAGTCAGGAGAGAAACCTCTCTTCGGTCGTTTTTGAATATTATTTTGGGCTGATTATTATAGGAATTGTTGGAATAAGAATAGGAAATTAAGCTAAACTAGGAGAATATATGTATTAAAAAATTGTCACCTCATATGGTTATGGTTAGGGGTTAGCCTAAGCCGCCGGATATACACTTTGAATGAGCGCTTTGACTGTTAAGATAAAGATTAACTAGGAGTTCTCACTCTATTCTGAAAATGGTTTGAAATTGAGACAGGAATAGGAGGGATTCTTTGATTTTTCACCATTAAATTTTTCATTAGGGTTAGATTTAGAAATATACATTGCATTTTTTAGGATTTACGTGGATAGCTTTTAAAATGTGTTGGGATCGACAACAACGCGGAAGAAAAAAAGAGAAGGAATCACAGATCAATCAAAGATACCATAAATTACATGAAAAATCCAAAACGGAAAAATCACGGAGCCGCGTACAAATTCACTATTTGTCAGAGAGATAACAGGAGAGAAGAAGAGAATCCTCACAGCCGCTCTGTACAATGGCACTCACAATAGGCATAATCTATTGGTGCTTTTTCTCTCAATTAACTGTAATGAAGGGCTCTCCTTTTATAGGAAAAACTAAGGTTACAAGCTGTGAGATCCCTAAACTGCCCTTGACATGTTTTTCAAGTTTCACTGGTAAAAAAGCTCTGGACTGGACCGCTTCTAGGATAGACTGGGCCGCTTCTAGGATGGACAGCTTCCAGACTGGACTGGGCCGCTTCCGCTAAGCTCCTCGGATTCGCTACGGAGTGCTCCTCTGACTGGGTGCTTCGGCATGAATTTCCGCTCCAGAGACTCTACCACTCTGAAAGGCTCTATCGCTCTGTCCTTGCCATTAAACTAAAACTCCAACTGGCCCAACTCCATGACCCGAAGAACTTCGTCGTCGCTCCGGAATCATCGTATTGACTGCACATGGCGATAGTCTGTCAAGACAATAGTCTGGCTCCACAACTTAGCAATCTTCCACTTGAAAACTGATTATTGTCACAGCCTTGGCACTTCGTTTCTCTGTTGTACTCTGACTCTCCACTCATAGTGACATTTGTTGTGATTCAACTCTGGATCTTCACCCTAGAAGACCCACGGAGGTTGAGCAGGTCTTCAGCTTCTCCGTCGTGACCACTTTGGTCAGCATATCTGCGGGATTCGGACTCGTGTGTATCTTCACCAGTGATAGCACACCTCCTTCAAAAGAATGTGGATGAAGTGGTACTGCATATCAATATGCTTGGTTCTGTCATGATGAACTACATTGTTGGCAAGATCTATATCACTCTGGCTATGACTGTATAGTGACGGAGTCACCTAAACCTTTCCAAGCTCTTTCATAAAATTCTTCAGTCATATCAACTCCTTGCAAACTTCTGTTGCTGCAACATATTCGGGCCTCCGTCATAGACAAGGCGACTGTCTTTTATACCCCTGACACTCAGCTCACTACTCCACTTATCAAAGTAAAAATATAACCAATGGTACTCTTTTGATTATCTACATCACTCGCAAAGTCAGAGTCAACATATCTGTCGCGTCTCATTTCTCAAAATATATAATAGCGGGGATGCGACGAGAGTCGATAACGCATATACGCATGGAAAATATCTCACATATGCGCGCTAAGCCTCAATACGAAAAAAATAAATATAATAAAAATAATTATTCTAACATTTAAAAACAAGAATATCTGCAAAAGAATTAGTGATCATAATAGACAAGGAAATAGGGATAAATTAGGAAATAAAGACAGAATAATAAAGATACCTACAATATTATAGACGACGAGCCTTCCTATTTATATCCCGTGAAATATTAGGTACTACGATATCTCGAATTTTCAACATGGGCATGCAAGCTCAGGGTCGTTAGTAAGCGACCTAATAAGTGGTAAAATGGGAAAGTAGTAATGTATACCCTAATAGTAGTACAATCATGATAATATATAAAACAAGATTAAATAACAATGATACAGTATAATTATAATTATAGTAACATTCGGTATATATATTACAATCATAATAACATATAATACATGATTAAATAATAGTAATCTTGTATAATACATGTCTATCATTAATGGTGTTAATGGTGATACAATATAATTAGTTATACTAATAATCAGCTTGCAATGTAATTTCAGTTACATTACTTTAAATTATGTTAGCTAAAAAAGTATAACCATCGACATGTTACTGTTATGAAATATGGGTGTTAAGATACAGACTTTGGTTATATATAAATGTAATCACTTAGTATTATTAATCTGCATCAAGTATTAATTATTTCATATGTATTATTTTAATTAACAATGGTAGCATGACAATATCAGTGATTATATGACATTAGCAGTAATAATCATGCTATAGTGTTTATGATTATACAGGGGCAGTGTGCCTACATAGAATGTATGAATGCAGGGTATACATGTATCATAGCACGATTGTAAGTAAGATAATCAAAATGTTTAATACAATACACAAACAAAATATCATGCATATGAAGAATTATATATTATCATATAATAATAACAATCAATATCACTTGCTATTTTAATTAATCTTTTCTAGTATCTCATACTACTGACAGTTCATACCGCAACCCCTACTCTAACCAACCATCCAAACATGGCATACATGTACTATTATTCGAATAAAAGAGTGACAAATAACAAGTGTTCCCGACGTCACTATTATTTATACTGTTTTATTATATTAATTGGAAAGTTAATGGTCAAGAAGCTAATCAGGTGGGTGTACCCCATACATACTCGGGATCATGACCTTAATCAATCTCTTCCAGTGTCCCATACACTGGCAGTATCACTTATTTTATTTGATTTTTTCTTGCAAACACATTGGGCTATTTTTTTCTTGATCTATTTTTTTCTTAAGCTATTTTTTTTCTAATAATTTAATTTTCTTTTTCGTAATAGTGTTCTTACTAATTTGATAATAATAAAGGACAATTTTGTTACAACCATCTACTTTACATCATAATTAGAAAAAAAAACTCATCCCAGTATTTTTTGTTCGCAACAGCCTCATCCACATCATCAAAAAGTAACTGACAGATTGGACTTATTTTAAATTTCTATTTACCCTTGTTTATTGTCATACTTCGCTTCCCAAATATACAATAGCGGAGTCGCGACGAGAGTCGGCAACGCATATACGTGTGAAAAATACCTCACGTATATGCGCTAAGTCTCAGTATAAGAAATAAACACAATACACACAAATATTTTAGCATTAAATAAGTGCAAGAATACCTGCAAAAGGAGTCAGTGATCATGATACATATGAAAAATAAGGATAAATAAGAAAATAAAGACAGAATAATAAAGATACGTGTGAATAACAAAGGTCTCGAGACTCCTACTAATATCCAGTGAAATATCAGGTACTCTGACATCTCAGATCTCCAACCTAGGCATGCAAACTCATGATCGTCAGAAAGCGACCTAGTAAGTGATAAAATAAGGGAAGCAGTAATATATATTATTGTAGTAGTACAATCACGATACTATAAATACACTTTTAAATTCCGGTGATACAATATAATTATACCAACAATCGAGATATATATGCATAGATATAAATAAGTGTTATATTAACAATATAACATTATAAATGTCTAGCATGTTACAATGATGTTAGTTTTATAATATTATCCAATCATATAATATTAATATTAATTAATATTATCGAGAAGAGTCTTATAAATCACCAATCATATATTATTATATTCTTATAATCAGTATGAGTTATATCATTTATATGGTATGATTAATAAGATACAGTATTTAGTTATATATTAACAAAATTAAGTTATTTAATGAACATGTATTGAGTCTTAATTATAGTATATTTATTATTTAAACTAATAGTAATAGTAGAATGATAATATCGTGATAAAAATATTTATACGTGAATACATGGACAGAGAATACATAAAATACAAAGTGGATGTGTACATGAATAGTGTGTGTCCACATGAAATACACAATATACATGTGACATGATGGTGGATAAGATATCAGAAAGTGTAACAAGTATCAATGAATAATAATATATATGTATAGAGCAAGTCACATTATCTATACAATAATAACAATCAGTACCGCCAGATATTTTAATCAATCTTTTCAATGTCCCATACCACTGGCAGTTCATACTGGAGCCCATACTCCAGCCGAACCCATCCAAACATGGCATATGTGTACCATTATCCGAACAAAAGTGTGATCAAATAACAAGCCATCCCGATGTCACTATTATTTATACTATTTTATTATGTGAATTGGAAACCAATGGTCAAGGAGCTCTAATGAGTGAGTGTATCCTGTGCATACCTGGGATACGGCCTTAAACAAGCCTCTAATTACTGAGACCAGGGCTATCCGCTAGGGCAGGAGAAAGAAACATGAAGCTTAATGAGCTATAGACAATACAAACGGTAGCCAGCACTACCACGTCCCATGTAGTGGGACGACGATGGATTCAGGACATCCACCCGATAAGACCTAATTAACCATCAAATCTCTCCTATCCCCATGTTATATTTATTATATTTAAATTACATAGTGTATCAAGAACAAGAACAGTGCATGGTACATGTAATACGATAATAGGATATGAGTTTTGTTGATATCATGAAACAAGATAACGTAAAACAGGAAACGAGATGTGAGATTCTAGAGGTGGCCCCCATAGCTTAGATTCACGTGGCACTTAGTTTCACACATCGCATATCAACAGCATTCATGTCCAGTAGTATCATATCGATGTCAGTAACAAGAAACAATCATTTAACAGGAATACAGAAATATTCATGTAACAGGAATGAAGATCCATGCAACAAGAATATAGAAACAATCAACGCATGTATACAGGTGAATCCATGTAACACAGGTATAAAAACATGAAATGACTGTGTACAGAGTATTAGTGTAACGATGATACAAATATATGAAATAACGGTATCCAGTGGAATAGCGTATTCGTGTATCAGTGGTACATAAACATAAAATAATAGTGTTCAGTGTAACAGTATCTGTGTAACGGTGATAGATGTACATGAAATGATAGTGTCCGTTGTGATAGTATATCCGTGTCACGGTGCTACAAGTAAATGAAATAATAGTGTATAGTGTAATAGAATATCCGTGAACGGGGGCATATGGATATGCAAGTAACGGTAACTCATGTAAAGTGATACATGATTATGTAGATAACAGTGTCCAATGTATCAGTGATTGTACTCGTGATTTCTGGTAAGGTAACTGTGTTAGGGTGATATAGTTATTTTGATTATATGACAATCGATATATATCAGTATTTGGTATACCACTTTTTATGTTATTGTGATCGCTATCATAAAGAAATTATAAACAATTATTTATTTTCAAATTCTTCACATTTATTTTAATAATTATTAATTTATTATTCTAGAATGTCATTATCAATAATCCAATAATCACTTATTAGCAATAAATAACTAATTCATCTGTATTTTATATTAAATTAATAATCATAATTAAATATTATCTTATTAAATATGTTTATAAAGTACTCACACATATTTTTATTATCATGATTTACCATTTACATGATTTATTGATCAATAATTATAATTTGTTAAATAAATCAATAACTTATTTTAATTTCACATGATGAAATATAATTTATAATATAAAAACAATCACAAAGCTTGTACAGGGATGTAGCTCGTCTTTCTACGATCACAATGTTTCAAGAATCGTCCAAATCGGACTCCGGATACTCATGATATCGCCCGAACACTGAAAAATAATTAACAATAGCTTAAAATATGTAAATTTCTAAGATTTAAAATGAAATAACTTCTATTTACCAGGGGGTTTATGCAAAATTTACCTTTCTTTAATTTAGAAGCGGGTTTGGGTTGCTAACGGGTCGGGTTGGATCCAATAACCCAAACCCAGTTGTTTAAATGATTGGGTTTGGATAATTGGTTAACGAATTTAGGTTAATGGGTTATTGGGTGTAGATTTAAATCCATTAAGAGAGAATGAGAGAGAGAGGGGCAGCAGGAGAGAGAGGAATGCGGCGGCCATCGGCGGCGGAGGCCGTTGACGCGTGGCGGCGCCCGCGACGGCCGCGACCAGGCGAAGGTCTGGTCGATTGACTGTGCGAGAAGGGAGAGAAAAATGAGAGAGAGAGGAGAGAAAGAGAAGAAGAAGAGAAAGAGAAGAAGAATAAGTGGTGGCGGTGGTGGTTCGTAGTGGAAGAGTATGGCCAGCGTGCTATTACAGTCGAGGCTGGGTTGGGCTCGTTTAGAGGGAAAGGAGGATTTGAAGAATAAGAAAAAAGAGTAAGAAGAAAGAGAAGAAAGAAGAGAGAGGGGAAGAGAGAGGGGAAGAGGGAAATAGAGAGGGGTTGTCCACGGCGGCGGCGGCAACGACGACAATCTGGCCCAGAGAGTGAGAAAAGGGGGGAGAGATAATGAGACATTGAGAGTAAGAGTGAGAGATCTAGGGAAAGTGTGAGAGAAAGAAGTGAGAGGAGAGGGAAAGAGATTGGGAGAAACAGTGAGAGAGAATGAAGAGAGAGATTAATAGAGTGGGTAATGTGGTGGGGGAGTTTGCTGGCTTACGGGAGAATAAAAAGAAAAAGATTGGAGGAGAAAATAAAAGAAAAGAAAATGAATTATTTAATTTTATTTAAATCAGATAAAACTTGATTAGTTCAGAATGATTCCCAAATTTTTTATAAAATAGAAAATATTACTCAGAGGAATAATATGAAATCAGATACAAGAAATTCAGCCTGCTTTGCAAATTAAAAATTCTGAAATCGATCGGTGATACCGCTCGACACCGAATTGGCCAGATTTTTGACTAATTAAGAAAAATTCTCAAAATACCCTAAAGTAGAAAATATGATTTTGAAAAATAATTTAAAAATATATTCTTGAAATTTATTAATGTTTGAGAATTAAAAATCATAGAGTCAATTATCAGTATCAGTCGATAACGAATTCAGAGATTTTTCAAAATAATTCAGAAAATTTTCAAAAAAATCTAAAAATTCTAAAATATTAGGAAATAGTATCGAAATTGAAACCATATTAGTGTGACTATCAGGAAGGTCAAATCAAATTTGTACGACGTATCGAATACTGATACAGTGACACGTATATTTAAAACCGGGGGTTACATTCATTTTTAGACTCTTTTCTCATTGATCTTCATATTCAGTCTCTTATTCATCGACACTCTTTCTCTTTTGATCTATCATTGTTCTTCAACTTCAACAATTCGTTCTTCATCAATATCTCGCAGATCTATCTGCCTTTTCCCTTGAGCATGGTGCCTTCTTCAAATCAGGTGAAGATGATTTTCTTTTCTTTTCTTTTTTCCCTTGTTATTTATGAATATCTATGATTGCGGCATCGATTTTTGGATAATTAAGGTTAATTTTGTGTTGCGATCTTTATTAAAGTCTATCAGTTCGGTTATTTATCGAGGACTGCGATTATGATCGCGCAGTCCTCAGAAAACACATACATATGGTTGTATTTATGAGCACTGTGATTATGATGTAATCCTCAGAAAACACACACAAAATGTTGTGTTTATGTGGATTGCGATCAGAGTTACAGTCCTCAGAAAACAGACAAAATATGTGTGTTTATGAGGATTGCGATCAGAGTCGCGATCCTCAGTAAAACACACACAAGATATGTGTGTTTTATGAGGACTAGGACCATGATCGCATTCCTATTGAAGAATGAGAAATAATTCATTTTTTGACAGGACTGCGATTTGATCACAGTCCATGTAGAAAATGAAAAAAACAGTTCATTTTTTTAAAAAACTGAGATCATGATCGCAGTCCATGTGAAGAATGAAGAACAATTCATTTTTTAAAGGACTGCGATCATGGTCTATGTGAAGAATGGAAACACACAATTTTTTTACAGGGACCGCGATCATGATCGCAGTCCTCTTGAAAAATGAGAAATAAGTCATTTTTTTACAGTGACAACGATTATTGTCGCATTCCATGTGAAGAAAAAGAAGTTTTTTTTTTATTTGTAAGGACTGAGATCATGGTCTTAATCCTAGTGAAGAGTGAGAAACAAGTCAATTTGTGCAAGGACTGCGATCATGGTCACAATCTTATTAAAAAGCAAAAAAAAACATAAAATCTCAAAAAAAAAGAACTAGGGCTTGCATTTATGAATAATTTTTTTTTTAAATGGTTGATGAGATCTATGAGTTTTCTAGGGTTTTTTTATGTTGAAAATATACCCTTTTCTTCTGATTTCCTCTGCAAATCGCTCGAAGATCTCTAAATCGATCGAGATGAATGAGATTTTCAACAATTTTTCTTCAATTCTTTCATTGCAGTCACTTTCGCTTAGATTTTACTCGCAGTCTTTTGGGATTAGGGTAGAACGTTCGCATTAAGAGTAAAAAAGAGGGAGGGGTATTTTTTGTCTTTAGCCGTTGATAATCGCCTCATATGTGCGACACGTGGAAGTAACGTGTGGATTTTTAAAAAAAGGTGGCTGAAGTGAAAAAAATATGAAGGTGAGTTTTTTCCCTAATTACAGTTTGACATAGAGGTCCGTAGTGAAATCTCCTAATAATAAATATATTGAGCTAAAAAGTGGATAATTTCATATGAAATATAGACAAACTAAATAAAAAGTGGATAATTCTATACGAAAACTAAAATGAGGTTTACATGAAATGTTCATTTTTTATAGTCAGTTTTATACTTAGGCTTAAAATGTCCATCTATAGATCAACTTATCCACGTTATTGTCAGTTTATCCACCTTTACATCAACTTGTCCATTTGCTATTGATATTGTCCACCACAATTTAGGGGGTATTTGATTGATTATAGTTAGAACTTCATGTAGCTCCAACTCAAAGAGATAACAACTCAATTGTTTGTTTTGATGCAGTTGGAACTACATGTTATTCTAACTATATTAGTTAGAGCAAATTTGTGTATTTTTTTTTGTTGTAGTTGGAACTACGACAAAATTGGTTATAGTTGAACTATAATAAATAAGGGTACCACATTACTTTTTATTAACAACTATTATGCAATACAACTTTATTATGTATTAAATCAAGCAACTGCTCTTTATCTCCTATAGTTGGAAGTGCAATTGTGAATTGTTAAATTAAACGTATAACTTGGTATTCTAACTACATGAGTAACAACTACATGTAGTTGGAACTACAATATAGGTCCAACTACGGGCCTGTTTGGTTAAGGGTGAAAGTGAGGAAGTGAGGAAGTGGTAATAGTTCCCTTTGGAACTTAGGAATTGGTTAGTAAATTTTCCGGTGTTTGGATGTTGTTGGGAAGTGTGGTTTTGAAAATGTTATGTCTTTTGTAATGAAAAGTGAAAGTGGAAAAGTTGACCGCAAAATAATATTAAAATAAAAATTAATTAAGAAAAATAAAAAATAGACTGTAATTAGAATGCAAGTGAGATTTACATGACCAAAAAATTAACTGTTTTATACTACAGCTTATTACAAATGAGATTTACATGACCACAAAATTAACTGTAGCACTCTGGAAGTGAGGAAATGGTTGTGTAAAAGAGAGAAGAAAAAAGGAAAAGGGGTTTTCTTATTTTCCTTTTCCAGTGTTTGGATAGATAGGGAAGTGATCAATTATACTTCCCTATTTCCTTACTTCCGCCCACTTCCTTGCAACCAAACACGCCCTACATCAAACCAAATAGCCTTTTAGTTGTCCACTTGTATTTAAAATTGTCCTTATTATTTTCAATTTGTCCATTTATAGGTCACTACTTCTTAATTGTCCACCTCAATTAAGATGCCCACTTTATTACCAGTCTATAAAAAATGGACAATTTTAGTCCTATTATTGTTATAGAATTATCCATTTTAATTTAGTATGTTTACATTTCATATAAAGTTGTTTATATTTTAGTTCAATATATTTTATTAATCTCAAATTAGCAAGAATAATTATTGGGAACAATGCAGCAATAAAATCATTAAAAAATTAAATTAATAAGAAAAAACAATATTCTAAGATAACAAATAACAGTCTAAGTCTAACGTCTTTATAAGAAAAAGATCTAAATGGAAAATTTCTTAATTTCTTTTACTAATTAAATAGTATTAAAAATAGATAATTTCTCATAAAATAAACATATTAAAGATGTAATACCAGTAATATAACCAATAAATGCTATTAAAATATCAAAAAATTTCAAGGCTTCATTCAAAGAAAATCCTATAACACATGTATAGATGGACAAATTCAATGCTACAAGTAGATAACTTCTAACTTTTTTTTATACGAGGTGGACAAATTCGATTTACAGTGGAAAGTTTCTAAGATTGCATTTTTCGTACCAGGTAGGTAAAAAGTGAGCTTGTACTTTTTTCTGCACCAGGTGGACAAATTTGACACGCAAGTGGAAAATTTCTGAGCTACACTTTTTTCTGCACCAAGTAAACAAATTCGATTTACAAGTGAAAAGCTTCCGAGCTTACACTTTTTCCTGTATCAAGTGGATAATTTCTAAACTTGCACCTTTTTCTACCCTTGAAATGCATTTAATGAGCTTCACATGTCTATATTTGGATCAGCAGATTTGAACAACTTCAAAAGGGTAATACATGGATTATGAAAAATACTTTGTACCCTGTATTTGCGTTTTGCAAAAAAAAGCGTAAACATGTGAATAATTGCTTCCAGGGAGTTTCTGATGCAAGAAAAAGCACTATGGGTTCTGATAAGGAGATTTTTTTTCTTAGAGGGCTAGAAAAAAATTTCCCTATAAATAGTTATCGGCTTGAATCCTTAGACCCAATGAGAGATTGTATGTATTGCTCTAGAATCCATACCCTTTAATAAGCTATGGGATATCCCCTAATGGTGTTAAGGAACCAAACTCAAAATTTCAATGGGATCCATGTTGGGGGTATCGGGCCCTTATTGCATCCCTATTTCCAAATCGGTAGAATTTAATAGAAAAAAAAAAAAAAAAAAAAGTAAGCCGGAAAAAGGTAGACGAAAACAAGGCCCACTTCAATAATGTTTCTATAATTCTCAACTAATCTTCTATTATATTTATTAGCACTTGTCTACGCTCTCTTCTGCTATTTGTCCCTCTCCAACAATGAACGCTTGTACGAGGGATTTAAGTGACAATAACACCATGTCGACCCTTCAGCATGTGGGCTCTCACCAAAGAGTTTATCGGAGGGCCCGTTTGCTTTGCCGTACGTTGATGCAAGTCGTAAATTTTATTTTTCATTATTTGTTTTGCTGAAAAATAAATTATAAAATGTAACTTTATTTTCCTACTTATAGTTGTTACAGTTAATTTTGTAGTCATGTAAATCTCACTTTTATACCCACATTTTTTTCACTTGCAACTGTTACAATTAATTTTGTGGTCATATAAATTTCATTTGTAGTAAGCTTGCAACTCAAAGCAGTTACTTGATAATCAATATATAATATAACATAATTAAATATTTAATATATTTAATATTATTAATAGTGTTTAATTACTTATTTAATTATTTTATATTTTATATTATTTTTAATATTATTTTAATATTTAATATTTAATTATTTTAATTTATATTTTAATTTAATACTTTATTTTTATTAATATTTATACCATTTTTAATATTTTATTTAAGATTTAATATTTTATTAATATACAAATATTATTATTTAATATAAAATTACTATATATTTAATTAATTTATTTAATATACTTAATTACTTTATTAATATCATAATATATTTTATTATTATATTAATATTTTATTATGTTAATATTGTAGTAATAATTCATTAATAATATTTTAATATTAATATTATAATTATATTTTACTATGTTAATTTTATATTTTTGTAATATTACAATAATATAATAAAATTTAATATTATATAATTTTTAAGTATTTTATAATACTATAATATTATAACTATATTTTATTATTTTTCTTAAGATTTTTTAATATTTATGTTTTATTAGTATTCTTAAAATTTTATTAACATTCTTTAAATTTTCTTAAAATTTTATATTTATAAATTTAGTTAATATTTTAGTAATATTTTGCTAATTATATTAATATTTTATTAATATTAATATTATTTTAAAATATTAAAATTATTAATATTTTATCTCAAATTTATTAATACAATTTAATTTTCAATTGCAGATTTAATTTAATAATATTTAAAATATTTAAATCACTGCTACAGTTAATTTTGTTGTTAACTTATCCACTTACACTTTTACATTACTAATCAAATACCGTAAAACACAATATATTTTCCCATTTACACTTTCACTTTATCAAGTAAATACCGTAAAACACAATATATTTTTTCATCTACACTTTCACTTTACCAACCAAATACCGTAAAACACAATATATTTTTCATGTTACAGTTCACTTTTCACATTCTCATTTTACAATTTACGACTTGCAGCCATTGCAGCAAAATAAAAAAGCCCTAGCCTGAGAACCCAACTACTAAAATTCTACTTTTTAAAGTCATCACAGAGCATGGGCGTGCTCTTAATTATAAGGCCACAACTCGCCGTGATGTTGGCCAAATCTTACGATGTTCACTTGCGAATTCATTATATCGTGGATTCAAACCTGACCAAAATAATTTATTGGATTCTGAGTTAGGGTTTTAGATATAAATCTAATATTTTTTTGCAAAAATATGCTAAATTGTATTAAGAATTATAAAAGTTGTTAAGAGTTTCCTGCTAAATTTTGTGGACTTTATTTTAATTTCTTAAAAAAATTACACACGAGCAAAACATGACGAAGCAATTTTATTTATATATACTATAATTATGTAGCTTCAACTAATGAATAAGACCATATAACATCTGTCAAATTATTCGTCTGTATCTTTAAGGATATGAACTCAAGGGTTCATATCGAGATCAAATAAGAGACATGAAAAAGAAAAAGAAGGATAAAAGAGAGAGAGAAAGAAACAAAGACACACAGAAACGGTTGGTAAAAATTTTATATCATCATCTGGGCCAATTATGACGTTGGGCCATTCTTGGTCCCTAACTTCCTCTACATATTTCCGGCCTGGTCCGTGCCAGCCCACAGCACATCTAGGCCGTCTAATTTCAATCCCATGGACACCTGAGATCCTCGAACCGCAAGTATACGCGTCCTCGCCCGCGTCCACGCGCGTTGACCTCGCATACGTGTTCCCTCGGGGGTGACGTGAGAACCGACCTACCCACGTGTTCCACGTCAAACGCCGGTGCGGTCCCACCACCACCAGTACCCTCACCGCCCTCTCTTTCCACCTTCATTCTGCCCCCGACGTGTGCGGTGAGCTCACCGCAAGTATCCAAAAAACCCCTGTCGCGGGAACCCGACCCGCTCTAAAAAATCTCTCACCCAGCCCAGCTTGGTCCCATCAATTGAACAAGGATAAATCCACGCCCTTTTCCTTAAAAATCCACGGCGTTGACGAAAATCAGTGGTCAATTTGCAAGGTGGACTTTAAATATATTTTTGGACCAATGTCTCTCTCATTCTCAGCCACGAGCACGTCTCCACCATCTCCCAACGGGGGTGCCATCGGATCGGATATTATCTCTACCATATCCATATCCGCACCCAACCTTCGGATACGGATACGGATACGGATATTGGCGGATGTAAAAAATGATATCCGTATCCGTCAAAATCGGATATCAGATATAAATCAGATATTAGCGGATCGGATGCGGATACTAATCGGATATGTTAAAAATGGATATGGCTAAAGATAAATTAAACAGAAATACTTATATTACTTTTTATCTCATCTACTACGATATTAAATGTGATACATTTTATGATATTATTGTGTACATATCAATACATTCATCGTATTCATTGTCATTTGACTTCTATAACAATAAATTACACGTCCTCCGGTGCTAAATGCTAATTCGGATAACATGGTTGATGTCGAAATACTCAAAATATCATGTGGTGCTCTTGCAAGAATCGAATACTTTTCACTATTACTTTTTCACCAACTCAAAATATCAAAATTTAATACCTTATTCCATTGAAGAATAGTCTTCTCCATACCGATATCATTATGAAGCACGCAACATTCGGATATCGGATCGGATACGAATAAGATATTATTTTTATCATATCCGTATCCGCACCTACCTTTCGGATACGGATACGGATACGAATATTGACGGATGTGAAAAAAATGATATCCGTATCCGGATTAGAGGCGGATTCGGATGCGGATATCCGCGGAAAATTCATATCCGGTGGCACCCCTATCTCCCAATCATGGAGACATACTTATCTCTAAAAAGGCAAATTTATATGAGACCTAAAAAATGGTGACCAGATTGTGACTATTCTCCCTCTGTTTTTTTTCCTTTAAATTTATTATTTTTCCGTAATTTGAAATTTCATTAATACAATCTGTGTTATCAATAGAACTAGAAAATTGAAATATAAATCATTCACGTTGGAAGGGAGATCAACTGTTCTTTGCTATCAGTAATTGGAGAAGGCACATTTACATGTGATTATAATTGATTATAAAATAGTAAATAAAAGAGAATAAATAATTTTGAAAAGTTCAGCTATTTGGAGTTTTCGCGGGTTTAAGAACCAACCCTAATGAAGCAGCCCGCAAGTGTTATGATGCACATGTTGTATAGGGCTAGAATCCTTTGTCTTGTTCTCGTACCATTTGTCTCCTAATTATCATAGTATTCATGAGATTGAGATTGGCGTGGATTTTATTGCAAGTCTCGCTCTCTCTCTGAGATGTTATTGTCGATTAGTTAATTGCTGGTCTATTTAGTTGAGGCTTATAACAAAGGGTAAATGTAATCGACTAGCATTCATCGTCAAAACAAACAAATCAAGTGGAAAAACAATAGTGATTTTGACGTTTCATCTAACATCTTTTATGTCTCTATTGCAATGTTATAGCTTCAGAAATGTATGTCAGAGTCATATATTTTATGCAATTTAGATGGACTGTTGATATACAAAACAAAACAAAATGAAATAGTTTTTAATTTTTTTTTTTTTTTTATGATTATGAATATGCATGCTTTAAAATATATTAACATCATTTAGAATTTCAATAATAGCTTTTACTTGAATCCAACTAAGCATACGTTTATAAAGTAATAATTTTCATTAAATTCACAACTCACTATATTTCTTAAATTAAAGTTGTGTTCTAAAAAGTGCGGATTATGTAACAATATTTTTTCTTTGGACTATAATATAATGATTATTTTGCCTGTGAGACCTAGCTCACTAGTAAAAGAGTGAAAATGAATTATGAAGAGTCCCAATTTAAAGTTGGCCTCATGTATAACAACAATTTATTTTAGCTTTAATTATTGACAGACTCTCTCAAAGATTAGAAAAATATGTGTTTTCTGCAAATACCAAAAATCTAGCTTCAATCCTGTAAAAGAATCAATATCTAGAAGAGTTTGCTATTTCACTTTTGCACCCAGGGGGTGACATGGGTGTGATTAGTTGCAAGTCCTAGATTTCAGTCCAAGTCATAATATTTGTTTAAACTAAAAAAAATTATGGTGAAATTAGATTTTTATTTTGAGAAAATAAAGTAAAATTAGATAAAACCCAAATTGACTACAATCACCTTACTTTGAGGTCACATTTGAATTATTTATTGAAAATTGTCTATCATAATTAGAGATAACATGGTCTAATTAAGAAACTTTATGTTACTAAACATCAGAAAAAGGAATTAAAAAAAATGAACCTTCCTACTTATTTCAAGTTGGTGGACTTTCACGACCCAGGCGGCGATATACTCTTCCTTTGGTCGTGATGATCTCGTTCGCTGACTGACTGCCTCTCTTTAAGGAAAGTCTTCAGCTTTTGATCTGTTTTCTCTAAAACCCCCAATTTCAACCCGCAAGATATTATTTTCCTCGATAGTTTTGAGAATATTCGGAATTGGCATCTGTTTTTTATCCTTTCAAATTTTAATTTAAAATCCAATATTGGCTTCTTTGCTGACGACCAATTCAGGTGATTTCTCTCTTATCTCTTGTTATTTTCATTTTTTTCTGGTGAGCTGAAGATAAGAGAATTAAAAATTGCTGATCTGGGTTTTCTTCAAAATCCAACCTTGAAACCTCCAGTTGCATTTATTATTCTCATTGTAGTTTTTATTTACTTTGCTGCTGAGGCAAGTCTGAGTTTTTCCCCTTTGCTTTCGGATTAATCCTGAACTTTTTCTCTTCTATCCTGCATTTAGTTTCATGTTTTTTTTTAATTTTAATTTTATTTTTAATGTTGTTTCCTTTTAGTAGATTTGTTTCAGTTGAACAGGGAGGTATTAATACCCTAGATCTGGATTTTCATCACAATTCTATTACGAACATCATCCCAAATCACAAAATTGGGTTAAATAGCTTTTCTTGTCAAATCTGTGTACTTCCTTGCAATTTCTGCTCATTACTTTTGCTTTGATTAGAGCCCTGCTTGTCCGTCTCTGTCATTTATTTAGTTGTAAGCTTTTTTTGTTTAATCTATTTTAATTGGCATGTTAAGCTAAATAGAAATTTAGTTGCTTCCAGGGTAAATCTTGACCCAATACTGTCCAGTTTCTATTTAGGTTATGTGTTATATTTCTTGTATTGATAGGTTCATCTTCGAATTCAGAACTAGTATTTATGATCAGGGTTTCATCAAATATTGCTTTTGTTCAAAAGTCCAAACCTCAACACGCCAAATGTTTTTCTCTTTTGCATTACCTCTGTCTGCTTCTTTTTTCCAATTTCTGCTAATTTGGTTTTTATTTACTTGAAGTTCTCACTTGAGTTTATTTTTTCATTCCATCTCGATTGATTTTACAGGCTTCCATCCATTTCAATTGATAGATTCTGTTGAACAAGAACAGTGGTTTAAAGAGCAAGATCATTTTAAATTCTCTACTTAAAGAAAGAGATATGGGTCTTTGTTTCAGCAAAGGAAAGGACACAAGACCAAAGCCCAATGTCTATTCCTCACACCAAAGGCCACAGCCCTACGAACCAACCAAGCCTTCACCCCCACCTCCCCACCAACAAACTCATCAACAGTCCGCCCAAACTCGGCCGGAGTCCCGTTTTGTTCCCCCGTCCCCATTGATACCGACTCCTAAACCCCATTCCATCTTCCAACCAGATACCATCCTTGGCAAGCCCTACTCAGATGTCCGGTCCTTCTACACGCTCAGCAAAGAGCTTGGCCGCGGGCAATTTGGCATTACATACCTTTGCACGGAGAATTCAACTGGTCTCTCGTATGCTTGCAAGTCTATTTCCAAGCGAAAGCTTCAGAACAAGAATGACAGAGAGGACATCAAAAAGGAGATTCTGATTATGCAGCACTTGACAGGGCAAGCCAACATAGTGGAATTCAAAGGATCCTATGAGGACAAGCAATCAGTGAACCTTGTAATGGAGCTGTGTGCTGGTGGAGAGTTGTTTGATAGGATTATTGCAAAGGGACACTACACAGAGAAAGCTGCAGCAGGGATTTGTCGAGCAATTGTGAATGTGGTGAATATTTGCCATTTTATGGGGGTGATGCACCGGGACCTCAAGCCTGAAAACTTCTTGCTTGCTACTAAGGATGAAGGGGCAATGCTCAAAGCTACAGACTTTGGGCTCTCAGTCTTCATCGAGGAAGGTAACTATTTTCCTTTTCTCTTAATAAAGATATATGTTTTAATTGTTCACTTCATACAGAAATATCATGGTGCCAAGGGATTGATTGTTGAATGTATCATTCAAAGGAATTGGTATGCCTTTAGTTACTTCATTCTTCGGCAAAATATGTCATCTAGGTATGGTCCAGTTATGGAGGCTACTTGTAGAGGTCACGTTCTTAGATGTGGATAATCTGAAATTAACTTGTTTATGATACTATTATAGTATTATGGAAAGTGTCAAGAAACCACTTCAATGAAAAGCTTAAGATATAGTGTATGTGTATCAAGCTAATTTAATAGCGAAGCTCTCACCTGGCCAAAGGGCGGCAGGGTTAGGTGATGTGAAACGTGCATGCATGTATGAAAATCAGCAATAAAACACCCAATCACGCTTCACCAATATGAAACGATTATTGGTAGAAAGGCTAAAAAACTAATAATATTAGCAAATAGTTGATCACACGCAGTTTAATCCAATACAATCGAGAATCAATTAAGGATAATATATAATGCGGCAAGGTTTTACGATCAATATCAAATCTATTGAATTACAGGCAATTAATCTCACGTTTGTGGACAACAGTTAAATTGATAAAAAATTAGACTTCAATTTTTTTTTTTCGAAATAATCGATCTAGATTAGAGACGTACTTAGTGATAATCACGTCGATCTCAGTGTCTTTGTGATGCCTGTGGATGCGTAGCTCTGGCTTCCATAGCTCCAACGTCGCAAAAATCACTCAAATCGGGCTTCGGATAACTGAAAAACGGCTCGAAAACCATGTTATTTTCTTAACGGGCCTGTTTTGACCTTAACAAGTGCAAGGGGGTCGAGCGACACTGTAGCAGGTTTCATTGTAGTGCATGGATCATGTACTATAACTAACAGGTCCGGGTCCAACTGGGTTCGGTTTGAAGTTGCAATTGGTGTGAATCGGGTCGGGTCAATGTGGGACAGGTCGATACCCGATCACTTAAACCCGATTAGGGTTTTTAGTCGACAACAAAATGGAGAGAGAGGAGCACTGTGGCGGAATGGAGTAGACTCGCGAAGGCAGCGACGGCGATTGTAGGCAGGGGAAAGAAGATGGGATTCTGGTGGCGGAGGGAAGAGAAGGTGGCGGCTGGCAGGGACTTGGTTCTGTTCGCACATAATGGACGCAGGCGGGAGCTATTCGCGCTGGGAGTCGTGGTCCTGGATGATCACAGAGGCACGACAATAGGCGGTTGACGAGGTGGAAGGGAGAGAGGAGCCGCGGGAACAAGATGAAAGGGGAGCAGTCACGGGAAGGCGGCAACGGTCGGCTATACGAGGAAGAAGACGAGGCTGCAAGGGGTTGGTGTTGGTAGTGACGCAGCGGGAAGGAGAGGAAGAAGAAGATGAGTGCAGACGGCTGACAACGACAGATCTCGCCAGTAGAGGAGGAGAAGAGGTGGGGCGCAGGTTTGCCTTTGGGTTCACGTGAGGAGAAGGAAGAAAGAGAAGAACAATATGGTTTTAATTTTTTCTGAATTTTTCGGGGAATTTCAAAGGATTTGCTACAGTAATTTTGAATTTCCTGGGAGTGAAAATTAAACAAGTAGAAATAAGTTTTTTGGAGGAGGAATTAGAATTTGGAATTGAGGTTTTGAAGGAAGAGAGATGGGATAAGGGGATATTCTAGATAGGGTTTCACATCACTAATTTAGAATTTCTCTAAGGGCTTCACACACAAAGAGAGATGTTTGGGAGAGAACTCTTCACTCACATATTTTGTAGAAAATTTCATAAACTTCTTCATTGATTCAATTCTTCATAAAAGGTGTCTTTAAATAAATTTTACAAAATATGAATTCTACTAGAACTAAAACTATAACTCCTAATCAAAATAGAAACTCTAAAATTCTCAATCACAGTGGGATTACAACTGCTAAAAGAAAAAAAAAATAAAGAAACTCAAAATAAAGAAGCTAAAAATACATAGAATTCTACTCTTACTGAGAAACTGGAACGAGGAGCCGTCTCCATCGGTGGTACACATGCCAAACATGTGGCTTGATGTCCACATCATTTTCCCCGTGTTGGAGAGAATTCGACTCCGTCGAGTTAGAAGTAAAAGTGCTTTCATATTGCTTCAAAATTTCATGATCAATCTTTGCTGTTCACTTTAGTTTAACCATGTATTATCAATTAATACTTTTTTCTGTCCAATAAATCAGATATTTTCGAATTCCATCATCTTGAGTGGTGATAATTTTATCATTTAAGAATTTATCAACTTGGCATGCTGTATAGGGTAAAATATCTGATAGTGGTGAAAGGAAGGGCTCTCGAAAATAGGCTCATGGGAAGGCTTATCAACAAGTGGGATAACATCAAGACCATTGTAATTCACTAAGCATTCAATATTGAAAGTAGAACTGATGCCAACATTTATAAAAAGATTTATAACATAAACATTATCGTTCAATTTCATCAAGATTTAAAATGGGTCAGCACTACAAGCATGCAATTGTTTAACAACATCACCAATATTAAAAATTTTTAATCTATTCCTATCATCAACTCACATCTCATTATTGATATTATTTTGTACAACTTTATCACTAATTTTCTCGTGTAATTCATGCATATGTGATGCAAATGATGATGCAGACTTAGTTGATGCAAACTCACCTGACCTATCATGATTAGCTATGGGGACAAGGTCTATTGAGAATTTCAATTTAGTACTTAATATATGCCATAAGGAAAAAGGGAATGATGTCGGAGTAAGAGGCTGGCGACCAATATAGGTAACGATAATAGGGATCAGTAGTAGAGGAGGCGAAGAAGTTAGTGTTGACAGTAGAGCCGGAGAAGGGACAAGGCGGGTGACAGTTGTGACAGCAAAAGAGACAAGAGCCGTGGCAACCAAGGAAAAATACTAAACTCTTTAATCACATAAGTGACTTTCGGAGATAATGCTATATCGGGCTTAGGTGCTTCAATTAGAACTTTGTCATTGATGGTAATCTTAAATAGGCTTGAACAGTTGGTAGCAACGTGCCTATAATCTTGACATTTGTAGCACTTAATTGTGATACTAAGTTTGAAAAGTCTCTTTTAATGGCTTTATTTTGTTGGTGATCTTAACATTAGAATCTTAGGTGGAGGTGGAAGGATACTAGACCTATGGGGTTGGGATAGGCTAGCTAGGTTTCACACCACTAATTTAGGGTTTCTCTAAGGGCTTCACACACAAAGATGTTTGAGAGAGAACTCATCACTCGCAAATTTATGAAAAATTTCATAAACTACTTTATTGATTCAATTCTTGATACAAGGTGTTTTAAATAGATTTTACAAAATATGAATTCAACTAGAACTAAAACTACAACTCCTAATTAAAATATAAACTCTAAAATTTTCAATCACGGTGAGATTACAACTACTAAAAGGAAATCAAAAATAAAGAAACTCAAAATAAAGAAATTAAAAATACATAGAATTCTACTACTATTGAGAAGCTGAAACGAGGCACTATCTCCATCGGCGGTACATGTACCATGCACGTGGCTTGATGTCCGCACCACTAGGCCTCCAGTTAACCTGCTTGGAAAGGCAGAACAAGTTGTGTGTATATATGTGTTTTGGGTCGGGCAGAGGGAAAATAAATACATACCTTTAAATTGACAATGAAGAGGTTTGAACTCAGATCTCTTGAAACCTGGTGCTCTTGTACCGTGTCAAGTAACCACTTTAACCAAAAAGTTTAAGCTATTGGGGTGCCGGCAGAAAATGTATAATTGTAATCTAAGGATGTGCTTTGTTTATCACCTTTGAATATTTGGACTCACATATGTACCGATTGTTTCTAAAATATTAGTGGATTTTGCAAATGATATCTAAGAATTGTGTAAACTTTTCCATGTGTTTACATTTTGTAATTTGGTGTTTTTCTAGTAACTATTTCTTGAAAAGAGTCTTTTTTCTCAGTGTAAACTAGAATCTGGTGTAACAATGCTTGTAATTCATCAAATACAAAATAATTAGATCCATCTCATTGTTCGTAACCTCATAGAAGATGTTTGGCAGTTGGCACCACTAATTGTCACCAGTTTTTTTTTTTTTTTTTTTTTGAAATATAGGCCGTAGCCTGATGCAAGCGGGATTTGAACCCAGACCTCTTGCCCTAGTTGTCACCAGCCATGAGACTTGTAATTTTCTCTTGAGGAACTCCGTAAACCATATTAGTACCTTATGCGGTTATCTTCTACAACAGATCAGTTAATTGATCTCTAGTTGTAGCCGCTAACATACCTCAGATTAAGTAGTCTATCCACAACATTTTTAACTAAGCTTTCCAATTGCCTTTCTAAATAATAAAAATGTCCAACATTGTTATCTTAGGTGCACCCCATCTTCTCTCAAATATCTCCAGATCTTTTTGGCACAAATCTGATTTTCTGTCCTGGCGGTTCTCTATGATCTCTTCTTTCTATACTTACTACTAGTTATCTCTTATGTGGCCTTGATTGTAATGAGAATGGGGGGAGGAAATGAAAATTGATGCAATATGTAAGTTGAAAGGAAGAAGGTTTTTCTTTTTTCTTTTTGGGCTGGGGTGCTTTAAATATTTTTGTGGGTCTTCGCTTCCTGCGATGAAGGTAGAACATCTTTTAAATGGTTAGATGTAATGTTCCAATCTCATGAACATTCAAGATCTGGTAGTTCTTGGAGGTGTTGCCATCACCTGTAGCCTACTCTCTGTAACACCCTGTTTAAGGTAGTTGTCCGACAAAAGAAAATGACAATTTTGAGGAAACAAGTGAAGGTAATAGAATTTAGTAAACAACTGCGAAACTTATGACGGTTTAAGTACCATTGGAATATGGGCATAGTGGACCGTGTTTCACATGCATTGGAGTTGGGTTCATTCATCTGATAGTTTCAGTTGGTGGTGCAGCAAATTCCATGTATATCGTTAATTTAAACTCTTATTGTATTTGTGCATTTTTCTCATTTTAGATCGATGTTGGAGAGATCTTTAGACATGAATGTATGTGATGAGGACATCACACAGTTCCCATTTATCTTTTCACGCCTTAGCTTATTTAGAGGATTTTGTATTTTGTTTCAGTTTTATTTGTAGTAGATGTTTTAGCTTTATCTGTGTTCCTTTGTGGGCGTTTAGTACCACATCGGTTATTTCCCAGTAATTCTC
Source organism: Agave tequilana (assembly GCA_038442645.1). Taxonomy (NCBI): domain Eukaryota; kingdom Viridiplantae; phylum Streptophyta; class Magnoliopsida; order Asparagales; family Asparagaceae; genus Agave; species Agave tequilana. The sequence continues at coordinate 44,366 of JAVJIF010002100.1, read as the reverse complement.
TTTTGTAAAGCCTATATAAGGCCCCCTAAACTATTGTATTGGGATATTGAATGATTAAAACCTTCCTCAAATTATTTGGCTTAATTCTTGAGTTTATTTTGCTCTCGAGTTCTGGGGTGAGAAGCCCGTGTAAGGGGTGGAAACCCAAAATCTTATCTTATCCTCAATTTCAAATTTTAGTTACGATTTGAAGGTGATTGCGATCCAGATTGGTATTACATCATTTTGGTATCAGAGCACTGGTTTCAATCCCCTTCAAAAATTTCCTTTTCTAAATTTTTCTTCCAGTCTCCAAACCCTAGATCTATATTCCAGACCCATTCAAAAAAAAAAAAATCACTGTTCATTTACATTTCCGAAAATAAAAAAAATCCCTGAAAATCCAAATCAACACTATTCATCGTCTTCCGCCGCCTTCGACACCCACAACCCCAAACAACATCTGTCCACCACCTCAGCAACCCGCCGCCGCTACCCTTCTTCATCAATACCATCACCATCCAAGGCTCCGCCGCCGCCGAAGCCTTCCCTTTTGAACCGACCTCGTCACCGGAGCAGAACAGATCAGGGCAGATCCGAGCCTCGTCGGGGCTTCCTGAACCTAAATCGGAGTCTCTGAAGCCTTTCCAGCCGTTCGACCTCTTCATCTGACGTCTCCGCCGCCTCTGGTCTACACCAACATCCACGTCCTCCGCCGCCATCATCGTCAGACCCGACGAAGCTGTCGTCGTCGCCGTTGCCTTCCACCACTGAAGTCGACGTCACCGGAGATCTCTAGCATCTCCGCCTTCGTCTTTGTCCTTGCCTCCGTTCGACGAAGCCATCGTCGCCGAAGATCTCCGACGCCGTCCACCCTCTCCGACTCAATTCCGACGAAGATTTTCCCCTCTCACCTCGTCGCACTAGATCTTCGCTGCTCTCCCCGTCACAACAGGTCCAGACCATCGCCGGCGCTGATCGGGGCAAATCTGAACAGATCCAGTGCTCTCGTCGTCGCTCTCGCCATTTCCGACCACATCCGCTCAGATCTGGAGCCCTGTAGGTCAAAATTGATGCCCCAGAAGTTCCTCCACCTCCTCCGACATAACCTAGGGTGCCGCCGGACTCCGCCTTGCCAGATCCCTCGCGTCGCCACCAACGGAGACTTTAAATTCATCGCAGTCGTGCCTTCCACGCCAGGGTCCGTCGGCAGAGCTCCATCCACCTTGTTCGCTGGCGAAGCCAACGCCTGGATCACCTGCGCCGCCGCTGAGGGCTTCTCAAGCCCTAGTCTGAGATCGAAAGGAAGAGGGCTTCGCGTCGCAGTCTTCATCTCCGAAGCCTCGTCGTGCCTTGCTGGAGAGCTTCGCCTGCTATCTTCGCCGACGTCGTCCTCAGCTCTCGCCGCCATCTGGTCTACCGTCGTATCATCCAAGGGTTCGCCGACGTCGTCCTTTGCTCCATCAAGTTGCCGCCGCCCTTCGCTCCATCCTTGCCCTAGCCGGCGCGAAAAGAGAAGCAAAAGGGGTGATCGGGTGAAGACCCAAACCCGATCGGGTTTTAAACGGTGGGCGAATCGGGTCGGGTCCCTGCAAGCAACTGAACCCGACCTAGTCAAAACTCAAACCAGGGCTTCTACCCGCTCCAGCTGAGCAGACCAGGCCGGTTCTGAACCGGGTCTGGCTTAATTAGGATCCAGACCAGACCAAGTCTGGTTTAATTCAGTCCGGCTACAGGTCATATCCTTCGAACGCCGTTCAGAGCTCGTTTCAAGTCCAAATCGAGCCGTTTTCGAGGCAGTGGATTCATGACAACCAGTACTACGCTCCTACAGCAGTCACAATCTGGTTCAAGCTCCGAACGTCTTCCAGATTCAACTCAGTAGATCAGAGCACCACAGTTCACAGCTTGTTTCTGCCCCGATTCGGGCCCGATTTGTGCCATTCTCGAGGCATCCAGCTTCCACTTCTTATCACCGCTGTCCAAGAGTCTTGTGGGCGATCTCAACTCTTCAGTGTGAGTATTTCTCTGAGGAATCTTCGAGAATTTTTGCGTTTGGGCGTAAACAACTCCCCCTCAAGTGATCTCATAACTTGACCAGATTCGTTAACTGTTAGATTACTGACAACTACTATATGGATTGCTATAATTTGTTGGTTGAAATGCTAATTGCTTCGATCTAGTGGTTGCATCTTTTTCATCATTTTAAGAATGCATTTTTATTTACATTTAAAGCTTAAACTTTAGGGTATTTTTTTTGTTCAGTGCATACATTTAGTTTAATTGACTCTAGGGTTCTCCACTGCATCTGCTTGTTTGCTTGAGCCATCATGACTAGTCAGCAGTATAGGGACCCCACTTAGACCAGCTACACAATCTCCATCAGGGTTATATGTCCGTTCATGATTACATTACCATATTTAAGGACTTAACCCATCGTAGTGAAGTGAGAGAGCACCTTCTGAGACTCTAACTAGGTTTATTTGGGGTTTACGGCCTAAAATAAAACGTGATATGATTACTGGCCCCTATGACTTAGACACTGTTGAAGATGCCTTAATGTTGCATTAAGATTGGACTTAACTTTCAAAACGCTAGTCAATGCCAAGGTCAGATGTTCTAAATGTAAGGGATATGGACATTATGATTATCAGTGCCCCTCAGAGAGTCAACATGTTAGAACTGTGCCCACTGATGAAGTTGACGACTCGAAGGTTATTGGGGATGTCCAATTTTCTCCTAAAACTGTTAATATTATTGAAGACATAGCAGTTGATTCTGTCACACAGATTATTGATGAAATTCACATGTCTTCTGATAGTGCCAATGATGACGTGGACGAGATAGTTGAACCTCATATACCCACTATGCCTAGTCAGCCATTCGAGTCTCCTTGTGTTGAACCTAGTTTTATGGTTATTCCTATCAATTCATCTTTTAGGGAGTCACCTGATTTTCTTGCCAAGGTCCAGCAAATGGTTTCTAATACTTCTTTTTCGTGTTGTGTAGAGTTTGTGTCCGAGTCCCGTGTACCTCCATCGTTAGATGTGTGTCCCTCTAGGCATATTATATCTCTCATTCTCCCATCGTTAGGAGTTATGCTTAGAATACCTACCGCTTTGCATCTGCCTGTTGCACATATTGATGGTATCACTAGGCTGATAGCAATTTGCAATGACACCTACAAATTTGCTGCATACCCATATAGTATTTTGCAGGAATTTACAGTTGATAATAGGGTGATGGTTACAAGTCACTCTGAGGCCACGAGAAAGTTACACGCTTGGCGTAAAGATTTCGAAATGACTCTGAAGAGGATTGCGTACATTGCTTACGAGTTGGATAGCCTGTGGGATCCTGGTATCAGCTTCGTCTTCAGCCAGGATGATGCGTCTCGCTCTACTCTCTGTGCCTTGATCGTGCTGCTATCTTCCACAACCGATCCGTCATGGAGACCAGCTCCTCCTCCGCCACCATGGTCTCGACATGATGTACCCATGCTGCTGCCACGACCACCACCTTGGCCCGATTGGGATGCTTCGTGAGGAAAGTCCTCACTCGACAGGGTCGAGTTTCTCCCACCCCGAGGGAATTGATGAGGACATCACGCAGTTCCCATTTATCTTTTCATGCCTTAGCTTATTTAGAGGATTTTGTATTTTGTTTCAGCTTTATTTGTAGTAAATGTTTTAGCTTTATCTGTGTTCCTTTGTGGGCGTTTAGTACCACATCGGTTATTTCCCAGTAGTTTTCTTTTGTAAAGCCTATATAAGGCCCCCTAAACTATTGTATTGGGATATTGAATGATTAAAACCTTCCTCAAATTATTTGGCTTAATTCTTGAGTTTATTTTGCTCTCGAGTTCTGGGGTGAGAAGCCCGTGTAAGGGGTGGAAACCCAAAATCTTATCTTATCCTCAATTTCAAATTTTGGTTACGATTTGAAGGTGATTGCGATCCAGGTTGGTATTACATCATTGCTATCAAGATAATCAAATCCTGAACTATGTATCAAAAAAAATTTCTTTTTTGCAGTTTACTCAATGGGGCAATCATATAACAACTTAAAGTCACCCAACTTCTTTGCCTCTCAGTTTAATTCACTTACACTCCTTCATCTAGTTTTTCATTCTTTTATTCTGAAATCAAACGGCAATAGTACCAACCACCTTATGGTCCCTCCCTGGCTGTGGCTGTCAATATTCACTGCTACAGAATTCATTTTCGTGTTCTTTTGAATGGTTCACATTAATTTCTCTCTCATAGTTTTAGTCATTAGACAGATTTTGTAGTTCTCCTACATCCTGTATTTTCATTTACTTACCAGAAGGCCCTCTAATAATCAGCAGTCTGATTCTATAGATTTTACTTAACATGTTAATTGATTAAATCAACTGACATTTTCTTATGGTTCTTCTCATAGTATAGTTGATATTTCGACTGGTTTCAATACTTTTATCATGTCAATCTTTAAATTGATCTCTAAGTGATTTCAATAAATTGGTTTCTGCTAGAACTTTATAATTTCCAACCGTAATGTTCTAACTAAAACACATTTAATGTCCTTTTCTAGTAGTTTTTTTGAAATGACCTTCTTGTCATTCTTAGATTTCCCTTTCTTTAAAACTAAAACAATATAATTTTCACTGTGACACACCAGAATTGTTCTACATCTTGCGCTTCCTAGTCCTGTACTGATATCTTTTGTTATAAAAAAAGAAATTAAATCGTCTTCTTGTCAGCACAGCCATGCAAGATTGATTTCCACTGACTTGCTTTTAAATATTTTCATTACTTTCTGAAACCTTTTTTGTCAGTCATTTTTATTACTGCTAATTTTGTGGAGGAGAATTACTTTACATGATTACTTTTAAATCTCTAACCAATCTTCATATCTTATTATTTAATTTATATTCTTGGAGAGCTTTGTTAGCAAGCATTTAGTATATATTTCCTTATAATCCTTCATCCTAAAAAATCTAGTTATAATTCCCAGCTTCATCTGTTGATTTATCTCAAAAGGATGATAAATGTACTCCAAAATTACATTGCTTTATTCTGGGGCATTCTTAAGCTAACTTTTGCTTTAAAACATTATCCTAGACAGTTGATCGAGTAATGTTGTCTTTTATTATGTTCTAATTCTATTATTACGGTCAGTTAGGATCTTGCATTTGATCATTCTCTTGTTCTTCCGGGAGTTTTGAACACCATACCCTTTTTGAAATGACTTACATGCTAATCTCTCATGTATTTGAATTTCCCTTTTTGAAATGACTTACATTCTAATCTCTCATGTATTTGAATTTTTATACGTACAAGAAATCCAATAGTCGAATCTCAATCCAACAGAACTCCATAATTTTCAGGTTGAAATCACTTCTGTTTCGGGTCAGGTAAACTCAGGTTGATCATGAATATGTTTTCTGTTGGGTCATGATAATAAATACTTAGCTTAGTCCTTAAATGCTGATTGTAAGTGGAACAGGACCTGATGCTTTGGATTCACGCCTGGTCGTAGAAAAATTAAGGAATAATTGATCCAGACTTTTGTTAACGCTTTAGATTGGCAGACTAGTCGACTAGTGTTCAGACTAGTCGACTTATAAAACCTATAAGTTGACTAAGTATAAACTTTTCTTTCTCTGTATGTATCAAGTTGACTGGTCTGAGCATTAGTGCATTAGTCGACTATATAGTCGAATAATCTGACTCAGCTTGATTTGCTTCTTCTGCCCCAAGTCTTTGTCTTCTCCAATTCGACTGGATCTTCTTGGACCATCATCTCTTCTTGAAAACAAGGCAAAATCTCAACATTGTATAATATAAAAACTACCCATTGGATGCTTATAAAATAATCTCAGTCTACAGGAAAACGTTGTACAGTAGATGCTTGCGAAGACTGTAAAAATATCATGTTTGATAATTTCTTGAAATAACTTCCACTGTTTAACAATTACGTGTCAGCTGACCATGCAATCCTTATTATAGCCACCAAAACACACTCTTTTGAATCAATGACTACATCTACCTGCGTCTATGACATGGTGAAATCCACGTCATGCTTTCTTTACATCTCATTGCATTTCAGCCTTCTTATGTTGCTATGGTTTATAAAACTGGATGATTTGTACTGTACACCATTTTTTTTATTAGCTATGTTTCTGTATATGCTTTGTAATTATACTACATTATGACCACAACATATATAATATATAATTAATTATTGTTTTTGGAGCTCATTCCAGGAAAGGTGTACAGAGATATAGTTGGAAGCGCTTACTATGTTGCTCCGGAAGTTCTGAGACGTAGTTATGGAAAAGAAATAGACATATGGAGTGCAGGTGTTATCTTGTACATTCTTCTCAGTGGTGTACCTCCATTCTGGGCTGGTAAGACTAGACGTCAAACTTATTGTTGCCTACAGAATATATTTTCTGGATTGGAGGTTCTTTGAATTTTGTTAAAGAGGCCCCTGCACGTGATTTAAGTTCCTTTTTGTTGATTGTTTTGGCTTTGCAGAAACTGAGAAAGGAATATTTGACGCTATATTGCAAGGTGATATTGACTTTGAAAGTTCACCATGGCCATCTATATCAGATAGTGCTAAGGATTTAATCAGGAAGATGCTGACCCAGGATCCAAAGAAACGGATTACTGCAGCCCAAGTCCTTGGTTGTATATATATCTTTTTATAAAACATATGATGCAAAAATTAGGAACTGCTTTGTTGGATATTGTTTGATGGTATGACCAACTTCTACCCAGATCATCCATGGATTAAAGAAGGTGGAGCATCTGATAAACCTATAGACAGTGCAGTCCTCTCCAGGATGAAGCAATTCAGAGCAATGAACAAGCTAAAGAAGATGGCTCTGAAGGTAGTCATCTATGTATGCCCCCTTGCCATTTAGCATGCTCTTCTTGCAGTACATGATGATCTTAAACCTTTTCAGGTTATTGCCGAGAACCTTTCTGAAGAAGAAATCAAAGGTCTCAGACAGATGTTTACCAATATGGACACTGACAATAGTGGTACCATCACATATGAAGAGCTGAAATCTGGCTTGGCTCGACTTGGTTCCAAGCTCTCGGAGGCTGAAGTAAAGCAACTCATGGAGGCTGTAAGATGAAAATGTTCCCTTTTCTTTGTTTTATGGTTTTATCTCTTCGTCGCTTCCAACAATCTAATAAACCGCAATCTCTTTCAGGCTGATGCCGATGGTAATGGGTCTATTGATTACATCGAGTTCATCACTGCCACAATGCATAGGCACAGATTGGAAAGAGATGAACATTTGTTCAAAGCCTTTCAATACTTCGATAAGGATAACAGTGGGTGAGTAGTTATCAACCCTGTACCCTTTTAACTGTTTGAGCTGTTAGTTACTATATAACTTTTACAAATGAAAGTACATAATTTCTCTCCATAGTTACCCGATTTTACTACCTCAGCCTTGGATAGAGATCCAATGAGAGATTTTCTCTGAAGTTTTCTTATCTAATTCTCCGATACAGGTTTATTACTAGGGACGAGTTGGAATTAGCCATGAAGGAGCATGGATTGGGTGATGATGACACAATCAAGGAAATCATATCTGAAGTTGATTCAGATAACGTAAGCCATTTCCAAGATTGGATTTCATGCATACTACAAGATAAGATTGGATGATATTGAATCGCTGATGTTGTATCGTAATGCAGGATGGAAGGATCAACTATGAAGAATTCTGCACGATGATGAGAAGTGGAGCACCGCAGCCAATGAAGCTTAAGTAAGAGATACCTACGTTCTTCTACGCCTGAGACCTTTTGCATAGATCAGGAATCGGGCTAGAGTTTGCATTAGTTTTTTTCGAGTGCAGTGAAATATTTATGTGTATATTTTTTCGCCTCTTTGTTCATTAATCTTTCCTACATCTGTATGATGGTCTTGGCAATGCTATCTTTGCTAGCATGAGAGAACATGAAGGGTGTTATCTAGCAGGATATGATGGGCATTTCTTTACTTTATTTCCTTTGTTCTCTGTGGCATCTTTGGCCAAGAGCCACTGGTGAGAGCTTCTTGCAATTGAGGTGCACACTTTCTGTGTGAAGGCATTCTAGAATCTCTTTCTTGGAAAAGAAAAACTGTTGTTGGTTTAGATTATGTTATTAATAAGCTCAAATATTTATTTTTTGCTGTGTCATATTCAGAACCTTATGCTGTGACTTGAGCTCACATAAAGGATTGAATGCAGTAAAATGAGACGGGGCAAATCTAGCGATAGCTTGATATGAAAATAATTAAGATCTCTTTTCTCCTTGCTTCATTTTGCTTTTGTTGTACTCCATGGACACAACTGAGAGATTATATCTCCTAGTTTTAAGCATGGAGAATTAAAAAGAGGACCTTGACACATTTTTGTTCGGCACAGTGCCCTTATTGAGTTTCCTTTATAATAGGACTCGTATTTTATTATCTCGTTTTGGTGAGTTTCCAGATATCTATCTTTACACAAAATTTTGGTTTACACACCTGTCAGCTACAATAATCCTTGCACAATCCAATATTTTCACCGTCTAATTTGAGAACTTGAATGCAGCTCATCTAACTTCTTAACAAAAAGATCCTACATATCTTGCTTCATTTATTCTCTATTTATCCAAATTAATGCGCTTCACTTAATTTTGTTACATCATTGGAAAATTTCATCTGAACAAGTCATCCCTTATTTCTACCACTTTTATTTCTGCAACAAATGGAATTCAGCAATTCAGCTCACATGGTTTGAGGACACTTCAAATCTTGAACCCTAGAAATTAAATTCCTCTGCGTCACTCGTGTTGATAAACATTTCACGATATGAGAGCCTACGCATCAAACAGTATTAGGTTAAAAGAGATTTATAAATATACAACATCATGGATACAAGTTATCAAATGAACATTTACAATCTGAGTGCAAAAAAGTTAATCATAGCAGAAACTCAGTTCTCTCCATCTGCTGTCAATTTGCTTGCAGGGTTCTGATTCTTTCCAACAAAACTGTTAGGTCTGGACTTTGTTGACATCTTACTTCAGCTACGAGATGGCGAATGAGAGGCCCATACTACTTGACACATTCCACATTCCACATGCTGTATTGAAACATCCCACCATAAACCTGAGGCGAAAATGTTACTGTCAGTGATGCATACAGTGAAAAGCTCGCCGAACGTAGCACACATGCACATCCAAATTATACCTTCAGATTGGGTAATGATGCTTATTGATCAAATGACATATTCCAACAACGATCCTCTGAATCCTTGACGTTTTCATGAACATGCCAGTACACCAGCCTCAGCCCTGCGCCAGAGTAGACTGTGAATAATAGTTTGCAACACACAGAATGGATACAGAAAGATACCAGAATCATCTCACCCGATGCATTTTTAGACTGTTTTCACTGGCAGAATCATCTCACGCTGGCAGCATTAGCATGTCAGCAAAATTATGATTAATGGCCAACGGTCGGTAACAGTTTTGGACTTCAATCGCTATTGTGGACATGTCTGACATTGGAGCTGATACACGGACCTGGACTGATTCTTGGGTAAATTTCTTTTGAATGTTATGATGGTCTGGTTTCCCCAGCCATAGCCCCAAAATGTCTTGTGGCTTTGCTGAGGGCCCTGCAGGACAGATTGTCTACAAGGGGCATGTTGCTGTTAATCTCACATTAAGGTGGACCACTAACCTTTTAGTATTAATTGGATTCCATAATTAAAGCCTAACTGATATTATGTATGCCCAAATATTAAAGTTACATTTGTATAAGGTTTAATAATCATGTGTGATATTAAGGGCCATGATGGGTGGTTTTATCATATGTGATTAATTGCAACTGTAGACCCACTTCTCTCCTCTTGAAAAGAAAACAACCCTCCTCCTTTTGTGGGTTCTATCATTATTTGAGTTAGGGTTTGTGAAAAGAAAAGGAGACAGAGAGAAGAAGGAGTTTGCAATTAGGGTTTGCAAGGATCAAGGAAAGGTTTTGGATCTTCATCAACATACCTTCACTATTCCGCTAATGGCTTCAGGTATGTATTTATATGTATATGCATTTGAGATTTTTTTCTTGAGATTATGGATTCTAGATCCTTGATAGATGTTTTAACTATCATGAAGTATTTAAGTTTTATTCTAACATTTGGTATCAGAGCTTCGTTTAAGAATCAATACATCTCAGAATAAGGATTATGAGAAATTAGAGTTTTGATTAACAGTTTCAAAAATCAAATTTTGATCATTCTTTGTAGAATTATTTTTTTTAAAAGAGGATTTAGTAGCCTTTCTTAAAATTGCTATTAATTCTATTATATTCCTCTAATTGTGCAAATTGGGATCAAAAATTCAGTAATAGAAACCCTAATTTTTCATATTCTTTGGCATCAGTCGATTAAACAGAAACCGCATGAAATAACTGTTTCGTCGACTGTTAGTCGACTAGCCCATAACACTAGTCGACTAAGTCTCTTTCCAGAAAGTTGAGAACTCTCTGTTTTTACTATTAGTCGGCTTGACATTTTGATTAATCGACTAATAATGTGTATAGTCGACTAACCCTTTCCTAAGTCGACTAACAGGTTAACCGAGAGTTGCCTTCCTGCAGGAGTCGACTAGTCTTGCCCTTGGTCGACTAACCTTTTATTTTGTAGTCGACTAATCTTTCCTCTATAGTCGACTAGACTTGACCCAAGTCGACTAGTCTTCCTTTTGTAGTCGACTTGACTTGGCCTTAGTCGACTAGGCTTACCTTGACCAGTCGACTAATGTTTGTTTAAGTTCAATCATAAATGCATGTTACACATTTAATGTTATTGTGTTAATATTGATTGATATTGGTCAAGTAATAAAATTAGAGTATTATAGAATTACTCAAATAAAAGGGTAGAGAATATTATTGGTTAGTTTTGTATTCATACGGTTTATTGATTTAGCAGTTGCCATAGTGACCTATATTAGTAAGCCTTATGAATATACAACTACATAAAGGACTTGTCAATGAGGGTGACATTAAAGACAATAATATTCTCGATGGCGATTCTAGTTAGGAGATTGGGACTTGTCCAAAGAAAAGTCTCTTTCAAATAATTATGAACCGGGTAGGGTAGTGTAATTTATGCAACTTAGTGGTGTAGAATTGGATACCAAAGGTAACATGACTTACTGTCTAAGTGGCATAAATTATATTAGACCTACATAGGTGATAAAAGGTCTCACCTATAGAGTGAACGCTGGATATGCTTGGGTTTCGCCCAAAGGAGAAATCAAAATGATATCAATAGTTCATCTTCATTAAATTTAATGTTTTTGTATTGATTCGAGGCCTTAATGTGAGCATTGTCATATTTTATTTCAGTAAACGTTCCCACTTCCCTTCACTCTCATGCATCTAACATTCCAGCCCTGAATGGTACAAACTTTTCTGAATGGTTTGAGCATGTCCAATTCACACTGGGTGTACTGGATCTTGACATGGCTCTACTAGTTGAGAAACTGAGGAAATCACTGCTGACAGTACAGCAGATCAGGTTAGTCATGCTAAAGCCTGGGAAAGGTCGAACAGACTCAGTCTCATGTTCATTAAGATGACCATTGCCAACAATATCAAGACTTCACTCCCTCAAACTACTAATGCATCAGAACTTTTAACTGCTGTAAAAGACCGGTTTAAATCTGCTGATAAGTCATTAGCTGGCACCCTTATGGCTGAACTAACTACCATGAAATATGATGGTAGTAGAGGAGTCCAACAACACATTCTTAATATGACTGATAAAGCTGCCAAGTTAAGAACACTGAGAATGAAAGTGGATGAATCCTTCTTGGTACAGTTCATCCTCAACTCACTTCCTCCTCAGTTCGGACCATTCAAGATTCACTATAATACTCATAAGGATAAGTGGAATCTGAATGAGCTGACTAATATGTGTATTCAAGAGGAAGTGAGACTGAGGAAAGAAGGACATCACTCGGTGTTGGCAGTAACTCAAGGAGTTATACATAAGAAGGGAAAGTATGGAAGAGGTAAGAGGTTTCCGCCAAAGAAAGGGAATGAACTGGGGAAAGTAGCCAGGGTCATGGAAGGACTTTCACTGTCAAATGCTACTTTTGTGGCAGAAAAGGACATGTGAAGAAGGATTGCAACAAGAGAAAGGCTTGGTTCGAAAAGAAAGGTATGAATCTTTCTTTTGTATGTTATGAATCAAATCTTGCTGAAGTTCCTTCTAATACTTGGTGGATTGACTCTGGAGCCACAACTCATATAACTAATTCAATGTAGAGATTCCTTACAACCAGGAAACCGAAGGAAAGTGAAAGATTTGTCTTTATGGGGAACCGTCTCAAAGTGGAGGTCGAGAATGTTGGAACTTATCGACTACTCTTAGAGACGGGTCATCAGATGGATCTTATAGACACTTTTTATGTACCTTCGATTTCTAAGAATTTAATGTCATCATCCAAATTAGATGTTGTTGGATATTCAGTTTTATTCAGTTGTGAAAACTCAATTTAATGTTTAATTCAATGTCGGTTGGACATGGAATTTTATGTGATGGTTTATATAAAATTTCCTTGAATTATGAGTTTGCACAATCTCTTTTAACTCTGCATTCGAATGTTGGTTCTAAATGTGGCTTAATTAATGAAAAATTCTCTATCTTGTGGCATAGACGACTGGGGCATATCTCCAGGGATAGAATTGTAAGATTAGTGAAGAATGAGATTTTGGATAACCTAGACTTCACTGATTTTGGGTTGTGTGTGGATTGCATAAAAGGAAAGCAAACCAAACACACCATGAAAGGTGCCACAAGAAGTAAAGAGCTTCTTGAGATAATTCATACAGATATTTGCGGACCACTCTCTATTCCATGTTTTACAGGAGAGAGATACTTTATCACATTTATAGATGATCTGTCTCGTTATGGTTATGTATATCTAATTCATGAAAAGTCTCAGGCTGTTGACATCCTTGAGGTGTTCATTACAGAAGTCGAGAGACAATTAGATAGAAAAGTTAAAATCATGAGATCAGATCGAGGTGGTGAGTATTATGGAAGATATGATGAGTCAGGACAAAATCCTGGCCCATTTGCCAAATTTCTAGAAAAGCATGGCATTTGTGCTCAATACACAATGCCAGGTACGCCTCAGCAGAATAGAGTTGCTGAAAGGCGAAACCGGACACTTATGGATATGGTTAGGAGCATGATGAGCTTCTCTAATGTACCTAATTCATTGTGGAATGAAGCCTTAAAGACTGCTATGTATATCTTGAATCCTAGTAAGGCAGTCTCAACAACTCCTTTCGAGTTGTGGACTGGTAGGAAACCTAGTTTAAGACATTTACATGTTTGGGGTTGTCCAACAGAGGCTAGAATATATAATCCACAAGAAAAGAAATTAGACTCAAGGACAATATCTGAGTATTTCATTGGTTATCCAGATAAATCTAAAGGGTACAAATTTTATTGTCCTAACCATAGTACAAGAATTATTGAAACTGGTAATGCCAGATTCCTTGAGAATGGCGAAATTAGTGGGAGTGATGAACCAAGAAAGGTGGATCTTGAAGTGATAAGGGTAAATATCCCAATACCCTTTACTTCAAGAGAAATTGTTGTCCCTCGGCTTGATCATCAAGCTGAGTTACCAGAACAACATAATGATATTGGTTCACCACTTCATGAGGATATCGCCATTGAAAATGTTGTAGAACCACTACAACCGGCAGCTTTGAGGAGATCTCAAAGGGAAAGAAGATCTGCCATTTCAGATGATTATGTGGGTGTATCTACAGGAATCTAATTTTGATATTGGGATTAATAAAGATTCAGTTTCATTTTCACAAGCCATTGAAAACAATGATTCTAGTAAATGGATTGATGCTATGAATGAAGAGTTGAAATCTATGGACCAAAACAAAGTCTGAGATCTCGTCGAATTGCCTAATAACTGTAAGAAAGTCGGGTGTAAATGGGTCTTTAAGACCAAGCGCGACTCCAAAGGCAATATCGAACGATATAAGGCCAGACTTGTGGCTAAAGGTTTCACTCAGAAAGAAGGCATTGATTATAGAGAAACCTTCTCTCCAGTATCAAAGAAGGACTCTTTTAGAATCATTATGGCTCTTGTGGCTCATTATGACTTAGAGTTACATCAAATGGATGTGAAAACAGCTTTTCTGAATGGAAATTTGGATGAGGAAATTTACATGGAGCAACCTGAAGGGTTCGCAAAGAAGGGAATAGAACACTTGGCTTGCAAATTAAAGAAATTCATATATAGACTAAAACAAGCTTCCAGACAATGGTATATAAAGTTTAATGATATCATTACCTCATTCGGATTTACAGAAAACACTGTTGATCAGTGTATATATCTGAAGATCAGTGGGAGCAAGTTTATCTTTCTGGTTCTGTATGTGGATGATATTTTGTTAGCCAGTAGTGATATTTGTTTACTGTATGAAACTAAAGATTATCTTACCAAGAACTTTAAGATGGTTGATATGGGTGAGGCAGCTTATGTCATTGGCATAGAGATCTTCAGGGATAGATCTCGAGGATTGCTAGGACTGTCTCAGAAAGGTTATATCAATCGAGTCTTGGAAAGATTTCATATGGAACTATGTTCAGCCAGTTATGCACCCATTATGAAGGGTGACAAATTAAGTGGGAGTCAGTGTCCAAGAAATAACTTAGAAAAGGGTCAAATGCAGAAAGTTCCATATGCGTCAGCTGTTGGGAGCTTGATGTATGCACATACTTGTACCAGGTCAGATATCAGTTTTGCTGTTGGGATGTTAGGAAGATACCAGAGTAATTCAAGAATGGAGCACTGGAAATTGGCAAAGAAAGTAATGCGGTATCTTCAAGGGACGAAGGGCTATATGCTCACATATAGGAGATCTGATCAGTTGGAAGTGATCGGTTATTCGGACTCAGATTTTGCTGGTTGCCCAGATAGCAGGAAGTCTACCTCAGGCTTTATTTTCATGCTAGCAGGTGGGGCAATCTCGTGGAAGAGTGTAAAGCAGTCTATCACTGCTTCATCCACGATGGAGGCTGAGTTCGTAGCATGTTTTGAGGCCACGAATCATGCATTATGGTTACGTAATTTTATCTCAGCACTTGGTGTAGTTGATTCTATTGCCAGGCCGCTGAAGATATTTTGTGATAATACAGCAGCCGTTTTCTTCTCTAAGAATGGAAAGTACTCTAGTGGTTCCAGACACATGGAACTTAAGTACTTGGTGGTTAGAGAAAGAGTTCAGAAACAGAAGGTGTCAATTGAAAATATAAGTACCACTTTAATGGTTGTTGATCCATTGACCAAGGATTGCCTCCAAAGACATTCAAAGAACATGTTATTAGAATGGGTCTTTTGAGCAATCTGTAATGTATGTTTTTGATACTTGTGTAATTGACACTATTGCGCAATAAAAGTTTGTTTCTGTATTTCCTGTTATCCAATTATGTGTGCACATATTATGTATGAATGTTTGTTAAACAGGAAATGTCTTGACAAGACAAATTACAGGGGTCATTTTGGTTATGGACTCAATTAGTAAGGGTTATCAATGTTGTGGTACGTAGAAGGGAGTATGACATAGATGTTGTATAACGCTATGACTCACATTGATGGTCCAAGCTAATTGCAGTATTACAGTATCTCATTATTTGGGCTTATCAGTTATTATTATTATTTTTTTTAAATTCGTGATCACGTGTCAAAGTTTTTCAGTATGGAATCCAATGGAGTCAAAATGTTTTTAAAAAATGAGTCTTTTTATTTGCTTTCTAAAGTTGTACTGTAATCGGCTAGTCGTCCAAGTGGGAGAATGTTAATCTCACATTAAGGTGGACCACTAACCTTTTAGTATAATTGGATTCCATAATTAAAGCCTAACTGATATTATGTATGCCCAAATATTAAAGTTACATTTGTATAAGGTTTAATAATCATGTGTGATATTAAGGGCCATGATGGGTGGTTTTATCATATGTGATTAATTGCAACTGTAGACCCACTTCTCTCCTCTTGAAAAGAAAACAACCCTCCTCCTTTTGTGGGGTTCCATCATTATTTGAGTTAGGGTTTGTGAAAAGAAAAAGAGACAGAGAGAAGAAGGAGTTTGCAATTAGGGTTTGCAAGGATCAAGGAAAGGTTTTGGATCTTCATCAACATACCTTCACTATTCCGCTAATGGCTTCAGGTATGTATTTATATGTATATGCATTTGAGATTTTTTTCTTGAGATGTATGGATTCTAGATCCTTGATAGATGTTTTAACTATCATGAAGTATTTAAGTTTTATTCTAACAGTTGCATGATATTGGCATGTGCAGGGGATTGTTGGTTGCCCTGTGGTACAGGTTCAGAAACAAGGAATGACCTTCACCTGCGCTGACTGCTCTTATTCAGGCCATATTTGGAGCTTATGTGGATGAAAGTTGGGGATCAGCAGTGGTACTTTGAATATTTTAGCACAGGAGATCCTACTGATTAAGGGAATTTTCTCTGGCGAATTGAAGGTGAAGCTAGGTCAGCTGCCAGTGCTGTTTGACATCTTCAGCACGAAAGAAACAGAAGAATTTTTCAGAGCCAAAGAAAGAAAAAGTGACATCTTGCCGTCAAACATGTCGATGGAAAGTTGAATGATCCTGAATGTCTCTCTAAACTATCTAATTGTGGCATTATGATGGTTTGGTTATAAATTTACACATAATGCAGTTTAAGCTTGTGCAGTCAACAAGAAATGTTCCCAAGCAAGACTCATTTAGTCAGTACTTCAAAAATCTAATATAATTCAGATTCAAATATTGCTTGAATAACTTAAATTAAACAGCTAATTAATCAAAGACAAATTAGGAGGTAATTATAACATGACATAAAACGAAATATAATAGAAGATTGGGAGAAAATGTTTCTCGTTTATACGGCTTAGGATCTGTATTAATTCTCTCTTCATGTCGCATCCGGCTTCCAAGTCATCAGCTTGTTGATCTCTTCTTTTCTACAACAGAAGGATGATGCGCGGCTATACCATTCTCTTCTGTCTTTAAATGAATTGCCTACACTAATAATCTAGTCCTTGGCTCTGGTACCATTCCTTTGACCTCATCTTTCTGTAAAATTCAGAGCCTCATCTAGTTTACCTTGGCTGTAAAGTCCATGACCCATAATTGTGTAAGAACGTTGATCTGGACCAAACCCATTTTTTCTCCGTTTCTTTCCCACACAGATTGGATCCCATCCGATTTCCAACCCATGTACAATTTTAGCATCAGGTTATAGATATCACCATCAAGTTTGCATCCAGTTTTTTCCATCCTCCGCAATAAATTGCTAGCCCCTTCAGGATTCTTCGCAGTTTTCAGTGTGTGAAGGTTATAATATTTGGAAGGCAGTTCTTTTGATCCATCTCACGCAAAAGCTCATGTACTTTCTCCATTCTCCTGATCTTTCAAAGATGTTTTATGAGAGAGTTATAAGTTACCACATCGGGGAGGCAACCTCGCTCATTCATTTCCCAAAAAATCTCTAAAGCTTCTTGATTTTTACATCCTGTGGTTGCATCCTTGTTCACCCTGGTGGTGAACAACTTCACTGCAGTGCCTAGCTCCCAGCCATGTCAAAGAATTAATGAAAATGCCGTGGGTGAAGAGACCAGGCTTGCACTTGGAAGAGATTATATCATTCCAAAACCTTTTTGCTTCACGTAAACTTCTCATCACACACCAACCATTAAGGACTATATTCCTACTCTTTAAACAGGAGGGAACTCATTTGTTTCTGAAGAAAGAGGGCTTCTGCCTCTTCAACATGCTTGAATCTCCAGAGGGACATCACAGTGTTTGGAATCCAACCAAGTCAAGTTCAAACCCATAATCCTTCCTTTATAAAAATATCAATTGCTTCTTGTAACTTATGTGCACCTGCGCATCTGTTCATTAAGTAGCAAAAGTCTTATCGTTGATGAGTGATTCGCCTTTCTCTTTGGTATATCCTCAAAAACTTGCCGCATCAATTTGATCTGTTTCATCCTACCAAGTATATCAGTCATCTCATTGTAAGCCTAGACCCATGAGAATAGCCTGTCTCAGTAGATGCCCAATTGAAGAAAGATAAGGCAGCCTTCCAATTGGAGCGATGTCTTTGAAGGACTTCAACAACTAAATCGTCATTGACTGACAACATGCACTGACTGAGCGCTGTTTCGAGCTGGAAATACAGCCGGAAATTATTTTCATGAGACTTCAAGATCTCTTGGATCATAATAGCATTCCTAGTATTTGAATCATCGTTAGACATCAAGTGACCAGTACTCGGCAGTTTATCGGTTTCAACAACTTCGGCATCAAAATCAACATGGCCGAGTCTAGATTGAGCGGAGCAGCTTGGACTTGTTTCATAATGTAAATTGTTTAACCAGAAAGAAAGAGTCATATGAAAGACCATTCTGCAAGCCAACCTCTTTTTCTCTAGGACTGTTATTAGATGCAAACTTTGTCACTGGGAACCGCAGAACTCCAATGCTCAACATTTCATCAAACATGTTGTTGATGAAATGTTGAGCATTAAGCATCATTCCAGTGTCCTAGTAAAAGCGCTAGTATATAGTCATACCTAAGAAAACAATTTAAAATCAGGGAGGAAACTTTCATCATTTTTGAATTAAGCAAAACCCATAAAAAATCTAGCCTCGAATCACCCAAAAACGAAAGGATAATAAGGAAGCTTACAGAGGGTGGAGGGAGACAGAGCCTTCGATTTGTTGGAGAGTCTTGAGAGCATCGCAGTTAGAAGAAGATGGAGTCGGAAAACAAAGGTAAAATTGTTGGGAAAAAAATGATTTTTTATAGAAAGATAAAACTTATTATGATGATGAATTCGTTCTTGCTAGGGATGTAAATGGTTCGGATACGGATCGGACTTGGTGTTACAATATCTGTATTCATTTTTTTTACGAATACGAATAGTGTTTGGATACTGATCTTTGTATTCATATTTATCTAAAGCGAATTCAGATTCTAATCGTATAAAGATATTAGCAATATAATATTGAATATGTCAAATAATTCAATTAGAAAAATGAGTTCAAACTTTATTTTAGACTTGATTTACGATTAAAGTAAAAAAATATACATCACTTCACACAGTTTTGTGATACTAATTAAACCTTTAAAACATGCTTCAAGGCATGTTTTGAATTTTCTAATGTGTATTCAGTTCTTCAAAATATCCATTCGGATATTTCAGATAGTTCATTACTATCTGTTTTCATATCCCCATTTTAAGTGAAAGAAATACGGATATTCAAATTCTCAAATTTCAGATACGGATTCGAATTCAGAGTGAATTATTTGTATACGTTTACATCCCTAGTTCTTGCTGCTAACCTCTCGCTAGATCAAAAGGGAGTTAGAATGCGGATCCCATTGGGTACATACTGAACCCAAACCCAAACCCAATAAGTCCAAAAGAAACCGGAATAACAGGAAATGAATATTTGAATATTTACAAAGAAATATACATTCAAATTACATTACTAAAATGTTTCCTCATATTGTGCGCAGTTCAAGAAAACACGGGGAGTTGCGAAAGCATGACTAGAGAAAGATCGACTTACAAGTTACAAGCAAAAGGAGAGTAAAGTATTCAAAAAGGTCATCTCACAGCATGACCATATGTCAAATTTGCAATAATTCCTGCCAACAAATCCATTGCCTTCATCATCTAATTTAACGCCACTCGTCAAACCTATTAACAAACGATTCGTCTTCATTTATTTATTTATTTGTTCAAATTAATGGAATTCACTTAATTTTGTTGCATCATTGGAAAATTTCATCAGCACATCATCCCCCTTTTCTACTCCTTTCTATTTCTTCAACCAAGTACAGCGCTTGAATCAGCACAAGTAATTTGAGGTCACCTTCACATGTTGAACCAAAGAAATTAAATTCATCTGCACCGCTCATGTTGATAAAACATCTCACAACATGAGAGCCTATACATAAACCACCACATTATGTCTTTTAGGAAATATTAGCTTTATATTTTTTTTAATCAATAATACAAAATCATTGGTTTTAAGTTCTGGAACGCACATTTACAATCAGAGTGCAAAAAAG
The DNA here is from genome assembly GCA_038442645.1 of Agave tequilana. Taxonomy (NCBI): domain Eukaryota; kingdom Viridiplantae; phylum Streptophyta; class Magnoliopsida; order Asparagales; family Asparagaceae; genus Agave; species Agave tequilana. The sequence goes on along the minus strand of JAVJIF010002100.1, from coordinate 24,216 downwards.
TTCATAGCAGAAACTCAGTTCTCCATTTGACTCTGGATGGATGCTTTGCTGATTGCTGATTCTTTCCAACAAAAGACTTACAGAACTGTTGGCTCTAGACTCTGTTGGCATCTTACATCAACTACAAGATGGCGAATGTGAGGCCCGTACCACTTGACGTGTTCCACGTGCTGTATTGAAACATCCCAACATAAACCTGAAGCAAAACTGTTACTATCAGTGTTACATACAGTGAAACAATTGCCAAAAAATAGTACACATGCGCGCCAAATTATACCTTCAGATTGCGCAATGCTGCTTATTGAACTAGTGACATATTCCAACCATGATTTCTCCTCTGAATCCTTGACGTTTTCATGAACATGGAGAACACCACCCTCAGCCCTGCTCCCAAGAGTTCATTGTGAATAATATAGTTTTCAACACAAGGAGCGGATACAGAAAGGATACGAGAGAATCATCCCGCATGATGCGTCTTTGTAAGTATTTTTACATATTTTATCCATGAAAAATGTAAGAAGAAGACATGCAGGTAGGCATGGATGGCAAACCACCTTTTCATATTTGGTCATATCATTTTTTCCATAATTACCAAACTAATATTGGAAATCCCTAAAAGGTACGTTTGTGGTGTACTAAACTATGCGACGGGGTTTAAAAGTTTAATAAGGGTCAGGTTAAAAGTTTAATAACTAAGGGTCAGGGAATAGGAAGTCTATTTGGGGCCTAATGATTTCAAAGCATGGCAAGGCCATAAAGGAGACAAAGCATTCCCTTTTCGATAATTGGCAATCACGTGGCAATGTAGAACATCTAAAAATCTTTTCTAAGAGAGAAAAATTAAATGAATACGTGAAAGCCTTCCAATTTAAATGACATCAGAAACTAAAGTGGGATTCTTACAGTAACCTACATAAGGTTTACCACATTCTCTTTCAAGGATGACCTTTTTAAAGGGAACATTATTTTGGAAATGATATTCTGAACAAGGAACAGGATTAGCTCCTTTTGAAATAACATGTACTTTATAAAAGCTTTCCCCAGGTTAGGATGGAAACATATTGCTGGTAATAATCTCATGGCCATCACTATGAAGCAGGTTTCACTTATTTGCAATGGTAACCAATGCTTCGCCATAAATTTCAGAAGCAAATGATATCCAAAAACACAAAATGAAAGTAATAATTAGTCAAAAAGGGGAAAATTATCTAAATCTGATTTGATAATGCCACAGTTTAAGAATAACGTCTAATCTACAAAAACAAAAGGATATGCACAGCAGGACATCAGTCAACTGTTGACAATACCAAAGATAGTGATGCAGAGAAATGCAATAGGATTTATGTGGTTAACAGATATATGAACAAACATTATTAGCAGACAATTATGACTGGACAAATTCATTACCTTAAGGCTCTCACAGCAGTAGCCCAGCTATTTTCACTTGAAGGTAGGAGACCGAGGCAAACACGATCAGCAACCCCCTAAATAGTCAGTAACAAGGGAAAGATAAGACAGCAGAATTAGCTAAAATTAAAATGTATTAAATCAATAACCGGTGGTGGTGCAACAAAAGCAGAAATTGATGTATAATAATAGCAACAGAATGAAATATGAATTACAGATTAGTTTGAAAGAGTGGCCTTATCTCTATCAAAATGAGCCCCCTGAGGCTCAAGCCCTCCGAGAAAACTGACAGCCCTGTCTACCGGCTTGAACCAAACCTTTCAAGTTCGCATCCATCGTGGTCTCATCGACTTCGACTTCATACCCTTCGCTGCCCAAGTTGGCCACATGGTTTGCGGGCTGATTTCCTTCACGATAGCTATGTGTGAACCGGATCTCAACCTCCTACCCCAGCCAGCTCCAGACACCATCTATCAGCCGCTGGGCATATATGTTCGGCGCCTCCCGCTTCAACACCCAGCAGAGCTGTGCGCGAGTCCCCTCCACCCATAGCTTCCTCGCCCCCGCCACCTTCACTGCATAGTAAATCCCGCTCCATATACGCCCACCAGTTTGAGCCTCTCCAGGACTCCGAAAAGGTACTTTTGGAACACATGGGTACAGAGGCTACTCCCACCCTCTTGCTGCCTGATCGTTCAACTCGACCCGAGCAGTTCCTCAACAACCAACCCGCCCCGGCCTTGGCCTCATTATGTACCATGGAGCCGTCAAAGTTCAGTTTGAGTTGATCCAACGATAGGGCCACCCGGTGAAGCACAATGTGCATGGGTTTTTAGAGTGTAAGCCACTCGAGAACGCCCCAGTTTGGCATGCCCAACTCATCTTGGATGTAACGATTTCCATCTCTCCTGCGCCTGGGCCAGGGCTCTGCATGCCATCATCGTCCGCGTGTCGTCAACTTGCTGAAAAATAGCCTTGTTGCGAACTTTCCAAGTCTCCCACAGTCCATACGCCATTACTGATTGCGTGACTTCATTCCCTCCTTCATCCATTGGCTCTGGCCATAACTTCCAAGATATCACTTAGGTGTTAACGATCATTAATCTCCGTTAGTGCCCATGATAACACGCCACATCGTTGCTTGTAGAGGGCACACCACAACACATGTTCTGCATCTTCAACCTTGGCCAAACATTTGGAGCACATAGGATCCTGAGCCATCTCCCCAAGAGTGTGTCCCGGCACGGAATAACCCCCAGCACCACTTACCAAACAGACGTCCGAACTCGAGGGCTTGCCACTAGCCTCCACACCCACCCCACCTGTTTCCCGCTAGTAAGCTCGCTACTTGTGAGATTTTTGTACACCTCGTTCACTACTACTCTGCCCATCAAACCCAGCCAACCACATCCCTGATCCCCGGTGAGGCCGCGGGAGGGCAAGCACCTGTCCTACAAACTCCACCCCAAAAAGTTGCACCACCCTCTCCTCCCGCCACCGACTACCTCGTCTATAAGCTCACTAACCGTGGCCCCCAGATTTGGGCCTCCACGATAACGGTCGTAGGCCACTTAGCAAGCTTACAACGCCCTACCCATAACTCATCGAGCATGCTTGTGTTCCGACCATCCCTCAGCATCGTCCTCATCCCATCTTCAACCAGCGGCAGTAACGCTAGCAACATCTTCCAGATCGATGATCCCGATAACCTTCCGCGGTACTAGCTTGCACCAGCTTGATCCATAGCGAATTGGGCTCTAATAGAACACGACCAGCTTGCTTAGCTAGAAGGGCCTTTCTCCACTCCCTCAAGTTCTTAGAGTCCAGACCGCCACAGGCTTTAGGTCTACAGATGCGAGCCTAGCTAATCAAGTGAAGCTTCTTGTCCCCCCACAGAAACCCTCGACATAATTTCTCAATTTTGTCCAAGATTGCCAGAGGCACACAACAATGAGAAAGAAGATGGATTGGCATTATCAACAACGTTGTATTCACCAAGATCGTTTTCCTTGCAACAGAGATGTAGTTAGAATTCAGACCTTTTATTCTACTCCCCAACCTTGCAAGGAGCTTCTTGAACTAGCAGGCCTGAAGCCTCTTCCTTGTTATTGGCACCCCGAGGTAAGTCCAAGCTCCTCTATTCACCAACACTCCCAACATTGTTGCCACCCTACGCACATGCCTATGGTGCAGCTTAGGTGAGAACTGCACACAGGACTTGTCCAAGCTAACACCCTGGCCAGAGGTTTCACAATAATCAATCATCGTCCTCATCACTATACAATCCTATATCCCCAACCTAGAAAAAAGAATGCAATCGTCCATGAATAAGATATGGTTCAACGTGGGCCCATCATCCCTAGGCTTGTCACCCTAATTGCACCCTCCGCCATTTGCTCCTTCAAAAATATCGAGAGCACCTCCGAGCACAACATAAATAATTAGGGGGATACCAGACACCCTGCCTCAGCCCCATGGTTGATCTAAACGAGTTCGTTGGACAATCATTCATGATGACCAAGGGGGTATTCAAGATATACACTCACGCACCCAATTCCTCCACTGGGTCAGAAAGCCCATCTCCTCTAGGACCTTATCCACAAAGCCCACCGCATCAATCCTACGCCCTCTCCATATCAAATTTTACTATACACATGGCTTCACCTCCCTTCGCCACCTCCATTGAATGGGTAATCTCTCGCGCGATTAGTATGTTATCAGCAATTGACGGCCCGACACAGAGGCTCCCTGCTCCGCCGCTACCAAGCTATTAATAACGGGCTTTAATCTCCAAACTAGCATACGGTTCACAATCTTCTATATAATGCTCAAAGACTTATCGGTTCTATAGTGGTTAGGCATTGCAAGCTTTGCTATCTTAGGGATTAGCACCACGAAGGTCTTCTTCCATGAATCACACATCACCCCTATAGCAAAGAACCACCATGGTTAAATCCTTCCCCACCCCGGCCAAAACAACTTATAAAACGAGCCCAAGAACCGTCGAGACCAAGCACCTTGTTACAAGGCAACAATTTCACCGCCTCCCAAACTTCCTCATGTGAGACTTCGCGAATGAGCTCCTCAACTTGTGCCAATGACGCCCTCCTTTCAAACTCAGGAACACCATCCTCAACCCCACCAAGTTTGGGTCCCCACCGCTACACAAAGTAGTTGTGCACCTCTTCACGAATGGCTTGCGACTATATGATCTCCTCCTCGGTGTCTCCCACTGAACACATGGTGCAATTTTGCCTTCGCCTAATGAGGTGGAGCAATGAAGAACCTGGAATTGGCATCTCCCGTGACAATCCAGTTGAGATGCACCTTTTGCCGCCAGAGCATCTTTTGTTGCCTTAGCAGAGCATTGTATGAAACCATCTAGAGGGGGATGAATAGTTGATATGCCAATTTAATGCGGAAAAAAAGGTTTAATCAACAAGTCTAAATAAATATAAGCACATAAACAATCAATCAAGAAATAAAGCCGCATACTCAATGAAGGGCTTTGAACTTTTCCTCAAGATTCATCTTAGATAAGAGTTGAGGTGCTTAATTTCTTTTTTGATTTTAGATAAGTTCAAGCATGTAAAATAATATCAGGCATATAATAATGAGAAAATATAACAATGCAAGATATAAACAAGAGTGAGTATATAAAAGAGAAAGAGGAGCAATCGCAAACACGAGAGATTTGTTTCGAGATTTGAGCAACTTGCTCTATGTTCCCGCCTTCACTGGAATGAAGGATTTCCATTATAGTCTGATTCCTCAAGATCACTGGGTGCCACAACACGTACAAGCTCTCTCACTCGTTCTCGCAAGAACACAATTACACGAACATGCATGCTCGTTCGAGGCCACAACCTCTAACCACTCTCAATATAATGAATGAAAACTTGTGATCAACTTGGGTGACCACAAACAAAACTCTCACAAATAAAGATCCTATAGAATAAATATAGAGATGATAACTCAAGCTTGTGTAAGAAAACTAGAGAAAATTGAAAGTTGAAAGCTAAGAAATTTTTGTAAACTAAACCACAAATTAAAAAGAATAGTTTTTTGGAAACTTGATAAACTTCGCAAATCTTGATGCACAAACACTCGCTAATCACTCCTATTTATAAAAGAATGTTAGAGACCATTACTCAGTAAATCCCAACAATTAAAACATGTTAAAATAATTAAAACCATAAAATAGCCATCATTGAAAGCAAAACTAGAAATTTTACAAAAGAAAAATAGCCGTTAGAATCAAAATAGGCAAGTTAACTGCCTGGCGGTCGACTGGACCTACAGTGGCTAGAATTAAATAGTCGGTCGACCGAGCAGCAATCTGAGTTCAGGTTTGAGCTCAGAGCCAGCGGTCAACTGTCCTGGGCCTGCTCAAACTAGGCTAAGCCGGGCAATCGATCGGGTTCAGAGCCAAAAAGCTCTATCCACTCTGTGTATATCCGATTACCGGGCAATCGACTGGCAGAGACAGAGCCTTTGCTTTGCAGTGCAGTCGACCGGCCAAGCCCTAAAAGCTGAATTTTCTTTTATATTTTTAAAACTCTTTTAAAATCCAAATAAATCTCCATAAATTCTAGAAAAATAAGTTCTTACAAATATTATATGGCACAAATATGTGTGATAAAAAACATCACATATTACAAATATTTGAATTTTTTTTAGTATCAAATTCATTTTGAAACAATAAAACTTGAATTTATAAAAACTAAACATTAAAACACAAACAAGTTAAATCAAACTTGTATAAGATAAAAAAAAAGTTTCTCAACCTTCACTTAAGCTCTAATGTGTATGGACAACACCAATACACATTCTAAACAATAACACTTATTTTTAAGAATTTCTTTTCACAAAATTAAACTTTTCATAAAACTAAACTTTAAACCACAAATTCATTTTCAATAAAGCTCAGTAAATCATTGTCAAAACTGTGTGTGTGAGTTTGAGCAATCAAATCTACAGTCTCTTTATAAGAATCTAAACACCTACAAACTCTTATACAAACTTCAAGTCTTCTTCTTGATCTTCTTTTTCATCTTGACATAATCCAAACTTGATTCATCTTGAACTTGACTCCTTCTTAAGTGCTAGATGTTATTTTTATGCTTGAGCTCATGAATCAACACTTGTTAGCTTCAAAACTTAATTTGAGTCTACTGATAAAGCTTAACACTAAATCATGATCTTAATTAAAATCTGAAACTTAAACATACAAGATTATTAGTACTATAACTATATGAGTTAATCATCAAAACTAGAGTGTCGAGGCTTTAGGCCAACATTGTATTCATTGCAGCATTTCCTCAAACACCCTAAGTCCGCCATAAAAGCCCTCCATCAGCATGTCCCTTATTTGCAGAGCCTTGATAAACCCCTCCAAAGCCTCATCCCTATGAAATATATTCCCCACCTCCTCTCTATTCACCAACGCCCTCCTTGTTGAGTGCAACATCGCATCCACCCTCGCTGGCGGCTCAGCTTGTCTCCTAAGGCTCCACGCCCTCCTAACAACCTCCTAGACCCCAACATGCTCACTCCAAATTCTTCACATCTAAATGGCTTCGCACCGTTCGGTTCCTCATAAGTATAGAGCAGCAGCGGTGCATGGTCGAAGGCTATGCGCAAGAGATAAATGAGAGCCTCGGGAAAGCGAGCAGCTACACGTCGTTCACCCATCCTTGGTCCAGCCTCACCCAAATGCGTGCCCCTCGATTATTACACCATGTTGTTTTAGCTCCCTCAAACCCCTAGTCGGAGAGACCGTCATCCACAATAAACTATTGAAATTCTCACCTCCAGATCCTCCTTGAAAGTCGCCCCCTCAATCTTTTCGGACTCACCTACTACATAATTAAAATCACCCACCAACAGCAAGGGCACACCAATCTCCAGAACCTCCAGAACTGCCTTCCACAATGTTCAACTCCCAACCACAGAGGTCTTAACATATACTCCCTCGATGACCTCCCCTACCATAGTGACCACACCGCACAGTAGCTGTTGGCCCAGCATGACAAAATTCTACTTGTGCCTTGCCCTCCATCCACACTGCAATTATTCCTCGCAAGAGCGGAGAGCCCCACAGAGGGGATGTACGCGGAGGCCCACCCATACTGCAAACACTTCTGATGTACGCTTCAACGCCGCCTGCCATCCTAGTCTCGAGCAATATAATGAGCCTGATATTGTGCACTCAAAAGATTCTTTAGATGATTTTTTACAGTCTTTACGAGCTCCGTGACAATTCCATATGAGACTTAACATTAAATAAAAGGGGAGAGTCGTCAACCTGATCAATGCTCGTTGGAGGACTACTAATTGCAACCTCCAGCGTCGGTCCCACCTCCCAGGTAGGCGACATTCGACGCTGTCATCACTCGCCCAGGGCCGGCGGGGGAACAAGGAGATCTTCTACATCCTCACTCTCATTAGAGCCCTCCCAGGGTCGATTGGGTCCTTATCAGCGGCGCCCAACCCCTTGATGTTGGCTACCAAACCAGCATGCACTTTGAGGTCGAGTGGGCTTTCGCTCAAAATGATATTCGTCAGCTCCATTAGTTTATTGTGCAAGCTCGCTTGCTTGTCCTCAGTCACTCAAGAAATTATATGTTTCTTCCAGTGTTATTAGAGGCGATCGAGGCGATGCGCCTCAGGCGCGAGGCGAAGCGAGGCACAACAATGCGCCCCGCATCGCAGGCGAGGCGCGCTGGCAACGCGAGGCGCACGCCCGAATGCGCCTCGCGTGCGCCTCGCGCGAGGCGCGAGGCGATCGCCTATATGCGCTTATTGTTTGTGGGGCGGGTCAGGTTACAACCCGCTAATTTAGCGGGTAAACCCAGCCAGCTTAAGTTAGATAAAAAGTAAAAATGAAAAAACTAACCTTTTTACTGCAAGCGAACCCGATTTAGGGCAGAGGGGCCCCCGCATTCGTCGTCGCCGCCTTCGTCACTATCGCCTCCGTTGTTATCGCTAGGTAAGCACTCTCTCTCCACTCCAGCTTTCTCTTTGTCCCTCTCTTTCAACTCTCTTTTGATCTTTCTCTGTCTCTCTTCTCAGAGACAGATCTCTAATCTCTGAGAGAGAAGAGAGACAGAGAGAGCTGGAGAGGAGAAAGTGGGGGAGAGAGCTGGAGAGGAGAAAGAGATCAAGAGAGAGGAAGAACGAGAAAGAAACAAAGAGAGATAGATCTGTCTCTGACGCATTTTTAGTATAAATTTTTAGTGAATTTTTAGTGTAAATTTTTTAATGCGTTTTTAGTGTGCATTTTTCAATATTTTAGAGTACAAAAAAAAAGAATACATCCATAATCATGCGCCTCAAGTATGTGCCTCACTGAATACATCCATAACACATCAATACAAAGAAAAGAATACATCCATACAAAACAGAAATTCATAATACATCCATACATAGAAAATAATACATTCATAATACATCCATACAAAAAGAAAAAATATGTGCCTCATTGAAGTGAGGCGATCGCCTCGCCTTGCGCCTTGCGCTTTGTGTGCGCTGGATCCTTTGCGCCTCACACTGCGCCTCGCGCCTCGATAACACTGGTTTCTTCGGCCCACTTGTCCAAGCCCTATCTATCCACTCTCATCGCTGTAAAATTCTCCATTGGCCCAATTCGCTCCCAAAATTGGGGGGGGGGTTATTTTCCCACCCAACACCCGCATTTGAAACCCCTTACTTTGTCGTTACCTGCTTCTCCTTTTTTGCGCTGACTCTGTTCTTTCCTGTTTTGGCCACCTTCCCTGCTTTCCCTCCCATCCTAGGTTTTTTTTTGGTTCTAACGAACCTATTTCAGCTGTCTTTTCAGACTCCACCATAAGTCAATCCATTGTATCAGAAAGACCCAATAGCACCTCAAATCTTGAGCCTGTCTTTTCTGTAGCCGATTCATGCTCTTAGACATTAGCAATGTTTTAAAAAACCCGTTATGTAACTCGTTATAACCCGTTACAGAACATAACGACACCCCACCGTTATATGACACTAGCAAAAAACGCACTTCCCAGTAACAAGCGTTTTTTGGAGCGTTACGAACGTTACGTTATGAAAATAACATAACGTTCGTAACTCACGTTATTTACACGGGGTGCTAAACATAAAACAGTGAAGCGATTTCTCTCCACAAACCAAATCATCATGAAACCCTAAATTGGCGACAACGAGCGAAGCATCGAAGCACCCCAGTGCATCCTCTCTCTGCAGTAGACGATAATGGCGACGACGACAATGACTCTCTTGTGCGGTTCTTCCTCTCTGCGGTTTCTCTTCAATTGTATCTCTCTCATCAGCGACTATTGAAGAGTCCCAGTTCTTCTCTCTTTAATTGACGAGGAACTCGCCGTCGTAACACTCTAAAAAAATTAAAAAGCCGCACGACTCTTCAATTAACGAGGAATTCATTGTCGATCTCTTTCTGATCTCTCTTAAATTGACGAGGAAATGCACGATATAGGAGCACCTCAGTTTCTCGATGCTTGCTAAAAATTGTTATGAGACTTGTTAAATGTGTTATATATTGTTTTGATATTTTTAGATTTTTAAAATTATTTTCTTGTTTATAAAAATTCTTAAATATAGTATATATATTTATTTTTATTAAAAATATTAAATTGTGTAACCTACGTTATGCGTTACGTTATAACTTATTTTAACATAACAAAGGAAAAACGTTATTATTACGTTATCATTATTTTAAACATTATTTAGGCTTATGCTTACTTTTTGTCTGAGTAATCCACCCATCCCCCGAACCTCGACTCGCCTCAGACATCCACCTTCGCCTGCGGCAGGCCCCTCCAGCCCTGAGTCCCCAGGTTCACCGACTGAACAAAGCTAGGGTAGCAAGGGTCCTGCCACTACGACCTCCTTCCTCCTTGTCCACTACTTCCCCAGCCTCCATGTTAGCCCGGCCACTAGCTCCCCTGCCGGCCTCCACCTGATACTAACATCCATGGACTGAACAGTGGCGCGCGCCCCTTATGCCCCTCGCTCGCCCGCTGTTCCAGCCAACAAAGCGGAGGAGGATATTGACACTCCCTGTCATGATCAATTCGACCACAACACGAGCAAATCGAAAAGATCCCTTTATAAATGAAGCGTTGCTAAAATTCATGTCCCTTTTGAACACATCAAAGTCCACGGCAATAATATTGGTTGCCCTCTATCTGCACGCACGCACGTGCATAACATGCCTTCACCACCTCCACTGCCAGTGACTCATCAATCGTCGTCACCTTCCCAAATATGCTGACAACTCGACTCATCGCCTCATTGCTCCAATACTTTAGGGGTTAGCTTAGGCAACCGGAGCCGGATGGACTTCCCGACCATTCTCTGTGACAGTTGACAGTCTGGAATCATGCCTCCAGCGCCATGAGTTAACCAACGATTATCCACAATCCACCGTGAAGGACCCAAAACATGTCCTCTATTTCGAATTTGAACAGAAAAACCCCACCAGCTAGGGTTATGTCTGCAAACCCCCTGCACCACCCACTTTCTCGCCAAAGCTCGGGATAAGTATACCTGAAACACGCCTCGATCCCAAAAGCTTACCCACCAAAGATTGCTCTCACGACTACCAATTTTGGTGTAGGTCTCCCTTGGAGAAGGCTTCCACCTCCGTAAACAGCCTCCTCAGCAACTCCTCATGTTCCTCCGGCAAGGGCGCTGGCTCCCACTGATGAACCCTACCCCCATCATCACACTCGCATACGATACCCCTTGTGCCCCTATCGGCTTAGACGCTGGTGCGACTGTTGGTCCTTGGTTGTCCAAGGCGGCCTCTGGTTCTTTCTCCAGCCGACAACCGGAGTTCTCCCGCTCGACTCCCAACTTGCTGGTTATCTCTCTCAAGTTGGTCGGATCCTCCGCCCCTCCGGCCATCGATCCGAACTTAACTGGGCTGCTTTTTTTTATATAGTTTTGAGTGAAATTCACGAATCAAGTCCCAAAACTAGCAACTTTTTTATATTTTGGGTAAAAAATATACTATTCAATTTATTCCAACTTTATCAATTAAAATAGATTCTTCTTAATACTAGTTTAAGAGTTGAAATTTCTTTAGTTGCCTTTTGTTCAAGAAAAAGAAATTCTGTAAGTGTTCATCGCGTGAGCATGAGCATACGGTTTATATTTATAAAGCCTACAAATTTTTAGTTTAAGGGAAGAGAATGTAAAATTTTGGTATTTTCAGATAGAGTGCAAAAATCCTACTTAGTTCTAGAAACAAGTTTTCTTGTTTTAATTATTATACCTTTTCGTTTTTAAGAAACTATAAGCTTTAGTCGATCATTGAATATGAATTGAGAAAGAAGAGGAGAGAGAGTGTACCAGTAAAAATCAATAATAAATATATTAAGAATAAGAGAAAAATTATTCTTAAACAAGGGGAGAAAAGGAGAGATATATTAATAAATACTAAAAAATGTTTTTTAAATAAAGCCGAAATGATAAATATACCAATAATTCCAATTTTTTAATTCTTAAAAACAACAAATAATAAATTATAGGTCGGTATAAAAAAGATTTATCTTAGACTTGAAACCAATACTTCAAGTTAAGCGTATAAGTAAAAATTTTGATGAGCATAGTAGAGCAATAAAGGAGGATGGAAAAGAAATCAAGATCCATCACTAAATAAAAATAAATAAATTTTCTTCAGACTCAAGACAACTAATTTCCACATTTACCAGAGAAACCATTTCCTCCCATCTTTGGATGAGCATGATCATTTCTTTAAAAGCAGCCAACTCATAGCCATCAAGGCCCGGTTCACTAATAAAGGGGTGGGATTGGATTATGGATAGTCTCAAATTCAAGTCAAGGCTACATTCGTTGTTCCTAAAAAAAGCTAAATCATTGAAAACTAGTTATACAATCTTCAATTAGGTAAGATTTGATAATTATTCCTGATTATACTATGATTTTTTTGCTAATTATGCTAAAACATCAATATATAGCATTTTACAAGGATGCTAACAAGTTATGATTGATTCAGATATAAAGACCAATTTTAACAAAGATAAACACAGTTCTTTGTTAATCGGAAGAATCCTTATTAACTTAAAGAGTTAAGGATCAATTAAAATCAGTAGAATAAATGGTTATTAAATTTTAAATGGAGATATATTTTAAACATACACACATGCATCACGTGTGCCAAAAAGCTAGTAGTTCAAAATAGTCAAAACTGGTCTAGGTCCCTTCAGGTAGGTTAAAGCCGAAATGATTGCTACAAGAGAGGCCAAAAACTGGCCTCAGTATTTTGACCAAACCCTTCTTCAAATCAAGCAATTTCACTTCCTAAGCATGATAATTGATAAATCCTAATGGCATGATCAGATAAATTCTTAATTCACATCAAAGGATATTCAATTACTCTGAAATTTTGGCTCAAAAAGTGTTTGTTTCCATCCTCGAGCAGTTTAAACCATCTCAAACTGTCAGAGTGCAAATGACAGTATAGTGTCTTCAAGGGGATGGATCAATAAAGCAAGATCCAATCCTACTCGTCAATATATAGATTTCTAGACTAATTTATGTCCAAGTAAGTGACAAATAAAGCAAAGATAAACACCATATTAGACAACCTTCAAAATGGAATCAATATACTATTGTTAGTTTCTGCAAAATTGTATCTAGAAAGTGATGGAGTATACAAGGTTAAGGTGGATTAATGTTGTAGTACAGCTTATGGTTTTTTGATAAGCCCATCAAGTGAAAAGTGAATGCACAAATGTGAAGTAGAAATAGTTCTTGATTTGGATTGGTTTAGCTCGAATATTTGCATTGGTACAGACTGAATAGTGTCTTTATTCGACATATGTTCATCAACCATATCTTTACTTAGGTAGTTCTCCATTTTCTAATTAGAATCGATACCTCGGGGAATCCAAATGCACATGGTGCAATATGAGATCAAATATAATTCAGACTCTTAGGGGTCTCATGGACTTATGTCGTCCCGCACCAAAATAAATAAATAAATAAATAAAAAAAAATAATCCTAGCCGTCCATGCATCAACATCTAAGATCCCAACTACGATTCATCTAAATCCAATTACTCATACTCCTACAATCATAATAGCCTTCATTAAATTCAACTTATTAAAATTTTAAAATTCAAGTTGTGTTTTCAAAACATATTAAGACTCATGTGGTAATCTATAATTATTTTTCTTCTTTTAGAAGTAAGATGATAATTTTGTTGAAATGTAAGTCTTGATATACTCTCCCAAAGGATAAAAACCATGTGCTTTTTGCACATGCCATAGATATTGTTTCCCTAAACGAGCTAGCCTACAGAACGAGTTCCATGAGATCCATTTCTTTTCATACCGGTAATCCCTGTGAATAAAGCTTATACACGTGCGAATTATAAACCTATAAAGCTCTATGCTTCAATTAACTACACTTTTAGGACATATAGCTATAAGTGCAAAAATTAAAATTTCGAAGTCTTAAGGTTGTTAGGTAGTCACAGCGGACTTAGGAAGTACACCAGACCAACAAGTACTATAAACCTGGGGAAATTTTGAGCCACAGGCTTAAGCTATAAAGTCAATCTTTGAGTCGGTAGGACTCGGTTAAGTTTTCGATGTGTTTCATGAAAAATTGCATAACTTGTTTGCAGGGCTGGGAAATTAGGGGAATCTTCAAAATACTACATGTGAAATGAGAATAATTTGGATAACTTGCAAATCAAGATGTTTTAAAGGATATATGATTAAATTTGACAGGTTAAACAAATGGCTGTCACACAAGTCGGCAATGTGTTTGCAGGGGTGGGGAATTTACATTATATATATGGATTACCAAAAAACATTATAAAGAACATATCTAGGAATGTTAGGTCAGCAGGTAGTTCCTTGGAATTCAAGCAACTACTAGAATTCCATCTGAGCGAGTTGAATTCAGGGCAAATTGGTGTTTCCCGTCTGTATCATCAAGGACCGTGCAAATCTGAAAGGACCACAACTTAAAACATATTGCATATGAATAAAACAGATAATGTTCCCTTCAGCTGATAAATCAATGAAAAAATTAAAGAGTGTGAACTGAAAACAGCTAACAAAAAATTGGGAACTTCAAGGGAAAGAAGAAATCATTAAAGAAAAACATTTGGGCACTATTCAAGAGGCTCGAACTTGAAAAGACATCTTTTTTTGTGGAAAGTCTTCATTGTTCATATAAGTTTATAATGCGACAACAAAGTTGCCCACAGTACAGTTTAAAAGGAAGGTTGTAAGCGGCTTAGACAAGGGAACATACTTTAGGTGCAGTAACACGATTATCTCCTTCAAGTATTATACACCGATCTGCCACAAAATTGGCATGAATATTGTGTTGTAGCGCCTTTACTGCATGGGGGTTCCATTCACATGCGTAAACCAGTTCCGCCTTGGCCCTGCTTATGCAATATATTGCCATCATGGCACCCAACAATTAGTAAACACCTGTATCGAATAAATACATATTAAAGTAGAAGAATGAACCAACAATTAAAAAGAGGGCATACTTCACAAGAAATGGAAGTACAAAATATCCAATTCCAGCAAATAAATCCACAACAATCTCATCCCTACAGTCGAGATGAGCCATTCGAAGCTTTTCAGAAAGGTTTCCAGAGGAAAACATGCACTTTGTTGCATCAAATGAGTACAGGATTCCATTTTCTTGATGCGTAACCCAGCCACCATCTCCCACAAGAATTTCTAAAGTGCTGTCCCTTGTTCCAGTTGGCAAGATTCGACCCTAATACAGGCCAGACATACATATCAGGAACACATGAGAAGCCGAGCTAGTCAAGAAACTCGGAAGCACATGCACATCAATTTCAATGAATATAAACATTAAGCAAGGAGTACAAACAGGCTTCTATTTCGCACTTTCAGATGAAAGCATCTCCATGTAAACTACACCACAGTTCAGTGTCAAATGATTTGGCGACACAAAAGAATTTTAAACGCAGGTTGACAATGGTCCGTCAAAAAGGCCAGCAGAAGCCAATATTAAGTAACTGAATTATAGATGCAGCATGATAGGCATATTTGGAGTGCTCAACCAAGTCCTTGAGCGGCAAAGCTTATGTCAGATAATGGACATGAGTCTTACATTGAGCCATGGTATTTTTTATTTTCTCTACTTTCATGATCAAAAGTACCAGTAGGAGGCATGATCTTGCAGATGAAAGAAAATTATAAAACCCAAATGGAGATCACAAATGTTCACCACAATGGTCATCTGATTGTTTTTGGAAAAAAAATTACATGAGATCAAATTTGTCCTCAAGATGAATTATCATTTCCAGTCCAGATAACAATTTTCAGATTGGCCAATATTGACGGGGGTGATGTGGCAATTGTCAAGAAAATTCAGTTTTGGTTTCACAGATTTTGTCCATGACAAAAAGCTTTTGTATCAAATGGCTTTGGAAGTTTCAGGTTTTTCACCAAGAGTTTTTGGATTTTAAAAGTTATAAATACAATGAGCAGTCTAAATTCTAAAACACAATTAAGGTTAAGTTTTTATTGAAGAAAAAAAGCGATAGAAATTGTTAAGATTACATGATCATATTTTTGAGATTACAGAGAATCCGAGATTATAGTATTATGAGATTAGATGGACAAGAAATACCGATGAGCAGTCATTTTAAGTACTTGGGTTCTATTATCCAAAAGGATGGGGAGATTGATAGTGATGTCAACCATAGGATCCAAGCTGGCTGGTTGAAATGGAGTGCAACAGGAGTTTTATGTGATCTAACATTCTGTTATGGCTGAAGGGAAAGTTTTATCGGACTGCTATTAGGCCAGCTTTGTTATATGGCACAGAATGTTGGGCTATAAAGAGACATCATGCCCATAAGATGAGTGTAGCAGAGATGCGCATGCTTCGTTGGATGTGTGATAACACGCGGAGAGATATGGTGAGAAATGAGGATATTCGTACTAAGATAGGTGTAGCCTATATATAAGAGAAGATGAGAGAAAACCGCCTACGATGGTTTAGTCATGTGCGACGTGGACCTACAGATGCGCCAGTCCGGCAAGTAGAGCGTATCAATTAAGGGCAAGTTAAAAGAGCGTAGGGGAGACCGAAAAAACAAGGATGGAGGTAATACGACAAGATATAGAGGCTAAAGGTCTTAGTGAAGGCATATTGCTCGATAGGAATGAGTGGAGAAAGCTAATCCATGTGCCCGATCCGGCGTAATTCTCTTTTGGTTCACGTAGCCTATCCCAAATACTTGGGACAAATGGCTTAGTTGTTGTTGTTGTTGTACATGATCATATTTTTCTATTA
This sequence comes from Agave tequilana, assembly GCA_038442645.1. Lineage (NCBI taxonomy): Eukaryota > Viridiplantae > Streptophyta > Magnoliopsida > Asparagales > Asparagaceae > Agave > Agave tequilana. Next base: position 7,469 of record JAVJIF010002100.1, on the reverse strand, counting down.
TAAGTTGACTGCACGTTTTATTTTTTATCTTACAATATAAAATATAAACTAAGTAGAAATGTTCTGTTTTATGATGAAAATAACATAATTTTGTAAATTTCAGATTTTTTCTTTGGGGGGGGGGGGGGGGGGGGGCACATGTAAATATATGAGCTGTTAGAAATTATAAATAAGTAAAGGAATTTGGGTCTAAAACTTGAAGCCTGCCTAAATATGTGAGAAACCCGATAACCACTTAAATATGTTAAGTGGGTTGTGGATAAAACTCGGACCCAAAACTCTCCCTCATAAAAGTTAGTGATCGGGTTCCAATCTTAAAACTCAAACCCAAACCCACAAACCAAAGTCCGCCACTTAATCTTAACTTACCAAACATGCCACCATTCATGCCCTAACAGGATCATAGAAAGGCAGCAAAGAGCGCTGAAATTGGTTGCAAGCAGCAGCTCAGAGCAGCCTAAAAGCGCAATATCTGCAGCTTCAGGTCATTTTTCCATCTTTCGCTTTATTTTCTTTTCTCTCTTTCTTGATTTTCATGGATTTTGAGATGGGATTTTACAGAATCAAATGTTTCTCTTCTGTGTTTGCTTCAAAATACTTATTGAACCTGCTCTTCATCATATCCTTTTGCTACCACAATTAGTTTCTTTTCACAATATTTTGAATTAATTGCTCAGTTTCAGCGAAACCGGCTTTCATGCTTATTTCAGATAACTACACTTCAAAACCGGTACAAAATGATGAAACTGGTATATTTCAACCTAACCTCTATTCCTTCGTCAGGATAGTCCACAAATTAACCCGACCATATACGCATGAACCAAACCCAGATTGTTTATTAACATGTCAGGTGGCCTTACCCAAACCCGATGATGTGAATCTGTCTAGTTCGGAAACATGGAAGACTTACGTGTGCAGGAGGCGCAACTCTATTCAATTATTAGGTTGTTCTCTTTATTGAGAGAATCTATTTTCTCTATTTAGTAGTTGCTTTTAGTCCCACATCAGTTAGGATGAGAGAATTTCTTCTGTATGGGGCTTATAGAAGCCAACTAGACATTGGGTTGGCCAGTTCAGTGAGATCAATTTAAACCTTTTTTGCTTTACATGTTGATTTGCATTACCTTTTATTTCTCTTGCATGCTGATTTGTGAGAGTGGGTGAGATCATCTCGGTGTTGATTCCGAATTAATCAAAAGTTTTTTTATTTTCATTTTAAAATTAGTTCTGTATCAAATTACTATCAGAGCTAAAATCCTGCCTTTTTTCTTCATCCACAAACATCTCCCTTCCACAAAAACTCTAGCATCTTCCTCTACAAAACTCTAGATCCTTTTTCTTCCCCCCTTTTCTTCTTAGTTTGCACAAAACAAAAAAAAGAAAGAAAATTCAAAAAAATTAAAATCCCTGATTTATCGTCTTCCCCGACGCATCACCCGCACCCCAACCCACCAACCACCAAACCCTCCTCCTACTTCATCGACAACACCGACATCAAATCCAGATCTCGCCCACAGATCAAGCAGACGATATCGCCGCTATTGTTGTCGTCTTCCCGCCGCTCAACCTCACTGCCAAGATCCCCTCGCCACCTAGATCTCCACCCCCTACACCAAGATCTCCCCGTCGCTGTCTCTCCATCTTTTTCCTCTTTATCTCCCTTAACATCGCTGTCGGATCTCGTCACTTCTCCGACTGCATCACCGCCTTCACCAGCCCATCGCCACCATCGTGTTCGCTGCCACACCGTCATCAGTTCGCTGAAAAACCGTTGCCATCATGTAGGTATCAATCGATCAAGTCATATCCGGTATATTAGTTGGAGATCTGATAACTTAAGTTATTGGATCTGACCCAATTAGATCAGATTGAGATTAGATCCACATAACCTAACCCGGCCCGGACCCACCAAGCTGACTTTTGTGCTCTTGCTGACGTCATCAGCTCCTGCAGAACGCCAGTGGCTCGCTTGCTGACGTCATTGGCTCGACAAGCCAAGCTGAGCCGAGCCGATCCGATCCAGCTTGACGCCAACTCAGCTGTGCTGAGCCGAGCCAACTAGCCAGAGCTGAGCTGAGCCAGTCGAGCTGACTCAGTCCAACTCAAGCCGTGGCTCGCCCCCCCAAGCCGACTTAGTGCAGTTCATGCCACGGCTCGCCCCATAAGCTGACTTAGTGCAGTTAAGGCCGCGGCTCAGGCCTTGAGTCACATTGTAGTACAGCCGCTTACAGAACTTTTTTGAGGCTACCCGGAGTCCGTTTCAAGCCTGTTTCAGACGTTGGATCCCTAGCTGAGACCTAGAATCACTGAGGAGATTTCACAAATTTTGGGTAGCAGAACCGGTCTCTACAAGACCTTATTTGGAGCCACTATTCGGTATTGATGCTTATTCAAACACCTCTGGGTACGCTCTAACCTAACCTTGCACTATATCTTATTTCTTATTTATTTCTCATGTAACTGTGTGGATTGATGGTTGTAGTTGCAATTGTTGTTTGCCTTACCTGCTGGTTGCCTGCATATCACAATTAGGATCCGTTCACTGTATCTTAGAAACCAGTAGGAGACTTTTCGTTTGGTCATCTAGTTGCACGCATCTAGTTGACACCTAACGATATTGTGCATCTGTGTGTTTGATTGCCTTGCATTTGTGTTTCATATTAATGCATGCTCCTGCGTAGTGGTAAGAGGTGTGACCCCAACTAATCAGGCATGGAAGAAAAACTCTGTGAGGTGCAATCTATTAAACTTGAGATGCAAGACAATCAACTTAAGATAGATAAGTTAGAGAACAACCCTAACGAGGAAACAAGTGGTCGCAGAATCAACTGAGAGAACCGCAACGATAGGAGGAATGAGAGCATCCACATGCCTAGGGATGATGATGAAATTTGTCCGTAGGATTAAGGTAGATCCTCCCACGTTCGACGGTGTCCATGATCCTAAGGTTTTTAGCGATTGGTTAGCTGACATGGATTACTATTTTGACTGGTATAGGAATTCGAGGAACGCAAAGTCCGGCTCGCTAGAATGCGACTTACAGGGTCAGCTAAAGTTTACTTGATTTCGGTAGAGAGAGTGAGGAATAGGGTTCTAATAACTTGGGATGAAATGAAGAACTTAAAGAGAAATACTTTCATGACTCGTATAGGCACCGCTTCCTAGATGAACTGCACCACTTTCGTAAGGAAAGCATGTCGGTCCAAGCTTACACAACTGCATTTGATGACCTAATTTTGTATTGTGAGTTACAAGAAGAGCCCCATCAAATCATATCTAGGTATCGTTCTGGGTTAAGGACCGAATCCAGTAGGCCATGATCATTCATTCCAAAACTACAAAGACTTTTGCATAGGCCAGCCAGCTCAGGATATAGAGGCCTCACTTAAATTCTCTTCGGAGCGCAAATTTATTCTGAATGCTAGGAAATAGTATAGGCACCCACCTGAGACCAATACCAAACCCAACACCAATACAACTAAGGACCTAAGGATAATTAGTCATAGGTGAGCCGTCTAGACAGACTACCTCAGGGACAAAATGCTTTCGGTGTCATGAGTATGGTCATGTTGTTGCTCAGTGTCCATCAGGAGCCTTCTCATTAAGGATGTTGGTTTGGACGAGGGTAATCTAGAGGAGAACGTATATGAACCAGAGGGGGCACAGTAACACAGATGAGGAAGTTAGATTGTCAAATATGAGAGCGAGTATCTTTAGGTGCCTTCATACAACAGGTAGAGAGATTGGCAGAGATCTAGTGTATTCTGCACCTATGTTTTGCATGAAGAAAAGAACTATAGGGTGATGATTGATGGGGGCAGTTGTGTCAACATCATCGCCAAGACCATTGACAAGATGGGTCTCAAGGCTAAACCCCACCGCAGCCATACGTGATGTAGGTTGATAAAACGACCCAAGCTATTACCCAACGTTGTTAGGTGCTTATCCACATGTCTACCTACTAGGATTGAGTTTGGTGTGACATTTTAGACATGGGCGCTGCACACATCTTGTTGGATAGGCCATGGCTGTATGACTTGAACGTGATCAATTTTGGTAGGTCCAACACTAACGAGTTTAAATTCCATGGAAAGAAAATAGCGTTGAAACCTGTCAAGCCCAAGTCCAGTGGGGAACAATAAGGTAAGAACTGTCACAGACAATGAAAGCAAAAAGTCGCTTCATTTAGTGACTAAATCCCAGTTTCTCGGGAAGGAAGGGGAAGTGTATGTGTTGGTTCCCTTGGGTGAGCTCCCAACGCACCAGTCGAGATCCCTCCGAAAGTTCGTCAGATCATCTTCGATTTTAGTGATATCATGCCTGATAAGTTATCTGGCGAACTCCTTCCCATGTGTGACATTCAGCATGTCATTGACTTTGTGTCAGGGTCTATTTTGTCAAATCTTTCACATTACAAAATGAACCTCATTGAGCACGCAGAGCTAAGGAGGCAGGTGTATGAGTTATTGTGAAAGGCTTTATTAGAGAGAGCTTGAGTCCATGTGTTGTATCTGCATTACTCACACCAAAGAAGAATTGCAGCTGGAGAATATGTGTGGACAGTCGGGCCATCAATCGAATCATTGCAAGTATAGGTTCCCAAGGTTCCACATCCCTAGACTTGACGATTTATTAGACATGATGGCCGAAGCCTACATTTTTTTTAAAGTAGACCTCCGCAGCGGATATCATCAGATTCCTACCCGCGGGGGGAGTGGAAGACCGCCTTCAAGATCAAGAACGAGTTATATGAGTGGTTGGCCATGCCTTTCGGGTTATCAAACGCACCTAGTACGTTCAAAAGTTATGACCCAAATTTTATCCTCTCTTGGGAAAGTTTGTGATCGTCCATTTTGACGACATCCTAATCTTTAGTAGAAACCACGAAAAATATATTCTTCATTTGACACACGTGCTAGAGTCTCTATAAAGAGAAATTATTTGTCAACTTGAAGAACTGTGCATTCCAGTCCCAGCCATCCATTTTCTTGGGTTCATCGTAACTAGAGACGGTGTAGCAGTCGACCCTGACAAAGTTAAGGCCATCAGGGACTGACCTACTCTAGATTCAATTCACGAGGTTAGAAGTTTTCACGACTTAGCCACTTTTACAGGAGATTTGTTTGAGGTTTTAGTACAATTTTGACTCCAATTACTGAATGCCTTAAAGGGAGTTCAAATGGACTAGAACTGCTACTAGAGCATTCGAGAAAATCAAGGAGAAATTGACTACTGCCCCAATTCTTTGCCTTCATGATTTCTCAAAGGTATTTGAGGTGGCTTGTGACGCCTCCGGCATAGGCATAGGTGGTGTTGAGCCAAGAGAATCATCATATCGCTTTCTTCAGTGAGAAATGAACGAGGCAAAACAATGTTATGATGTCTATGATAGGGAGTAGTATGTTGTGTTGGCCCAAAGGCCCTTCACTCTAGTTTTGATGATGATTAACTCATGTAGTTATAGTACTAATGATCTTGTGCTGATTTAGTTTCAGATTTTCAATCAAGATCTTAGTAGGTGTTTAGCTTTAACAAAATATTCGAAGTCAAGTTTTGAAGTTTTCACTTGTTGATTCAAGAGTTCGCGCTCCAAGATCGTATCAAGTACTCAAAGAGGAGTCTAGCTCGTTAGATCAAGTTTTGCACCAAGTCAAGATGGAGAAGAAGATTTTCAAGAGAAGATTTTCAAGACTTGAATCATGTTTGTAATTGTTAAGATTTTTGTTTTAGGATAAAACGTTAACTCTTTATAGCACAAATTATTTATGCTAAGCTTGACTTAATTCTAAATGTTAGTTGGTATCTTTACAAGAATATGCATTGATTTCAATTGGTATTTTTTTGTATCAAAATGTACTTCATGTTTCACCTTCAATTGGTATCAAAATTTACTATTGGCATCTTAATAATTTTGTCTATCTACAAGTGGTACCAACATTTGTTTTGTCAACTACAATTTGATTTAAATTGGTATCAAAATTTATTTTGTTGACTACAAAAAATTTCAAAATTTGTTTCAAAGTGGCGTCAAAATTTTCTTTCATAATTTGTTGATATGTATTGCCTATATGCAAGGGGAGCTTAACATCTCTGCTTATGCATTGTATATTATGCTTATATGGGTTATGGTTTAGTCATCCTTTCTCCATGTAATGCATATATGCAGGGGGAGCTCACTTAACGTCTCTCCCCTTCATGAATGTATATCGCATATACTTTTATATTGTTTGTTTATCTTCACCCCTTTGTTGATGAATTGACAAAAAGGGGGAGAAAAATTTAGAGTTTATATATGCATGCTATGTTTTTGTTGTTTATGCATATATTTATGTTTAGTTTATGAGCCTTCATTGAATATCTTTATGTTTATTTGCTATGCATGAGTTAAGAGGGAGCTTCTATGAAGCTTATCTTTAATCCATGCATATATAACTTCATGAGTTTTGTCATCATCAAAGGGGGGATTGTTAGCTCAAAGGCCTTCACTCTAGTTTTGATGATGATTAACTCGTGTAGTTATAGTACTAATGATCTTGTGCTCATTTAGTTTCAGATTTTCAATTAAAATCTTAGTAGATGTCGCTTCAACAAAAGCTTCGAAGTCAAGTTTTGAAGCTATCACTTGTTGATTCAAAAGCTCGCACTTCAAGATCGCATCAAGTACTCAAAGAGGAGTCTAGCTCGTTGGATCAAGTTTTGAATTAAGTCAAGATGGAGAAAAAAATTTTCAAGAGAATATTTTCAAGACTTGAGTCATCTTTGTAAGTGTTAAGATTTTTTGTTTTAGGATAAAATGTAAAGGATAGATTAGTTGTGGATTACTCAAGCTCATACACACACAAAATTTATGTGTTTAATAAAAATAAATTTTGTTTTTTAGAAAATACCGTTTTGATTTTTGAGCTTCAAGTAGATATCTTTATGTTTCATGAATAGAGTTCATCAAAACAAATTACATGTTTTTATGTGTTTTAGATTTCATCCATACACATTGTTGTTCAAATGTTCAGAAAAACTTATTTGATGTTTCTATATCATGTGTTTGAGTTTTATATTTATCAAAATTTTGTTTAGAGCTTATTGTCAAAAACATAGATATTCCATCTTATATGTGTATTGGATCATATCCATACACACTATACTTCAAATGAGCTTTAATATCATGTTTTTGTATTTGAACAGTTTCGAAAAAAAAATCAATTTTTCATTTCAAAGTTGATTTTGAAAAATACTGGCTTTTGTTTAAAGCTGAATTTATATATCACAAAAATAGCTCAACTTGATTGTAATGTGTTGATTTTTTATCACATATTTGGATTTCAAAGTATTTCAATGAACTGATTTTTGTGAATTTTATATGATTTTAAGAGATTTTATAGGATGTTAAAAGACCAAGTTTAATCCCTTTATATCCCTAACCTGGGCTTCTGGCGGTCGACCGATCCAAAAGTCGGTCGACCGATGTGCAC